>CM056168.1:586642-797203 GCA_029691765.1 Entomobrya proxima
GAATGGAATTATGTTGTTTGATGATGCAGCATGTAAAATACTTAAGAACGGTTATGATAAAATATTGCAATCTAGTTGTTAGTTAAGGAACTAACGATTTGTATTTAGTGGTAAAATCTGTCATGTGTAAAGCACCTCGCTGGAGAGAAATGTTGGAATTCGGTGTGCCACATCATCTTTGACGTGTAAAGCCCATGCCTGTTTTACTAGCTTAAATCTGTATCTTGTTCAATGTAAGAGTGTGAAAGAGAACTCTTGTCTGTCTACTAGAGTCGTCGTGTGAGGAGCAAAGTAAAATTGCTGTGTTTTACAGATATTTTTACCTACCTACAATTGACTGGGGAAAATTAATCTTAATTGACTATTTCTGCTACCTATAAATTACTTGTATAATAAATTGACCTATCTTTATTTTATTCCCCATAAATTCTCAACAGTTTACCTAAAAGCCACATTATTCGGCCCAACATCAGTTTCCAACTTAACTGTGCATTTAACCATAAGTCACCATCATATCGCACTAACCAGTATTCTCCGAACTGACATAATTGCAGTCAAAACATGGTCCTTTGAACTCAGATGGTTTTTTTGCTTGACGGACATTTACCAAGCAAGTGCGATAGTTAAATTGTTCAGTTTTTGTGGAATTTGAGAATTTTTGTTGTGAAGTGATCATCATCATCATCAGACAGATAGCAAGATGACTGATGAAAATAAGAGGATTTCGCTACACAAGAAGTTGAAGTGCTACTTGGCCGAGGTAAACCAGCATATCACCGTGCCGTTAGACATCGATACGGCAACGGTCATCCAAGAGGAAGTAGAGAAAATCTACAAGAAGCTAGAGGTGGTGCAGGAGAATTTGGAGGCGACAGCATCAGACGCGGCTGCAGTGGATGTTCAGTTTCAGGCTGGGCTCAAGTGGGACAAAACCTATAGGGAGCTGAGGTCAAAGTTGAGAGGAATTATTGACCAGCTTACGGTTTCCACTAAGACGCCAGCTACAGCAACTTCAACAGCATCCGGGACAGTCAAGCTACCTACAATTTCTCTGCCTCACTTTGACGGAAGTTTCGATCAGTGGATGTCATTTCATGACCTTTTCACCTCAGCAGTAGCCAACAATCTTCAACTTTCCGGTTCTCAAAAGTTGCAGTACCTCAAGACCTCACTACGCGGTGAACCTCTCCAACTCATCGATTACCTCACGACGACAGACAGCAATTACAATGAGGCGTGGAAAATTTTAGATGAGAGATACAACAACTCTCGGGAAATCAGACGCACTCATGTAGTTAATCTACTAGATTACAAGCCGCTCAAGACAGAGAGTGCAAAGGAGCTACAGGCACTTCTGGACAATTCAGAGAAGTGTCTACGTTCGTTAAAACTGTTAGGGTGCAAAACAGATGATTGGGATGACCTAACAGTAGTTATCATGGAGAAGAAACTAGATTGTGTGACAAGAAAGGAATGGGCTCGTCGCCTGACAGGGACAACGCCACCAACATTTCAAGACATGTCAACATTTCTGGTTAGCCATATTCGTGGACTTCAAGCGGCGGGCGCAAGCGATGCTACACCAGCTGGACCACGGGGGGAGAAACAGTTGAGGGTAAATTACACGATGACAGAATCTGATAGTTGTCCTCATTGTTGTCAGCCTCACCAACTCCAGGCGTGTCAGGATTTCTTAGCCAGCAGCGCCAGCGAGAGAAGTGCCATTGTTCGAAAAGCGAGGTTATGCTTTAACTGCCTTAAAACCGATCACATGCTCAAGGCTTGTTCTTCCCCTCGGAGGTGCAAAAAATGTGGTGGCAAGCACCACACACTTCTTCACGAGGAAAGGAAAGCAGCAGCAACGTCAACTGAGAAGGAAGGAGTGCCAACTGTGCAGGGCCACCATATTGCAGCGGATGATGGTGGGCTCCTGATGACAGCATTGGTTCAGGTTCCAGACCAGTACGGTCAAATGCAGATATGCCGAGTCTTCATAGACGGAGGATCGGAAGGAGAGTTCGTGTCGAGTTCCTGCAAGAAGCGTCTGGGGCTTACCCGTCATTCCAGCAAAGTGAAAGTGAAGGGAGTGGGTGACTCAAATGCTGGAACGTGCACGGAGAAAGTCAAGACGACACTGTTTAGTCGACACAATGGAATGGGACTGGAGGTGGAGTTACTAGTAATGAGCAAGGTTACTGGTAAGCTGCCTAGTGTTAAGAAGAAGAGCGATTATCCACATCTACAGGGGATTCCACTGGCAGATAGGGAGTGGTATATCCCAAGTGAGATTGACATCCTCATCGGAATTAAGTATTATGATGAGGTTGTGCTTAATGCCCGAAGAAGAGGAGGAAAAGGTGCTCCTGTAGCATACGAGACCATTTTTGGATGGGGAGTAGCTGGTGTTTGTCCACCGGAAGAAATTGCGTCAATCAGATCTCACCATATTGCCCTCGACCCTATTCACGAGCAGCAGCAGAAGTTTTGGATAACTGAGGAGCCACCTGCAAAGTGTATCTTGACAAAGGAGGAAGTGGCATGCGAAAACCACATCAAGCAAACTTATCCCAGGGACGAGACAGGAAGGTTTGTGGTGCGCGTTCCATTCGATAAGGACAAATTAAAATCCTTGGGCAGATCGACAGAGATTGCGTCAAGACGACTACAGCAGGTGGAGCGGAGACTTGCTGAAAAACCCGAGCTTGCTGTGCAATATAGGGAGTTTATGAAGGAATTCGAAGATTTGGGGCGCATGAGTCAGTTGCACAGTAGTGCAAGGGGGGAGGAGATCGGGAAGACTTGTGTGGACAACCGAGTGGCTACAATTCAAGAGCTAACGTTGCTCATTTCGTGGAGACATGTGGTGGGAGTGGAGAACCCAGCAGAACTTGCATCAAGGGGATCAACAGCGAAGGAGCTCTGTGACTCATTATTTTGGTGGAATGGACCAGATTGGTTATCATGTTCGAGTTTACCAGCATTTCCTCAAGAACCTACCGAGGGGGACTTGGAGGAACATGGAGTGGTAGCCGCAGTAATGAGAACTGAATTGGCAGATTCACCCATTTTACTCCGGCACTCATGTCTACAACGCCTAAAACGTGTAACAGCTTGGCATTTTCGGTGGCTACTGTTTCGGAAAAGGAGGAAGGTTGAGCTAGCACCCTTATCAGCAGTAGAGCTCCAAGGTGTTTTCAGTTTTTGGATCAGAACGGTGCAAAGGCAGCACTTTGAATACGAGTATCAGCTGCTACTGAAAAGGAAGGAAGTTGGCAACAAGAGTAAACTGAAGAGCCTGCACCCATACAGTGATAGTTATGGGATAATCAGAGTGCCTCTAAGGCTGGAAATTGTGTCATGGTCTGTGGAGAGAAGAATTCAAGCTATTCTCCCTGGTGGCTCTCACCTGAGCGAGTTGATTGTGGATCATTACCACAAAAACAGCTTGCACAGCGGGTTCCAGTCAACGTGGTCAGCAATCCAGCAGGAGTTTTGGATCATCAGGGGGAGAGGCAAAGTGAGGCACCTTGTGCGGAGCTGTGTAAAGTGTAGGAGGTACCGGGCAAAATTTGCGGAGCAGCTGATGGGGTCGTTACCAGCGCCAAGTGTAACGCCTTCTCGACCGTTTACCTATACAGAGGTGGACTATGCCGGTCCATTCGTCTTGAAGGATGTCGTGAGTAGGGTGCCTAAAACTTATAAGGGCAACTTATGTGTTTTTATTTGTTTAGCCACAAAAGCCGTCTACCTCGAAGCCGCCTCGTCCCTCAGTACCCAAGCATTTATCGCAGCTTTGAGAAGGTTTGTGTCACGCAGAGGGCTTCCGTCCCACATGTACTCAGACTGTGGGACGAATTTTGTGGGAGCTGACCGAGAATTGAAGTTATTTGTGGAAGGGGCTGTGGCTAACAAAGCAATAACCGACGAGTTGGGTGCCAAAGGGATCCAATGGCACTTTAATACTCCTGGGGCACCACACTTTGGGGGACTATGGGAGGCAGCTCTCAAGTCGGCAAAGTACCACTTGCGTCGAGTGACAGGAAGCAGTCCGATGACCTACGAGCAGTTTGCAACATTGTTATCGCAAGTTGAGGCTGTGCTCAACTCACGAGCATTATCACCAAGATCAGCAGAGCCAGGGGATGTTGAGCCATTGACGCCTGGTCATTTCCTTATCGGAGCTCCAATGACAACAGTACCAGATCCAGCGT
The DNA here is from genome assembly GCA_029691765.1 of Entomobrya proxima. Taxonomy (NCBI): domain Eukaryota; kingdom Metazoa; phylum Arthropoda; class Collembola; order Entomobryomorpha; family Entomobryidae; genus Entomobrya; species Entomobrya proxima. Next base: position 590,854 of record CM056168.1, read on the forward strand.
TATCGGAGATTCCCAGAAACAGACTGAGCCAATATCAAGGCATTCAACAGCAGCTCCAGTTATTTTGGAAGAGGTGGAGCCGAGAATACCTAAATACGCTACAGCAGAGAACCAAGTGGATGTGGGAAAGTGACAATGTCCAAGTTGGTGATCTAGTTTTGTTGGTGGAAGAAACTCCTCCAGCAACGTGGAAAATGGGACGTGTCCAGGAAGTACATCCTGGAGTTGATGGAAAAGTTCGTGAAATCAGTGTTAAGACAGCAACGACAGTAGTGAATCGTGTTATCGCCAAGCTTGTACCACTGTTAACTAAATCTGATGATGAGTCTACCACTAGAGCAGATGTCAATGTTCAAAATTAGATTTTTTGAGGAATGAACATGTTTTCATTTAAAAATCAATGTAATTTTTCAAGTTCAGTTAGTTTTGTTTAATTAGGGATAACACATTCTGAAAACCGTTAAGGGTAGCTCTCTGGGGATAAACTCCTAGCATGAGCGTGTCATAGAATGTTTAGTTCCTTAACGGAACGGGTTCTGAAATTGCTCGTAAAGGCTAATACCTCAAACTGAGCGTGTCAGAGAACCTTTTAGGATGTTCATTCTTTGTATTTTGACTTTTTATGTTTTACTCGGTAAATTAAGCTTTGTAAACCTTCTTTTTTGCTCTGGCTAGATGAGTCATCGGTGAAAGTACTAGACAATTGACTTATAGTGCAATGGGGGGAGTGTTCAGAATGGAATTATGTTGTTTGATGATGCAGCATGTAAAATACTTAAGAACGGTTATGATAAAATATTGCAATCTAGTTGTTAGTTAAGGAACTAACGATTTGTATTTAGTGGTAAAATCTGTCATGTGTAAAGCACCTCGCTGGAGAGAAATGTTGGAATTCGGTGTGCCACATCATCTTTGACGTGTAAAGCCCATGCCTGTTTTACTAGCTTAAATCTGTATCTTGTTCAATGTAAGAGTGTGAAAGAGAACTCTTGTCTGTCTACTAGAGTCGTCGTGTGAGGAGCAAAGTAAAATTGCTGTGTTTTACAGATATTTTTACCTACCTACAATTGACTGGGGAAAATTAATCTTAATTGACTATTTCTGCTACCTATAAATTACTTGTATAATAAATTGACCTATCTTTATTTTATTCCCCATAAATTCTCAACAGTTTACCTAAAAGCCACATTATTCGGCCCAACATCAGTTTCCAACTTAACTGTGCATTTAACCATAAGTCACCATCATATCGCACTAACCAGTATTCTCCGAACTGACATAATTGCAGTCAAAACAATGACCTTCAGCAATAAACCGGTAGCGCATATTGCGCTTCTGGTTCTGGTCTCCAGCCAAGTGCTAATTTCCACTGACGCTGCCAACATCCTCTTTTTCATCGGTTTCGGAGGTCCCAGTCATCGCATAGCCATGCAACCCTTGGCAAACACTTTGGCTGCCAAAGGGCACAACATAACATTTATAGTTCAAGAAGCCCCCAAGGTGGACGCAACTAGCCCCACCAACATCCAGTACATTGTTCCTGAAAAAGTGGCCCAATTTTTTAATAATATGAGAAACGGTGGTAATGGAGGAGTAAACTTTTATGACATGCGAGCTTCCGGAAAAGGTCGCTTGATGAACTTCTTTGTTCAGTACTTTGGTCTCCAAGTTTGTGAGAATATATACACTGATCCCAAGTTCATGGAATGGCTGCATACTACTCGCAAGTTTGATCTGGTGATCATGGATGGACTTTTTAATGAATGTGGTTACGGGATAGCGCATGCACATGGAGCCAAGACCATCCTTTTTAGCATTTCCACCGTTTTACCCTGGGCTATTGAAGGGATTGGAACGCCTGATGAAAGCGCTTGGATTCCGGATGTTATGTTTAGTATACCGCTAGACATGACCTTTACTGATCGGGTATTTGGAGCCGTGCTACCTGTCATTTGGAAATTGTTTCGCCAGTGGTACTATTTGCCAGCATTGGAAAAGATGTCAAAGGAAGGACTGAACGATCCAAAGTTTCCCAGTTTTGCGGAGTTGGAGAGAAACACGAGCTTGGTTTTTGTGAATACTCATGCGTCACAAGAGCTGCCAAGAAGTTTGCCTCCGAATGTGATTCCCGTGGGGGGTATTTCCTGGGTGCAAGCTGACAAGCGGAAACCTTTACCTCAGGTACCTAAATGAACTTAAATTCAAATTAATTTTCATTCAAAGAAAAGTAACTTCATGCATTTTTACACTACTTTTTGCAGAAAATGGTTGATTTTATCAACGAAGGCAAAGAGGGTTTCATTTACGTCAGTTTTGGATCATTTATCGACTTTCTCACATTTCCCGAAGAGGTTCAGCAGACATTCATTAAAGCTTTAAAGCGGTTCCCTAACATACAGTTTATCTGGAAGTTGAATAAAACGCCTGAAAATTTGCCAAAACATATTATGGTGGAGAAATGGCTGCCACAGCAAGACCTGCTATGTAAGATATTCGAATTTTAGCATACCTAGTTTAAACTATGAATGCTGAACTGATTTCTATCGCTATTTTTGCAGTACACCCCAAAATCCGTGCTTTCATAACCCACTCCGGAATCGGCGGAGTAAACGAAGCCATTTACAGTTCCGTTCCTCTCATTTGCTTCCCCCTGTTTTCCGAACAGGACTACAACGCTCAGCTTGTGGAAAAACGAGGATTTGGAATTAGAATGGAAATCACCGCACTAACCGAAGAAGGCATGGTGGAAGCCATAACCAAAATGATAACTACTGATTCCTACAAGAAAAACGCTAAAAAGGTCACAGACCAATTTCTGGATCGTCCCATGAAGCCCGTGGACACTGCAGTTTGGTACACTGAATTTGTTCTTCGTCAGGAATCCACCGAATATCTTCGATCTCACAATGTTGACCTGTCTTGGTGGAGAAAGCGTCAACTGGATGTATGGCTCTTTGTTCTTCTACTTACAGTTGCGCTCAACTCTTTAGGACTTTACATTTCCTACAAGTTATTTAAGCGATGCTTCTGTTCCAAATCAACACAACAGGAAAGTAGCAAATCGGAAAAACAGAAACAAAACTAATTATTACAATTATTCATTCAAAGAGTCAACTTTAATTGCACTTTCACGTATTGACAATAATAACCTTGTACATTGTACATCACAAACGCTTTATTTTATTCGTATTTACATGTTTTAAAAACGTAGCAATTTATTTTTGGAGTACATTACTGTATGATAAAAAGAAGAATTAAAGTAAAAATAAGAAATACCCAGAAAAGTAAATGCTGAAAGAAGTAAATTGGAAATGTAGATCAGAGCGAAATAATAATATTCAATTAAAAGCCTAATTTTTACAACTTTCAAAGATCGGACAAGTCCACGGGCTCTACACCCACGGAGTATTCATTCTTATTTTCTTCAGGCTTTTTGGTGACGGCATCTTTTGGCAGGGATAAAGCTTTCCAGGACACGGGCTCGGCCTTCTTCAGTTTAATTTCTAGTTTCATGGGCGTCATCAGCATTGAGCAATCTTCAGGCACGATGATCTACACAAAATAGATCAATTATTAGATACAAAGCCCAAAAAAGAAATGGAGCATCTTTTCTAGAAAATTAATTTACCCCAGCCAGAATCCATTCCTCTCGGAAGTAGCCCTGCTCCTCTGGAAAATACAGGTCAACAGACAACTTCACTCCATTCACCTTAACTTCCGAAAGATTGGGATCAAACTTTTTGGCGTAGATGACCAAAATGACATAACCTCCGGTTTGATGCCAGTCATCCCGACACTTGACCAGCTTGTCGCCCGCGGAATCATGAGTATTTTCCTTGGGCTTGACCCACAAATGAGAACCCGTTTTGCACCCAGGCTGCTGCATAAAAACTTCAAATTCCGTGGTGCGCTTTTGGCAACATGACCAGAACTTCATTCCTTCGTGGAAAATAGGCACGCCAGGGTGATGCTTACAAACCTCCAGGTCCGTTTCAGGTCCTTGGTAAACCGCTTTACAGCCATTGTTAACGCACTTTGTGACACCGGCAACAATCTGTACTGGTTCGGCTTCTGTGGTGCCGTTAGTTGTTCGTGCGCTAGAGAACGTCATCTTCTTTAGCGACTCACTTAACTCCCTTTTCAACGGAATCTGAAAATAAAAACGAAGAAATCCTGTCAACTCTTCTCAAACCTGACGGTTAAATGGAAACCAGGTTAAAATTTTTACCATTGGACCATCCACCGGTGGCCTTTCCATGGGTTGGTAAACTGGCCTTGCTGGAGCTACTTCCAACACGTCCTCCACCACCTCCTTCTTCTTTTCCACTTCCGGTGGCTTCACATTCGAGTGGTAGGAATAGGCACAACCCTTCATATTCAGGAACTCGGTAAAGTCCACCGTTTTCCTGTTGCAGCAAGTCCATCCTTTGTACGCATCATGGAAAAAGTGGTCACCCGGATGGAATCTACAGGACGTTTCCGTGTTCTCCGAAGCTTTATAGCGTTGACCGCAGCCCTTGTTGTAGCACAGGAGCTCCTCTTCCGCCATTTTTTACCGAAGATTTAAGGCACCCTGCAAATTTCATCACAAAATAATTTAGCAAATTTCCTCTGCAAAAACTTTCCAAAAGCTTTGTGGATTCTTTTTTTAATCTCACCGAATTTTACAAAGGAAATTTGCTGTGGCAATGTGGCCAGTCGCGGACAAACTGATAGACGGTTACTTGAATGTTCTGGAAAGATAACGTCAAGTTGCACAGCAAATTTGTGCGCATTTCCCGAGCACAAGTTTTGTGTGCGGAAGCTCAGTGGAGTCTAGAGCCGCTGCTGCTTTTGGTTCTGGCTGCTGATCTTGTTTACAGCAGCTCTCAGCTGACTTGGTGTGCAAAAGCACGTCTCCGATTTGCCCAACCAAGCAGTTAAACTTCTAACGGTTTAATTAACGGAAAATGATTGTTTCCAGAATTGTGCCACTGGCCGTTAGGTCACCTGCGGCTTGGAAAGCGTTTCAGGGTTTCCAGCAGCAGAACAAGAGGCTTATCAGTACTTCGGTGGCTAGGAATGGGGGTCATGCCAAGTAAGTTTTAAGAAGATGGAGTTTTAGGTGTTGATAAGCTTTAAAGTGTGATAAGATGGCTAATTGGAGGTTTTAACTGTTTTATATTTTCAGTTGGGTTTATCGTGGCATGCCAATAGCAGAAAGAAAGTGGCAGATTTGGGCGGAAGTGGCTGGGGCGTTTATGTGGTGGTGGGTGTTCTGGCATCTCTTTACTGATTATGAGCATATTATCGTAAGTACAATTAACAGTTTAATGCTTCATTTAGAAATTCTGGAATTTTCAGTGAATCTTGAGTCATTTATTATATGATTGGTTATTCATTTTTCTTAGGGACATTATGAATTTCCGGATTATTCTTGCTGGACGGATGCAGAGCTAGGAATTCCTCCAGATGATGCGGATGATCCAGAATAATAAAAACTGCCATATTTAATAGGAATTAATTAATAGTGTACTATAATAATCAATCAGTGACTTCACTTTCTTCATTGTGCATAAAGCAATAGCTCAGGGGAATGCATTGCTTTTGCATTTAATCAAGTCAGCAGTTAAATGTCAAAGCGCTTTTGTGTAGGAAAGCGTTACTTCCTCTGATTCTTCATGTCGTAGTATAAATAAAAAAGTACGATTGTAAAATATTTAATTTTCGCAATTAAAACCACTTCAAAATGTACAAAAAAATTGCTCCAAGTTAATCATAGAAAAATCATGTATTTTTTAATGCATACAAATTATTCATGATAGCAAATTTGTTAAATGGCATGATTTGGATTGTTTGGAGTGTCTTACGATTACCCGCAGCATAACTACATAACTGCAAAATTAACAAATTATTGGGATTTTGGAATAGTTAAGGTAAACGGGGCATTAAGCGAAATTCATGAAAAATTTGCCAAGTGCGTTCCTCCCGTCGCACTTGTCCCCACAAAGCTGTCTCAGAGCTGAACTCATAGAGCAGCTCAGCCAGCGGCCCAACTCAACAGCTCAACGTGACGGCTCTGTACACAAGCAGGAGCAGCAGTCCGGCTACAGCTAAAGCCTGTTTCATTCCCAGTGGGCAACTTTGTCTGTAGAAATTTGCAAATTTCCTCTCGGTTAATTTTAATTAACAATCAGTGATGGCGGTAAGTTAACTACTGATAATGGTTTATTCTGTGCTTTATTTGGTTTTTGCGATTTTTGTGTAAATTTGGTTATTTTGTGTTGTTGAAGCTTGCAAATTTTTGTGGAAAGATGATGGTTTTGGGGTAAAAATGGTTAGCTAATTGTGCTTTTAAATTTGCAGGCGAAGGGCAAGACTGCGGCCCCAGCTCCCAAGAAGCTGGACAAGAAGGACAAGACCAAGAACCAGATGAGGGAGGTGCGCATCCGCAAACTGTGCCTGAACATTTGCGTTGGTGAATCTGGTGATAGGCTTACCCGTGCCGCTAAGGTAGGTTACAAATTTCAAGTGTTAAGTGACTATTGACAAGTGACATGAATAATTACTAATTTGTAATTGTTCTGTAGGTGTTGGAACAGTTGACCGGTCAACAGCCCGTGTTCTCCAAGGCTAGATACACCGTCAGAAGTTTCGGTATTAGGCGTAACGAAAAGATCGCTGTGCACTGTACCGTGCGAGGAGCCAAAGCGGAAGAGATCCTGGAAAAGGGGCTGAAGGTCAGGGAGTACGAACTTCGTCGTGAAAACTTCTCGGACACGGGCAACTTTGGATTTGGTATCCAAGAGCATATCGATTTAGGTATCAAGTACGATCCCTCCATTGGTATCTACGGTTTGGACTTTTATGTCGTTCTGGGAAGACCTGGCTTCAATGTCGCTCACAGGAGGAGGAAAGTAGGAGTGGTTGGTTTTGGCCATAGGTTAACGAAAGAAGATGCTATGAAGTGGTTCCAGCAAAAGGTACAATAAACTAAACCATTTAGGAAATTAGCTCAAGTTTTCATTTTAAAAAGTGTCCCTTTACCTTCAATAAGTTGCACATTGACATCCAGTTTGGTTTCCGTTTAATGTTACCCGACTGTTCCTTTACAAAGTGTGCAAAAGCAAGTGTTAGCTTTGCAACTCGTGCTAATTTAAACCCATAATAGCATGGTACAAAGGCTAACTACAGATTTATTCATAAACTTCCCATTTCCAAGCTCAGTTCCGTTAAAATCTACCTTTTCCATTATGATCCCCTCTTTTAAAAAAGCGTTAACTCTTTAAAGAAAACTCCTCCAATTTCCAACTTAATTTAATTTTCTATTAATTTTGTTTGTCAATTGCAGTATGACGGCATCATCCTCCCAGGAAAGGCCAAGTAAGCTACCGTCTCGCAAAGCAATTCGTATTCCTCACCAGAGAAAGTTGACAAAAGAGTGTTCCATCATCATCTCTACAAAACTTCGTCAATTGTCAATATTTTTTACTCCATTGTTTGCCAGACGTTTACCTTACTTGATAATAAAACCACGTTCTACATTAAAAGAAAACCAACTCTCGAAAAACGTCTTATTTCCTTTCGTAACAAGTTTATTAACTAACTAATCACTTAACTAATCAAAATAATCACTTATCATTCATAATTAAATTGCATAAAAAACTCATTCAAAAGCATAACGGGGCAGTTTGATTAATGGCTAGTTGTGCAGCGATCGGAGCACCATCTGGGCCCTTGTCTGCGCACCCATTCTTCTGTGAGCATCATCGGTTGACTTTTTGCCACGGAAATAGAAGTGGAGTCAAATCCAAAAAAATCCTGCAATCATCATCATCTTCACAGCTCATCTGCCTCTGCCGACGGGAGAGAGTGAAAAAGTCAAAGTCACCAAAACAAGCAGATAGAGAGAGCGAGAGAGAGTGATTCACACTTCTTTCTTATCTTTTTTTCTTTCCAGTGCAGCAGCCAACCACGTCTTAATTATTGATAAGCATCACATGATAAGCCACCAGTGAAAGCTGCTCTTTTTTACACCAATTTCCTTTGAACTTGAACTTGAAGTGGCTAACTGTCCATTGTTGCCCTTTGTCATCATCATCGGTTCATTGAACCCTGACGTTGTTTTAAGATAAGCTCAAAGATAAGGCTGGATTAACGCCCCGTTTTTAACTGTAAGTTAACAAGTTAACTGTTGGTTCTTTTTGTGGTAGTAACGGAAAAGTTGGGAAGCGGATTTTAAAGGAGTTTTAATTGACATTTTTTTGGGATTTTTGATTATAGGTTTTTTACTGGAGGGTTTTGATAAGCCTGTAAGAAAAGCAGAGTTGCTTTTTGGACTGACGAGTGGACTGACTGGAGATTCCTAATTGACATTGACAGCACAACCATGAAAGTTACACTGAAAAATTTGCAGCAGCAGACGTTCACCGTTGAGGTGGAGGAAACTCAGAAGGTAAGAAAGAGGACTTAGTTAATTGTAAACTTTTGTGTAATTTGTAGTTAAGTTTGTTAATTATTTTGTGTTTTTTGTAAAGGTGAAAGAACTGAAGGAGAAAATAGAGGCCTTAAAGGGAGCAGACTATCCAGCATCGGGACAGAAGCTAATTTACGCCGGAAAGATTCTTGCAGATGACTCCCCAATCTCGGAATACTCGATTGACGAGAGCAAGTTTATTGTGGTAATGGTGTCGAAACCCAAGGTGCCGTCGGCACCACCTCCAGCCGCTGCGGCTCCTGCTGCAGCAGCCACAACACCTGCGGCCACACCAGCAGCAGCAACCGCCACCGAAACTCCGGCGACCACTGAAACCAAAAGCGAAACGGTGGGAACACCAACTGCTCCAGCTCCTGCGAGTGGTGGTGGAAGCACAAGCACCCCCGAATCCATTCTCCTTACCGGAACTGAGTTTGAAAGAACGGTGCAGTCCATTATGGCAATGGGGTATGACAAGGCTGAAGTTGAAAGGGCACTCAGGGCGTCTTTCAATAATCCAGATAGAGCTGTAGAATACCTAATCAACGGTATACCAGCAGACTTTGCTCAGGTACGAGTTAATTTTATTGCATTTTTAAAGCTTTTTTGGTGTAAAACCCTATAATAGGTTGTCTTTTTTTCTTTTATTTTTTTCACAGGAAGAACAGAACCCTGAAGCTCCTGTAGCCCCTGTTAGCGGAGGTGGGGGCGGTGGTGGTGGAGCACAACCAGTTGCTGGTGACCCCTTAGGCTTCCTGCGCTCCCAACCACAGTTCGAACAAATGCGTCAGGTTGTACGAGAGAACCCCCAACTTCTGAATGCTGTCCTCCAGCAAATAGGTCAAACAAATCCTGCTCTTCTGCAAGTTATTTCTGAAAATCAGGTAAAATACTTTTGGAACTGTGATGCTAAGACTTATAATGAAACCTTGGAGTAACAAGGCCGTTATGAATTTGCAGGAAGAGTTTGTCCGATTGCTAAACGAAGAAGGTACCCCACAGTCTTCATCAGGCTCATCTGTAGGCAGTGGCGGAGCCAGAGAAGGAGGCGCACCCAATCCTTTCCAGATTCAGGTTTCTGCCCAGGACAAGGAAGCCATTGAACGAGTAAGCTATTCAGTCATAAAACTCACCTACCTTTAGTACAATTTACCATTTCATTTAAACGAAAATACACATTTTTTCTATTTCCTACAGTTAAAATCCCTTGGATTCCCCGAACATTTAGTGGTCCAGGCCTACTTTGCCTGCGAAAAGAATGAAACGCTCGCTGCTAACTTCCTCCTGTCCAATCCAGACGATGATTGATCTAGTTCACAGTCTTTATATCTTTAAAAAACAAAGCTTTCTTTCTCTCTCGCCTGTTCAATCTTCTTCTATATTCAGAATTATTATATTGTATAATTGCTATATAAAAGTATACACGAGGAAGATAAGCCCTTTTAACTTTACAAAAAACATTATCATAATTTATGATGATGAATTATTACCTACATTTATGTAAACCAGAAAATTATTAAACTTTGATTGTAATCAAAACCAGAAGATCAGTACACACTATTGATTATACTTATTATTACAAATTCTTATCATTAAAAAAGTGTAATAATAGTTTGTTGTTATATTGAAAATGTTATTACCGTCTGTTTGTCACACACGGAACAAAAAATGCTATCGAATCGAAAAGCAAAAATGTGTACAGAGATGATAATACCGTAAGGGAAAAGTGTGTAAAAGTGTAACTACCTATTATTAATTAATTATTATTACAGAATACTATATTTCATGCGAAATAAGATTGCTATCTTAAGTTACTACATGATTTGTAGTTTTTTTGAATGATTTATTATTTTATTCATGAACAACAAGTTAAGATTAGATTTTGTTTTATTTCATTTTAAGAAAGATCAATTATCACATTAAATCAGGAAATTGGTTTAATTCAGACTCGCTGAAAATTCCCAATCCTCCATCTGCGTCGGATAGAGTGTCCAGCAGTCTAAACTCGTCGCTACTTTCTCCTCCTTGTTGATGTAGAGTTGGGGTTAGCACCAAAGGTGAATCTGAAGCGAGTGAACTTTGTTCAGAGACTCTTGTAGATTTTCGGCTGGTTTTTCTAGGTGGTGGTGGAGGGGGAGGAGGAAGTAGCACCTTTGAAGTTGTTCGTTCCAAGCTACTATTTCGTTCTCGAGACAAACTTCTTCTCATTGGTGATACTGAAGGACGAACCAGCATTAGTCCTGGTGTACCACGGCGCTTTGGAGAAGGAGAACGCAAAGGTGCTGGAACGATTTCTTCTTCAACTACATCTTCTTCAGCTTCACTTTCCGGTCTGCTAGCGTTTGCAATAAAGCGGGTTGTTGTTGTATCGTCTTCAGAATCAGAATCCTCAGATTCTTCAACCCGCATTGCAGCTGCATGTTCGCAAGAATAGTGTCGTTTTTCGAACTGTGTTTGAACTGGGTCTCCAGGGATAGCTTTCCACATCTGCCTGGCTTTCTCAATAATTGAGTGGATTTCCGGGTTCTTGCTTGGAACACTTGAGTGCGTACTTGGAGCTGCTGCTTTCCGTTTTGGCAATTTCATAGGTTTCCTTTTGGTTGCCACCACCTTCCTAGCTTTCTTCTTGGTAGCCTTAGCGGTAGTTTCGGTAGTGGAAGTTGTGGTAGCTTTCCTCGTCTGCGTCCTAAGATTTCCATTTTTGTTAATCTTGGACCTTATCCATTTCCATTTCTTCTCCTGATTGCTATACTCCTCAAGAGCTTCTCTTTGACCTTCCCAACTGGTCCAATATCGGACACTTTTAAGTTTCGCCGGACCAACTTCCAATTGTTCGTAGCAGTCCTGCAGTGGATAATAGTCGAAATAAGAGTGTCGTTGAATCTCTCTTAACTTTCTTCGAAACTCCTTGTCACTTTTCTTCTCCAAGTACTCACGATAACAATGACCATACTCCTCCTCATCCTCTTCAGAAGTAGAACTTGGCCAGTCAGAATCATCCTCCTGCTTTTTTGCCTTTCTTGGATCCTTAATCTTAGCACATAAACGCTGCACCAGATAATTCTTCCGCCAGCATGTTCCCTTTTCGTGTACACTAAACGGATTCCCTTTGTACCGAAACCTGCGCAATTGCAGTCTAGCCCTTAAATGATTATCAAACTCCACCTGCACAGGAAACACTTCTGGTTCCGGATCTTGCCCTGTTGCAGTCATCTCCATGCTAAAAGTACCATCCACAACGCGAGACCGAGCTGCATCCGCAGTGGTGTAAAGAGCTTGCTCGGTAATACTCTCCTTTTTCATTTCAAGAGTATTCCACTCCTCAGCTCTTCGTATCAAGTACTCAATCATGTCATTTGGAGTCATGTTCCTGACAAACTGTTCGTATTCCAAGATGTACTCTCTAGTCAGTCGATACAGCTTTTTGAAATAGAGCATTTGCGTTTTATCATCCAACTCTTCCCAGCTTGGAGCCTCGTAGTCGTAGTTTTTCTCCCTTAGCTTTTTCAAATGAACGTCCCTTTGGTAAAGTATTGCTGCTTTTCTAGGTGGTGGTTTGGGCTCCTCTGGAAAGTATCTTAACTTCGGCACAAAAATATCCCCCTCACTGGTCAGTTGCTTGTCGTAGTGTCTTAGCGTGCTATGAAACTGGTATGCTTCGTCCAAGAAAAGTTGCTACAAAAATGTTTTAAAATGCCCCAAAAATTTAGCTTGAGCTAATGGACTATTTCCATAATGCAATTTAACAGTTAGTTTCCCTACCTGTTGATGTTTGGGTAGCCGATTAAACGTTTCAATGATTCTTGCCGCAGTTTCAACAACGCCTATTTCTGGGTACAAGTCAAGCCATATCTTTTCCCTGGCCACGTATTTTGCATAGAAGTAGTAGACAGTAAACCGACGCTCAAACTGTCGTCCGTCAAAGATACCGCGGATGGCTTCTGATAAAATTTCTACAAATAAATTCAACACACACAAACAGTTGAACTATTAGTTTTTCAAAAAAGTTAATTAAAAAAACATTTGTGTGTACAATTTAAATAAATTGAATCGAAAAGGCTGCTAGTTCATTCGGGTATCTTTTCAGACGACACAAAAGAGTATCTTTTGTTACTTTTGTAAAAATGATTAAAAGAAAGTACAACAAACTCATGGATTGTTTTTTAGTAAATTGTGTATTAAATAATAAATGCATACAAAAGTATCTCTGTGAAACTTACAACTAGTCCATTATACGATCTTTTGATTACATTCTATATTCATAAAAATAAGTGGTCAAAACGGAAATGCAATAAAATTATCACATTGGTACAACAAGTCGGTAATTACTAATCTACTCTTAACTAAGTAATCTATAGCTAAATAATTTTTCAAATTGTAATTTATACAATAATTTATAAAAGTGTCTGAAAAATGGCCCTGAATGACTGAGTAGCACAGAATAAATATTGAACACACACAAGCTTTTTCGTCTACTGGATCATCGATGTCAAGCTTTTTTCTGCTTTTTCTTACTTGGTGTAATTCTACTTCCCGGAAAGTAATTGCTGGCCTTGCTAACGTCCTTTTTAGCTGAGGGTGGTACAGTAAAACTTTCTTCTAACAGTTTTACGTGCTGGTCATTTAGTTGCTGGGCGTATAAAGGAATACCATTTACTTCTGGAGCTTCAGACTTCTTTTTCTTTTTGGTTGGAGACGCATTTGTTTCCGAAGCTTTTCTTTTTTGAGTGGTTGCATTGTCATTAGAATTACCTGTAGAAATAAAGTAGAAAAGAACAATTTTTTAGATTCTTGAAATTTTTTAAAGAAATAATTTAAATAACTTGAAGAAAACTTACTACTAGATCCTTCAATTAGTTCCATCAAGTCATCATCCTTGACCAACGGCGTCTTATCCACTTCCTCCATAATCTGCATTCTGTATTTTTTCGGTAAGTTTTCAATCACTTTCGACTTCATAATATCCGGCACGGTTTTCAGATACTCTTCAATTTCCGATTTGAAATTTAAATGATGCAATTTGAACTTAAGCTTCAAACGTTCCAAGTCCAAATGGCTAAGCTGTTTAAACTTTTCTTCTGCGGCGGCATTAGCCTCAGGAATGGACATGCCCTCAGCTTCCTCACTTCTTCGAAAGTCTTGGATAAACATGTCCTTAACTGTAGCTCTGGGTACGGGGGGTTGGCCATGAAACTCGGCCCAAATGCCAAACTCCTCCTTGTTTAGCAGCCTTGATATTTGAAAGGTTTTTGGAAGGAGGAACATTGGATTCGCCTTTTTGTACTCGATCACCTCCTCTTGATAACGGTCACAGTACTTTAGACATTTGTCAATCCATCGAAGCTTCTTTTCCTTGGAAAGCTCCTTCCACAAACCGACATAGCGCGATTTCACCTCTGGCTCTTCGTGTGGCAGTGGGGTGGGCTGAACACGCTTGATTTTGTGCTGAATGTAGAGCTGCGTTTATAAAAATTAAATTAAAGTTATTAGCAAGTTTAAAAATTTAGCATAAAAAATGAGCTAAAAATCTTTTTCAAGTTTCTTTTTACCTGCATTGGTGTCAAAGGCTCCCTTGGAGCATCCTGACACAATTCTTGGGACATCTTAACGAACTTTCTCCGCATTGTTTCACTCATCACTCTCTCCTTGGGTTCTGGCTTCTCCGTTTTGGGCGGCTGTGGAATAAAAGCTGGATATTGTAGATAGTACTCATGAACCTTTTGTTTGTATTCCGCCATAGCAAGTTGAGCCATTTGTTCGTATTTCTTCTGCTTTTCGGGACCTAATGCGTTCCATCTTTCATGGCATTTGGTTTGGAACTAGAATAAAGACAAAAAGATAAAGTAACAACTTGATAGATACCCCGTTAATCTTGATTAAATTAATAGATTGTTAAACTTACATATAAAAAGTTTTCCACTTTGTCATTCATTCTCTCCTGCAGGTGCTTATGTTCCTCCCACTTCTCCCTGCAGAAAGCTTGAAAGGGTGTACAAGCAACAGGCTGTTTTGGAAAGTCCGGCGCACTCTCAATATTCTTCTGCATAAACTTGAGATAATCCGTCTGCAAATTAAACTTGACTTCCTGCACAAGCTCCCACATGATCCTTTGCTTTCGCGTTTGAGTCATTAAATAATTCCACGCAGTTCTACAATGCTCCGCAGTATAGTACGAGAAGGCCACCTTCTCCCAGTCTATCGCTGCTTCTCTAAGTGCCACTTTCTTCACGTCCCCCAATGGACTCTGTTGCTCCACTCGATTCAACAGCGTTTCCAAGTCCTCATGGCTCATGTTAGCCAGAATGTTAATCCCTTTAGCCAAGTCCGGAGGTGGCAGAAGAATATTAGGAGGTCTGACCTCACTACTTACTTGTCTTGCCCGGGGTTTAGCCGGCGTCTTTTTGGGTGAAGCCACCTCTTTCTTCAACAAAGTGGAGGAGGTTCCAGCCACAGGACTACTGTTCTTTTTCTTTCGCTTGACCTTGTTCTGTTGAGCAGGTGGAGTGGGTTCAGGCACTACTTCCTCCTCCTCTTCCTCTGGTGGGCTTGGAGGTGGTGGCTCCTCACTCAGCTTCTTTTTCTTCTTCTTCTTCTTTTTCGAAGGACTACTGTTCACCTCCGGATCCTCTTGGCTTAGTTCTTGCTCCTCAATCTCCTCCGTCTGGAACAAGGTTTGAGCATTGCAATTAAACTCCTCCTCCAGATTCCTCCGCGACTTTTTACTCTTCTTCTTTTTCTTTTGCTGGCTGCCTCTATTAAAATAACCACACATTTAATCAATCAATCACAAAACCAATCATTAAATATTTGGTAATAAAAACGTGCTCTTACCCAGCGTAATCGTAATCATCCCCTTCCATCCTTCCCGTTTGAATCCACAGTCCGTTCAAACGTCACCTTACAACACACTAACTGTTAATTAACCGTAACAAATTAAAGTTTGCTTAAAAACTGAAGATTAAAGTCCAGAATGGACCAACGGACCATCAACAAGCTCAAAACAATGTGGCAGTGGAAAAGCATGAGACTTGTTTGCCGCTTCACACGCTGCCGAGCTGAGTGAGTAGAGAGTGCCCACTGGGCACTGCCCAGCTAAGAGAATACATGCACGAGATGGCCAAATACTAAACATACGCGAGCATGTACAAAATTGAGACAAATGCGAGCTTTAAGTGTTTGTCAACTGAGCTTGTGATTTCTCTGAAGAATCATCTGTTGAACAACAGGTGATTTTTTACGGTGATCCGCCTCAATGATAAGCCCGAGGACCCCCGACGACTGACCAAAGAAGAAGGGTTATCTGTTTTAAGGCACTGCTTGGAAGCGACTTGACACTTGGCCACTTGGCTTGACAAGCGCTGACAAAAGTGCACAGAGTTTAATGCGGGTGCTTGGAAGTTTAGAAGTTTGTGGCGTTTTTTGAGAGGGTGTGTCCGTTAATCGTGAATTCTTTTGAAGGTGGAAAGATAAGCGATTAGTTTATTCATGTTCTAGGTAACTCACAGGTAAGATAATAGAGGATTTGTATGGGTGTTTTAAGTTTTAAATTAATTGATTGATTGAGTGTGTTTTAATAGCTTTGACACTTAATTTTGTAGGGATTTTCTGGAGTGGATGGAACATGGCTTGTCTGTACAAGAACAGTATTAAAGCGCACATTTCCGGCTTTGCGTCGGATGTGCATAATAGCAAGGATGGAGCGATTTGGTACAAGATCCAGGTGGAAATCCAGGATGTGTACTGGTTCGTGGAGCGACGCTACAGTGACTTTGAAGCTTTAAATAAGAAACTGGTGGACTCACAGGGTAAGGAACCTCAAATAAAACGAAGAATTTAATTTGGTGTTATAAATAAATATAAGTATGGGTTAATGGGCTGTTTGTTTTCTGAAGGTATTCCCAGAGATAATGTGGTACTTCCACCCAAGAAATTTATAGGGAACAAGGATCCTGAGTTTGTGGAAAAGAGACGGAAGCAACTAGACGAGTACCTGAAAAGCCTTATCCAACTTTTAGGGCAGAATCCTCCTGAGGACTTGGCTCACTTTTTAAATCTGTACGACTTTGAGGTACTCTTTATGCTGAGGAAGTTATCCGCAGAGATATTTGAAAAGGGGGAGCAAATTCTGGCGGATGGAAATGCTTTCACTTTATCTCCGTACCAAGTAAGCTTTTAAAAATACTTTAAAATACTCTTTTTAAATGTTGGAATAAGCTGGTAACATTTTGGGTTTTGTGAAAACAGATTTTCGCCATTAGCGAAAGAATCAAAATGCCACTTCCTCCCTTGGACTCTGAGGATAAACGCCAGGACTTTAGTCACATTGTGGAATTCTGCTCCAGACTAGAATCTCTGAACATTGTAGGCAGCAACATTCCCCTGGGGAAAAGCACCATTGTACCAAACCAGTATCCTATAGACCTGTCTGTTTTTAAAAACCTGAAAACTCTTTCCCTCAAGCTGGTCAACATTGGTGAAATCAAGGAGGTGGGCAACGTTCGGCGAAACTTGGAAAGACTTTATATTCATAACTGTGATTTCCTTTCACTCAACCAGTTGCTTTTGTGTGATAGTCTGTACAAGACTTTTGAGCAGTCAGGGTCTAATTTTACGTGGAAAGCGGTTCATACCATTTTTTGCAGTAATAACACATTTGAAAGCGTGGGCGATATTGGGAAACTGGCTCCCAATCTCCGACAGTTGGAACTCAGCTTTAATAAATTACGTGACGTGTTTACACTCACTTCTCTTCCGCAATTGGAACGCGTTTCCTACAGTGGGAACGTGATAGCAACTTTAAGTGATCTGCACCTTCGATTTGGAAACATAGTGATATTGGACATGTCACAAAATGTGATTCAGTGTCTGCAGCCATTCCAAAAGCTGTACAGCCTGGTAGTACTCAACCTGAGCTGTAACAAAGTTACCGAAGTAGACCAAGTCAAGTACATTTCCAACTTGCCTTGTCTAGAAAGCCTGATTCTAACTGGAAACCCGGTGGCAACCACAGTGGACTATAGAGTCAAAACATTGTCCTGTTTTGGGAATCGAGCTTCCATTCTGGAACTGGATAATGAGAAGGCAAACAGTACGGAAATGGACCAAATTTCGATAATCCAAGCTATTGAGCTAGCTAAACGAAGTACGCTTCATTCTAAAAATTGAAAAGGAACGAAGACGAAAAAAACCAAAGAACAAAGCCATCATTCATGTCCATCAAACTTTATACAGTAATGTTTCTGTTAGTCCGTAGCCCGTTTTTAATGTAAATTATATTATTCATCACGCTTTAATTTTATTCGGTGTGACAAGTGACAACCTAATCCCTCATTTACTCATGCAAATTATTGTACATAGCTCACTGCACACTTGTCAATTGACACCTCGCACGAATAGATTGTTAAGACACCGTTTATCTTGCCAATTTCGCTTCTTTAGCTGTAGTAGTCTCGCTAACATTTAAAAAAATAAATCATCTTTAACAAAACTAAAATTTTCTTCAATAAAATGCATTTTTATTGTTCTAAAAAAGGCATAAGCTTGCATTGTGCAAAAAGCACAAAGATTCTCACAATGCCCCATATTTCATTAGTACCCAAAAACTACCACTTCTAGCAAAGTTAACAAATTAGTAGTTTAACTTTGGTTAATATCTTAACCGTTCATCAATGGAAGCATTAAGAAACGCCAGTTATACAGTAGATTTAATTACGCCAACAGTAACAGTACAGCAGTCACGTAGGATGTAGTACCAGCTTTCATAACATGGAAATGGAAGCAGTATCACATAATACTCTCTGGGAAGACATCTTTTCCACAAAAAACTTGTAAAAAACGACGTAATACGTAATATATAAATATACTTGAACCTTGGTATTATCATAATAAGTTTATAGCCTTTTTTAGGTAGAATTCTCCTATAAACACTTTTGTAATAGATTCATAGACGACAGACGTCACGTTCTTATTCTTATCATCTTCACTGTACTATAGCTATACTGTGTGCTATGTATGTATGCGTACGCGTAGCTTATCAGGTATCATATCATTAAATTTTTAAAGGAATATAATAATCTGCTATATCCTAAAAATATTTAGGCTATAATATAGTCTCTATACTAAATACATGCCTGTTAACTCATATAAACTATACTATACCACTTGGATGGCCATCTTCTACTGTTGCTTCACAATTTGAGTGTATTGACTTGCTATGTGTGTGCAGGCATTGGGGTGCATACGCAGTCAAAACACATCTGTGCTAACGTCACGTACACATCCATTATCCATTCCATGCCATTAAACCACAATTAACTTTTAAAAAATTGCAAGCTTAAATTAAAAGTTGTCCCCTGACATTAAATAGAAAAGTGTTCAGTGAAAAGTTTTAGTACGAACGGTGATGACCCCAGGGCATATTCCACCACCGGAAGTATACCTTGAATCATCTTTGTGGAATTGCAACTTTGTAAAAACGTGTAAATGGACGTGCATTAAAAAACTGTAAATTGTGGACATCGTTAAAAATTAGACCAAGTGAAGGATTTGTGGACACTTTTGGTGATAATGGCATTAGTCGCTGCTGGCGGGGGTGGTATTGGAGGAGGAGGTCTTGGTGGGGCAGGAGGGGATGATGGGGAAGACCTTGCACAGAATAACAAGTGGGACGGCTACTATGACAGGCAGGACGAAGAGGAAGTGATTTTAAAGTCCAAAACCAGTACCAAGCATGCATACATCAGATTTGTGAACATGACCCAGCGACGCGTTGACGTGATCTGGATTAACTATGAGGGGGTCCGGGTCAAGTACAAGGTAAACCTTTGGGTAAACTCACAATACTTTTATGGGATTACGGTTTAGCTTTTTTAAATTATGGAAGGAAGCAAATTTTAAAGGAATTTTTTGGGTTTTTATATAGACTTTGGATCCAAATGAGTTCTTTGACGTGACCAGTTTCGTAAATCACCCGTGGATATTTCGGGACGCAGAAACGCACAACAAGCTTGTAGTCAGTCAACAAGAAGTGTTTGATGTCCCTGAGGTGAGTGTATGTCACCATAAAAAACTAACTAACTAACCATTTCTGTACTTTAATCAGGATTAAACTTAATAATTTTTTGTTAATTTTTTAGCCTGTATACCTGAAACTACAGAATGGTAAAGTTCAGCCAACTCGAGCAATTGTGGGGATTCAACTTCCTCTGTACTCCCTGCGGGAGTGTGCTCTGCAGGCAGTGCAAAGGTGTCTCCGCAAAACGGACGATGTCTACCGTTTGGAAATCCCGATCAGTTTAAAGCGGGAGCTTTATGCCAGGTGCAACTTCAAAGGTAGCGTGAACCTACTGGGTAATGAGCCACGTAAACCTCGATATGCGTCCCCTGCGGTCCCTCCCGTCCCTCCGGCCGGACCAGCCCAGTAAAAAATATCCCCAAAATATCAAAAGATACAAAAAGGGAACTCTACAAATTATCAAGCTGAGATATAACTTTAATCAACTCTCGATTGCCAATTTGCAACAGACTCCTGTGGAAAATGACTGTGCATAAAAAATGAAAATTTTTAAGGGTTTAGCTATTTAGCTGAGTAGGCAGGATAATATTCCGCAGCAAGTTTAAAGGAAGAATTTACTAAAGTTTAGAGTTTTTTAGGTAAGATGCAAGGAGTTAGGTGTATTCATATGGCTCCTCTGTGGATACACGTAAAGCCTCGGGTAAAGACTTATAACAGTTAAAAATGTGCTTCTCTGGTCGTTACAATTTACGATTAAGAATAGAAATAATATAAAATTATTATTATGGTTAAATTTATTGCGTTATGTACATACGAAAAATATTCCGCATTTATATACATATTTTTTAGTCTTGTCAAATGTATAAGATATTATGCATTTATTTACTCAATTTATTTCTGATATTTGTATATGATTTTTGTTAATTATGTGTTAAATAATATATGCGTTGTATATAGTATAGTGTAGTACACACACTCGATATTGTGTTTAAAAATCTCTTAGAGAGAATTACAATCTCCACTTTAAAATGAATCTAAATAAATAATATATTATAATATCTCAGTGTGAGAAAACGGTATAAAAATCTAAAAAATTAGAAGCTTATTTTGGCTGGGTTTATTCCTTGTTAAATGTGGGCAGTACAACGGAGGGAAACAGTTTTTTCAGTACTTTTAATGCAGCATCTCGCACAGATTTTGTTATGTTTAATGCTTTATTAGTTTTGGGTTTTGCAGTGGTGGATGCATTATTGGCAATGGTATCATTATTCAAATGGCTAATTTCCTTCACTAGCATACTTGCAGTTGGTACCATTTCTTCTATGGATGGAATGGGAGATTCCTCCATCATTCGCAGAGAGTCCAGTCTACGCTCTGAAGTATCCACAGAACGCATCAAAATTAACTTTTCGGTTCGTACTTGAGGTGGGGGCAAGAATCTACGTTCTATTGACACTTCTTCGCTGTCTGGAGGTTGGTCTTCTGGATTAAGACCGCTATCCGTTTCGGCCGTGGTTAAAATGAATGAGGAATAGGGCGTTACAAATCCATGCTTTAAAGCTAGTTCAGTAGCTTGCTGTTTAAAAATGTTGTAACAGTTTGGGTTCTCTGACTCATAATCCGTATAGCTAGTTAATCGTGCCATTTTCAAATCTTGAAACTGGTCGTGATAAGACTGAGGGCAGATGTAGCCATTTTCCACTAGCTTATCGCGCTCCAGCAATTTCTTCAGTAGTTGATAAGCTTGTAATCTTTCCAAGTAAAAGTTTATCCGGTCAACACACCTTCCAATGGTCATTTGCAGATTGGTACAATCGTAAATGGGCGAGTTGTAATAAGCCAACCTTCCAGTTTTACCAATGGCTTCGGTTGACCAGTTCAAAGAAGGTTTAGTTTGACCTTCTAATTTTCCTGCAGTTACCACCTCCCCGCCTTGGATAACCGTCACGGGTGAAGAAATCTGGGCTGGAGAGGAACCATTCAAGGAAAACATGGAGGTTTTCACTTGACTTAAAACTGGCGACGAGATTTCATTGTAAAAATTTTTCAGCTCGATTCCTGCTGCGCTTTCCTCCATGATAACCTTATTAATGCCAGAATTCAGATTAGAAAGTTTTCTTAGAAAGGGAACATCCGCGTTTTCTCCATACGCAATGGAATGCACAGGAACCGCATTTTCTGTAGAATTGTGATTTAAATCGTAAAATGCTTTCAGAAGGAAACTCGTATTAGTTGGTCCCGTAGTTGCCTGTCCGTCGCTTAGAAAGAATATCATAGACTCCACGTTATCCGGTAACATCTTTCCATTTTGTGCACAGGTATCGGACGCTTCATCTGAAGACACCAACCGTATAAGACGGAACGCTGCGTTTAAGCCCAGATAAATGTCCGTTGTGCCATGGGCAATTAACTCTTCCTGGATAAACCTAACAGCAAGCCGTTTGTATTCGTCAGTAGCAGGATAAGGATACTGACATTGTGTCAAGTCGCCCCGATCCTCAGACGAAGTCTGATAATATTCCCACAATTCATCATCATCAACCGGTTGGAACACAGTTATGTCGTTGGCAAACGCTATAATATTGAAAAAGTCCTGTGGTCCAAGATCATTCAGAATTTCATTCATGCTCCACTGCAGTTGGTCCAGTTTCTTTCCATGCTGCAATAATTTAATTTTCGAAGAAGGTTAGTAGACAGTTGGCATTCACACAAAGCTCTAATTTGTAATTTAAAAACTTTGTCATGCTACCATCGAGTCAGAAATGTCCAGCAGGAAAACAATATGCTTTGGAATCGGTGGAAGATTTTCCGGAATTAAAAGATGAACAAAGTAGAAATTGCCGTTGTTTTGCGCTATCTAAAAATAACGTCAAGTTTTCGAGCAATGAATTATTGATTAGATGATGTCCACAATCTTTACATTTTATGTATACGCTTACCACAACTGCCGAAGTAGTATCGTTCCGATGTTCCAGCTCGTAATGAAAACTAAATGAATGATTTTGCAAAAGGCCAGTGTCAACTTGCGTGCCCCTCCAAGTCAACTCCCTGTATTTGTGCTGTCTTCCATGCTGGTTTAGCTTTTTCTTTGCTTTCTTGGTGCACTTTGAAAAGTTGTCTAAAAAGTCCAATAAAATTACATGTCATGAAAATGCTGGGTCGAAATTAACTTGCTAACTGACAAACCTTCCGTTTCTTCCTTGCAGCGCAACTGCCTTATACTTTCCAACTCTTCAACATTCACCGAAAACTCCACTTGACCAACTTTGTCCGGTTTTACCAGTGGATTTGAAGGGAATACTTGAATGCTGTCAGAGTAAGCGTTTGAAACTCGTTCTAGCTGTCTTTCGTACACCAAAAACACTTGCAGGCTTTCTTCAGGAGGCAAACTAACCTTTAGGTTGTAAAAGTGTACGTTTTCATGGAGTAAATCCGTGTCAGCTTTTCTGAATGGAGTATTATGGGGCAAAGTGAAACATTTTATAAAATCTTTAAATTAAGTTTTTAAAGCAAAATGATTTAGTTAACTTTTAATTTACAATCAGATACTCACTCACTGTGACAGTTCAATGAAACCCGCAGATACTGTGCCATTTGCTCCAGTTCGTGCAGAGTGGTAAATTTTCCGTGCTAGGTCCCGTTTTACAATTTGGGCGGAATATGTTCTCGGGTTGGATCCTCTTTTTCTTCAAAAAATTAAAATGTTTTTAAATTTCAAGCATTTTTGGAGTAATTTATGTTCCAAAAGCTTTTAAGTCAACTTACAATTGAAAAGCTGTAAAAAAGGCGTTATCTGGCAATGCAATTTTAAAATCCGCTTGTAGTTCTCGGTAGTGTGGATTTGCCAAATGAAGGATTATTCTTGTGCGGGCGTAACGAAGTTTTACCTGCGTTTCCATCTTCAGCCTTTTGATTTCAATCTGAATTATTTTTTAAAATGATTAGCTATTTGTCAAGTAATCCAACTACTTTATGCATTAATTAATTTAGGCTACCTGTTGCGAAAGCACTGCTTGGGATACCCAATTGCGTGGGTCAAAGGTTTCAACCAGTTCTGGAGGCTCTGTTGAAAAGTCATGATAATCCCAACTATTCTCTATTGTCATACTACTTGACTTGGATAGGCCAAACTGGCAAAGGAATACAATCACTAGCAAAATCGCATTATACTTATTATAATATTCCATTTTTTTCTCTAATCACTTAATTATGTTTAAAACGCGCTTTTGCAGTAATTAATTTGATACAAACATGTTTTTAAAAATTGAGATGAACTGTGAAGGTGAGAGAAAAAACGGATGAGACCTCTGGTTCAGTCCGCTTCAGCAGACCATGTTCCATGGGTCTCTTTGAAAATTTGCAATTTCTCTTTGGGTTGCAGAGGTCATTGGGCATTTTTTGCATAAGCGTTGCTTTAAAAAATAATTTAGCAGAGGAGCATGGAACGTCTATTCAAAAAACGCTGTAAAAATGATTTATGAATTGTTTTCGAAACGACATGATGATAGACGGCGGCATGTCTTTAGTTCAAGCGTGTACTTTACTATCAGTATTTTGAAGCCCACTTGGCTGCTGACGTCATTTTGACACTCTTCTATTTGTCCAAAAGTCAATCTTAAAAGATGACAGAAACATTTAGCAGATGGGAAAAGGATAGACATGAAACTTGAATTGGTTTGCAAATTTCGTTGCAGTAAAAAGTAGGTTGGCACCACTCCGATGGCTTGGCAGTGCTGAGTGTTGAGTTTCACTGAATTTGGAAAGTGCACCTTTTGAGACATTGCCGAGTGCATGTAACGAATAATGTAAATTTATGGAACAACGGCGTAAATTATTAAACTTTCATTTCATAAACCAAAGTTTTCTTTAATTTCTTGATAAAATTCATCTTTTTGTACATGTGGATGTTATACAAATGTAACTACTGCAAACTGAGTGAAATCACTAAATCAAAACTCCAGATTAGATAACCGTTGATCTACAAGCCTGTCAACAACACGTGAATTTACGATGACACAAGTCAAAACAAAATGCAATCGTAATAAATCATCTTATCTGCCCAAATATGTAAACTATTTTCTCAGCTTTTTAGTTTAAAGAAGAAAATGACCGATTGAGGAAATGAATGCCACGTTTTTCTTGGAATTTGAGGGTAAGAGTACGAAAGCGTCTTCTCGGGTCAGTGCATGAAGTCCAGGCGTGGCAAGAAAGGCGTCTACCGTTGTTTTGTTTAGACTGTGCATTCTTCTTCGGAACTGATTATTTTGTAAACTGCAGAATGACGACTAGATAGCTTGCAAGTTGGCTAAAGTACTGCAAAAAAAATGTAAAGAATCTTTTTGCATTTCTTAAGAAAACACGTCAGCATTAGAAAAATAACGTATTAATACCGCCAACAACAGTCGCTTATTAAGTGTTAGCATGTGCCCCACTTGGATTTTGACAGGATCGTTGTAAATCAAGTCGCAAATCAATTTCATCTGCATCAGTTAAACAAATATTTATAGAAAATTCACTGAAATATTTTGCAAAACGTGGACTGGGGTATTATGATACCTCAAGCCGTGTTTCACAGTCGTCGTCCGCAGTTTCCATTTGAACTATGTCCTCAGCAATGGCTTCCTCCTGTACAAAAACACATTTTGTAATAAGATCAAAGGTTATCTGCTTTTGATAACCTCACAGGTATAAATCTTACCTCTTTTGAAATACTCTCAGCAATCGCTGTTTTCCAATAAAGCGAGCACACAAAAAATGTGGAGCATACATCCCCAAACGGAATAAAATTAGATCCTGCAACTCCGGTTAGCGAATTGTTCATAATTAAAAAGGCCGTCATGGACAGAAGCATAAGGACCATGGTGAACACTTCGAAAATGGACCAAAGGTTGTAAGCGCTAATATATGTTTCCACATGTGTCGCTTGACTTCTTACAAGATTTACTAGCTCCATCCACTGGCGCACTTGATTTCGGCTAATGTGCTTTTGATAATGGCCATATTCTGCGTTAATCCCGTTTCGAAGGTTTTTATAAGCAAAGCATAAACTTTTCAAAAGCATGAAATCCTTAACGTAAGAGAGGAATCGGGTGCCCAAAATGTTAACGCTTTGAAAATGTGCGAAGATGAAGCTAATAATGGGAATATTGAAAATAAAGTAGTTGTTGTATCTAACCGAAATCATTAGGATAGCCAGGGGACTAAACCAAATTGCAGCAGCAATGTTGCGAAATCTTTTCAGTTTGTTGAAGTTGGGCTTGTAATGCGGAGAAAATGCTAGGGAGGATTTTTGCAAAAAGATGGGCCAATTCTGGAAAAACTGGCAGAGCGAGGACACACTCATCCAAGAGAGGATCATGGACAGCCAAGAACCAAAAGGCATTGATACGCGGACTAAAACATTTAGGATTATGAGCACCTGAGAACCCTTTAATAATTTGGAGTCAATCCAGTTGTTGCCCTCTTCCATTTTTCGAAATCTGCAAAAAAAACATGAAAAATTGTATTCTGTATATCATTTATGAAAACGCTTCTGTTCGATAAACGTACAGTCTGAAGGGTACTGCAATGTCAAAGAACGTATTGGACGTCCACGACCAAAGTACAAGCCCAGTGAATAGTCCGTTAATGACAGTGCCAATGAAATGAAGGGACTTGTACTCAAACTGGTAAATAATTTTGGAATCCGCATTTCTAATAATTTTAATGGGACAGTAGCCCACCCACTTGGAGAGGAAAATTATGGGAAAGAAGATACGGGAAACTTGATGGTCTTCTAGTTTGGAATGGCGCACGGACGATGGGGGAATGGGTGCTAGTGGCTTTACCAAAATGACTTGCTTTTGGGTTTTCCGGAAAACTAGATTAAAGTCGGATTCAAATAAGCTTTCAACTTTATTCATTATGACGGTCGGTGGAGTTAAAGTGACTTGCAAATGCGGACCAACACGCGCACAACTAAATAAAAGAATTATGCAAATGCTGCAATTCCATATTTTTTGCAAATGAAAACAAGATAAGATCAGTAAATTCTGCATTATTAGCCAATAGGGTACAACATGTTTTATCAATGTAATTTAATCAAGGTAAATGGACAAGTAAACAGAGTATGAAAAACGCCCGCTGAATCAACCTTACACTGAAAAGAATCCATTTGGCAGGTTATGCAGGAGGTAAGTTGTGTTAGTTTTTACATTTTATTATGGACTTGTGCAATTTTGGTTTGTTGCATTTTGATTTTAATTAAAAGTGGAACGACATGCGCATACTGCATACCGTAAATTTTCTATTGGGAACAGAGACACATTTTATGAAATCATAGGTGGCATCTTTTGATTTTTCTTGCTTTACCATGCGCAAAATTGACACATATTGAAAGAATGCATGCCTGCAACCATTATAGTTTAAGGAAGTTACCTTCCCTGTTTGTATTTTAGTAGATCCAACAGTAGTTTTAAGTCATCATGACACATCACATGGCAATGATTTGTACACATTCAATTCAATTATGTTATTTAGATAAAACGTAGTTAGTTTTATCCAAATGAAAAACGACCACCAGTGAGTTCAACACAGTATTCAATATTCATGTTCACATTTTATACAACTTGCATACATTAAATAGACCTTTTTTTATTTACAAATCCGAAGTTAACTTGAAAAAACCAGAAGTTTGCACTAAATAAATTTTATCCTTATCATTCCATTCTTGTTTTTACAGATATATTGATGAATATTATTTAGCGAATAGATACCTAATTGTGAAGCATGAATTGATGGCTAATTGAAAATGTCTCATGTAAGACGCATTAAGAATTCACCCATGATATATCATGATATCTTCATGTTTAACTTGTAACATTATTCTGTGCTTGCATTTAATAGACAACATATTATTTTATTGAAACAAACTTAATTGATAAAACTGGTGATGCATGGTTCATTTATAAAATACTTCACATTTTACCAAGTTGCTCATAAGTTATAATAGTTATAAATTATAACATGCTAAACTTTGCGTTATCAGCAATAAATTGATTAATGTGCAGAAAGGAACTGAGCGAATGATTAATGTTGATTCATTAAAAAATTGTCCAGTATGCAAAACAAAAACATGCTTAAAGCACTTCTTTATATGACATGTTACATGCTATGTGATGGCGTGCTTTTAAAATGAGTAATCTATTTAGTACACTTTCTGGTCAATACCAAAACGAATGAAATAATTACTCGTGGCTATACTTTTTCAGTTCACTGTACCATTTGGCGAATTTGTAAAAATCGTTTTAAAATGAAATCGCTAATTGTAATAATCCCGTTTATCTTAGTGCTAGCATGTGCCTACAACGTGGCGTCAGAACCTTCACAGGTACCTAATTACCATGTAGGCTTATCAAGGAAAATATTAAGTGTTTTTGATAAGCTATATACCTTTCTTTCTTCAGGTTATTCCTGGCGGGGTAACTGAAGACAAACCAGCCACCCCCGAAATACGCCAACTTATTCGCCTAATCCAATCCGAGATTCTCACCCACTTGCAAGGTGTTCCCGGTGGAGTTAACCTCACTGGTAAAATTAAGCCCGTATCCTTCCGCACGCAACTGGTCAACGGAATCAATTACTTTGTCAAGGTTCGAGCTCGTACTCCCAACAAGCCCGTGTTTTACCATCTTCGAATTTACAAAGCTTTTGGAGACAATGAAATACCTCGACTGCTCAAGGTGGAAGGACCCAAAAGAAAGAATGATGAAATCAGTTACTTTTAAAACGGCTTTTATTAACAAACAACAAAATATTTTTATAACAAGGAACCATTCAGTCACACACCAGTTTACAAATTACTTATTAGCTTATAAATTAAATGCCTATTAGCTGTACACTATTTAATCAGGTTGAAACTCTTAAACTTCTCTAAAAAACCACACACTAAAATTGTTTATGATACAGATGCAGAGATCTAATTGGTCATTATATATGGACATGCGATGTCATTTTCCCTTAAAAAAGATTAACCGGACATAATAAAAATTATTTTTACCACTGGGTTTTATACAAAAAAAAACTTTGTTACACTTATTTCTCTGAGAGCTCTTGGGTTTTGTCTACTTAATTATTTTATGGCTCTTCGTCTGACGTTAAAAAGCGTCCCTGTCTTCTGATGTTGGAGGGACAACATACTCCGGCATAGTTTTCTGATGACGATTGGGACTTGATTCCACAGAAATATGAGCTTGTGAACACGCTTCTGTCTTGGGTGAAGTCTGACAAGACGCAGCTTTGGAGATGGCGACATTCGCCTGGTGCACCATTCAAGCTGTTGGTACATTCATAACCTTCGGTATCGTCGGACTAGAAAAATTAAACGAAAGTTTAAGGTTTTTGCATACAAATTTATGTTTCTGTTTTAGTATTTCTTGACTTACCGTTAAGCTTCTAGCAATCAGGTAATCAGTCTCATTCACACGAATGCTGTTATCATTTTGGTTAAGCCAAATGATATCCTGGAGAGTTAAACGGGCTGATTGTCCTGGGGCAGGGGTACTTGGTGGTGGTGGTGGAGGGGCACGAGTTGTACTGGCCATGGTAGGTACCACCAAATCCAAGGGTTGCACAGCAGAAGGTGAGAACTTGCTGGGAAGGGAAGCTTCCGCGGAAGTGTCGTATGAGTCAAAGGACAAGGATGATGGAGGTCCAGCAAAGCCACCACCATTGGCACCACCAAAGCCAAATCCAATGTGAGATGGGAAGTTGGCATTGTTTGAAACTGGAAAAAATGGAAACATATTAAACTAAGCTGTTGTACTTGTGTGCGCAAACACAATTAAAGAAAGTGCATAAAAAGCCCATTATTATTGCATTTACACAAATTAGCATGCTAATTAATTAGCCAAATGGAAATCAAAAAATAAAGTGTATTAAAATGTTTACCCAATGGGATTGGTGGAACTGGACGAGACAACATTTGGTAATTGGAAGCAATGGGAACGGGTAACGGACTGTAAGCGATTTTATGGCGGATTCCACCTTGCAATTGCATGGAGGAAGCGGGTGCGGCTAGTGCCAGTGCGACAGACATGCTTTGTGGTGCTGTTATTGACAAACAAACCAAATCAACACAATTGTTAGTAAAATTATCGATTCATTCTTGACACTCTTCTACTAAACTCTCATGCATTTTCGAAAAAAAGCCCATAACATATAATCTTTTTTACTACGAAGAAAGCAGCAATGTGCACCCAAACGAAAACTTGTCACTCTTAATTCTAACCAGGCTCGCCAGCTTTGGC
This sequence comes from Entomobrya proxima, assembly GCA_029691765.1. Classification (NCBI taxonomy): domain Eukaryota; kingdom Metazoa; phylum Arthropoda; class Collembola; order Entomobryomorpha; family Entomobryidae; genus Entomobrya; species Entomobrya proxima. The sequence goes on from CM056168.1 coordinate 620,609, forward strand.
TTTCTTTCGACTACCTAGTCCTGGAGGTCCGCTGTACGGATTGTAATTCGCAGACACTGGCCTTCCTCCAATACGCCTACTATGAGGGCCACCGGAACCTGCTACTCTAGTTTGTGCAGTTTTACGGCTATGTCCGTAACCGTGACCTCCTGAAGAGGTTTTTGACATCATTATGGGTATTGGTAGAGATACCATAGAAGAAGAACCAATTCTTGGTACAATGGGTGCTTGGAACGATAATTTCCTTGCTGCTTGATGTTCATTTTGCAATTTTAAAACATGTTTAATTTTCTGATGAATGCATGTAATCTACTAATCTTCGAAAAATATGGCGAAGAACATAAAAATCAACACACTTGTTTGCTGGACAAGTAGACCTACCGTATAAGCTATCCAGTGCATCCGGCCTGGCATCCGTGGACACGGCATTGGTCACATCGCTGCTATTTGGCTTCACGACAACCAGACTGGTAAGTGGGGTAACGAAACCGTACTTGAGTGCTAGGCGAAGTGCTCTTTCCTTGGGAGTTTCTGGCCTGGTGCTATTTCGTTTAGTGGAAGAAGAAGGCGTTGGAGTGGTAGAACCTTGAACCGGAAGAACCATTGTAAATATTGAGGAGTCTTCAGGATTTTGGGGTCGTGTTGGGTTGATGCTGTTCTCAATTGAGTTATCTGAAGGATTGGCATCCGCGTCCCCAGTAGCGGGTGGAGCATCATCTTCTAAACCGGCGAGATCTTTTTCAATCAACTGCTGAATGGTTAGATAAGCCCATAACCTTTCCAAAAAGATGTCTTCTTGTGTTGGAGGAGGAGTTGGCCTGGCTGGAAACTGGAAGCCAGCTGGAGGCGAGAAAATAATTGGAAAGTCGAATCCACACCGGGGTCGCTCGTAGACTTCTACGTGGCTCAGGTCAACTTCTCCATCACGTCCAATTCCCTCCACATTTACGTCGAAAAAGTATCTGTCGGATTGTTCAAAATCGCAGGAAATGGAAAGACGATTGGGTTCACTGGGACCGCTGTCGTCATCTTCGGGAGTCTCGCTGTCCATGGATGACTGGAGGGTGGTGGCTTGAGGCTCATCTTGTTGGCTGGGAGCAGTGGTCGTGGCAGCAGCATTGTCATCCAATCGCTCAGGTTTTGGTGGTGCCACCAACTTACCCGCAACGGCAATTTCAGTGCCACCAAAAACGGTAGAGAATTTTGTAAGGGTGACATCCGTAATGTTATACTCTGCAGAAGTATAGTTAAACGTAACGTTGGACAAAAGCGGGGAAGCGATTTCATTATAAAATCCCTTCAGCTGCAGGGCTGCATCACTAGCCTCATAGATTTTCCTTCCAAACCCGTTATTTTGCAGAGACAGCTTTTTCAAAAAGGGAAAGTCCGCTCCTTCGCCAAAGCCCAGGGAGAAAATTGGCACAGAAAGGTTTCTGTTTGCGGCCATGATCAACTTTTGGATTTCTGGAGGATCAGTGATTCCCACGGTAGGCTCTCCATCAGTAAGGAAGATTATCAAAGACTGTACATTAGGTGGAAGCACAATTTGCTGGCCAGTGGATGCTGAAACTGTAGTAGAAGTCTCTTCCGGTTTGTCCGTGGTCATAAAGTCAAGGTCAGACTTGGCAATGTCGATAATGTCCACAGTACGGTTTTCATCTGAGTCATCAGAGCCACTTGATGTTGAGGAGGATGGAGGATTTGAGGTAGTTGTTGAGGTGGAAGTGGTTAATGGGGAGGAACTGGAAGTACCCACGGTGGTGGTAGATGTTGAAGATGTGGTAGTTGTAGCAGCAGTTGTGGTGGTAGTGGTGACAGGTAAAAGGGTCGTTTCAATAAGTGGTGCAGGATCTGTGGATGAGGACGATCCTCCATGTACCTTTTGCTGGGCTTCCTTAATGGTCGCAGTTAAGTTAAGGGCTTCAATAATGGCGTCATGAATATTAGTACCACCATTGGCTACCAAAGAGGCAATAAATGCCTTTGCCTTGTTAACATTCTCCTTTGTGGCAGGAAGCGGTTGTCTTCTAGCCTGCAACTCCGGTGGAGTGATTTCCAACATGGAAGGGTAAGATGGGCCGCGGAAGTAGTCGTTGCCACTCTTTTTGTTAATAACGTCATTAGGAGACCAGAGATACACTTCACTGGAGAAAGTGATAATGTTAAAGTAGTCGTCTGGGGACAGATCGTCCAGGATTTTAGTCTGCGACTCTTTCAACTGTTCCATTTTTCTACCCCACATGCTACCAGAAATGTCGAGAATGAAAACTACGTGTTTTTTCAATGGTGGCAGATTTTCCGGGGCGAAAAAGTGGACAAAGTAGCCTTGCATTACAAGAATCTGGCCGGCATCCGCTTCCCTGTCTACGTCATATTGTACCACAAACTTGCCGGAAATGCCTTCCTTGACCATTTTCTTTTGATCTGAGCTGCTAGGACTCCATGTAATGTTGGCTTTGTTTGGAGCGGGTCGCAGGATAACAGCATCGGGATTGTCTAATAATTCAATATAGACAAAGAAAAACCCGTTTTTGTAAAAAAAAGCTGCCGGCAAGTTTTTATACACGCTAATTAGCGTTACTTCATGTTATTCCGATTATTGATCACTTACTGCCTTCGGGAGATTGGCCATCAATATCATTGCTCAGGCTGGGAACACGGACAAACGTCAAATTTCGTGACTCTTCGATATTCACAATGATTTGATAGTCCTTAATTGACGAGACCTGTTTATGGGTGGTTTTTCAAAGAAAAGTAAAATAAATCATATAGATTTTAGCCCAAGTTTAAAAACAAGTTTGGATGAAGATGCAATTTGGTTTTGCAGGAAAACGAAAGAAAAAATCTACAAAGATATATCAATAGTTCATTCCCGTTGCTTTTTCTCAAGAAAAAAGGAGAATTCGCGACATAAAAAATTACCGAATCCTCTATTTCTTCTGCACGTTTTCGACCTTTAAATAAACTTGTTCAGATTTTTTTAAAGATGAAAACTATTTTCAAAAAGTATAATTGCACGATTCATTTTGAAAAGCCAATACGTGGTAGTACCAATTATGTACCAACTTGCTACTTTTGAAGTTTGAACTGAACTTATTGCATAATTATATGATTGTTGCAAACATCATTGGTTTTTTATCGTCATGAATCATCTTTCTCATCTTGCCAATAATAAAAAGAAAGATGCATCTTAGGTTTTTTTACTAACCTGATCAGGGTTGATGTTGATAGCCTGTTCGTAACGGCCCAGTCTTCGGGAGAGCAACTCTTCGTAAGTCAGATTGAAGGTAATTTTACTCTGCGGCTTGATGTTGACATTCACGTTGAACACGTTTGAATTCCTTGTGCTGCTCGTTTCAGAGTCACGCGAAACGAAACAGAGAGATAATAAAAAGCAATCAGAAAATATGAAAATAGGTTGTAAGTGGTAAATAAATATAAAAGTTCAATAAGGCAAATGGCTAAAAGAGATAAAAAGGCAATGGCAAGTACAAGTGAACACGGCACAAAAAGTACCGTTGCAGTAAAATGAGCAATCTGTAAAATCTTCTGAGAGACTCTACAAAAATTAATTGCACAAAACGGTAATCCATCCAGTAAGTTAAATTGGTTTTTAAAGAGCATCTTAACATTATTAACATCTTTTTAAACTGCTTTTCCTAGTTATCTTATTGGCTTGCATTGCATTTGTTACATAAGACATAGGCATAACAAATGTGTTGACCTTCTTTCCGAAGCAACCGTTTCCATTTTACTTTTATAGATACATCAATTCATTAGTGATCAACGCACACAGAAGACAGAAAGGATGGAGTAGTACAAAAGCATGGTCAATCTTTGGTCAGTAAACTTTTAGTGTGATCGTTACACGCACAAAAAATTAACATAGTAAAAGCCTATCATCCTCAAGCAGTATTTGTGACAGTCAGTTAATTTGTCTAGAAAAAGATTGCGCGTTAGTGTGAAATGTAAATTTTGTGTTTTAGCACCTGTCCTGTCATGAAAAATTTTGCCAAGAATAAATATTTATTTGTTTGCAATTACTCAGCCTTCTCAACTTATAATTAAACAGAAAGCTTTAGCTCAGAAAAAGAAACTGTCCGTTTGTAATATAATGCAGTGGTTATTGCTCATTGTAAAAAACGGGAATTAGTCATCAAGTCAGGCTAAATACCAAGCCATTACATCACTACTTACACAAAGCATGTAAAACTCTACCTAAGGTTTTCGAACTTTGAAACTCTTTACCAGTCACAAGTGTCAAATTTCACTTCCTGTGAATGTGCTATTGATTTTTCTACTTTGAAGTTACGAAATTCAATTGACAAGTTTGAAAAATATGCAGTTGACTTAAGGCTTGAAAATGAAATGTAAAGTGAATGGGATTTTTTTCTTGTGAATGGATCACCTTTTTAATGGGAAGCCCCACGTTTTTCTTTGTTCGGTTTACTTGCATTTTTATGAATTGTAGGTTAGCATTCATTTTTCTTACCTTTTCTCAACCAAACCGGCCGTTTGTCCTTGACTCTGAGCATGGACGTAGTCCTTCTTTGCTTCTTCCTTTTCCTTTACGTAAGCTTCATAGGGTACTCCATCAATCTCCCTGAAAATCCATTCCATAAAAAACCCAATAAAATATTTTTGTCATTGACAAACATTTGCCCCAGAAAGAAAACGTTTTCTAGCTCAAGCTCAAAAGGAAAGGAATTTCCGACCTTCATTTTTTAACAAAAACAAAATCTAGCAATCTTCTAAGAAAATCTATTTTTTCTCAGAAAAAGGAACAAAGGTGCAATGTGCAATACGGGATTTTACTTGAAATGCACGTAATCTTAAAAGCTGAGTAGAAATGCACAGCAAAATTTTTATAAGTCAAGTGCTTACATGATAAACTTTGAGATAAACGCTGTTTCAGGTAGCACCACATTAAATGTCACTTCCTGTGCCCGTTTCAAGTCCTTGTTTGCCACCCTGGACGTAATATACGTTCTACTGTAACGATACTTGATATCCGACTGCACCCTAAACGAATAAATCTCAGGAAGCACAGGCCTTCCACTACTGTCTCCTCCCTCCTGACTAGCTCCCCCATTTTCCGGAGCACTTCCTCCATCCAACATCAACTTGTTCATATTTTCACTCGTGGCAATTTCAATTTCCACATCCTTGCTAATAATGTTACTGGTTGTGGGCACAAAATCGAATTCCCCCGTGCTGTCTTGCTGCACAATTATGGTGTCCACAGTAGTTCCCTCTTCAACCCCAGCAGGTTGATCATTTTGTTCGCTTTCCAGTAGCAACGCTGCGGGATTCGGGGTGGAACTTGACTCCTCATCTTGAAGCACTGCGGATTCCGTGGGAGTGGTAATAATCAGTACTTGTTCAGTCACCGGTTCCTGCTGCTGTTGCTGCGGCCGGTTTATACTGAGGGCGGAAGCCCTGCTTAAAATCACAGATAATAGCACAAGGGCCACAACACTTGTCGTGGATGCCCACGACCTTGAACCCAATTTCATGATTATGACGATGACAATGGTAACGTTCTAATGTCAATGTAAAATCCTCTGTAACTAGCTATTTGTCTATTTTATTTTGCCGTGCTCTAAAAAATTAAGTTGTTGCCTGCCCGGCATCTACGCTCCAAGTGCGGTGAGGGTTGCTGCAGTGCTTTATATGAAAAACTTTTGTCGGGAGTTACTCACGCTTTTGCTCTCATCTTCAACCCCTAAAAATCAGAGTACAAAGCATATTCGTAAATTGTATGGCAAGCAGAGTATCAGTAACAAACAAAACAGTCAAAAAAGCAGGTTCAGCCCTACCAAAAAAATAATTCGTAAGAAGAATGACTGTAGTGATTCGTGTTTTTTTAGACACGACACTAGTAATGTACCCGAACGCTGCTGCTGCGTGTTATATTCGCGTTTGTCTTGTGAGTTTTGACTCTTCATTCATAACTTGAATGCTTTGGTCTTTTAGACACAGAAACAGAAGCACATTAAAAATGTACGCTTTGCTGCAGTAGTAATAGCGTCATGAATAATTATTTTTTATATTTTCATATGCAATGCTAAAATACGTAAGGAGATCAGCGTGTGTGCTCTTTGGCTTTTTATTATGAAGAAATTATCCTTGGGCTTTTTTTGCTCGCGTTTTAGTACTAGGCTTTCTTGTTCTGTTTGCGTACAGCGAATTCATTGGAATCCATAATTAACGCGGTGGCTACGGAGTAGAGTGAGAAGAAGATGAATTAGAAATGAAGCTGAGGATTATATCTATTCAGCGGAAAATGTACCGCTGTGTTTGTTGTTATTGCTCTTGGCATATGATAAATACATACGTAACGCAGTCAGTGGTCAAGTTATGACCATCGTGAATGATCATGGACATGGCCAGAGAATTTGAAAGGACATTACCGGAATGCACTATGCCGCCGCTGCAGTAATAATATATAGCTCATTATAAAAAATTAATATATCGTGTAGTGTACTAATTAAATAATATCTTGCTTTTGTTGCTCTTGTTCATTTGCTGCTCTTGCATCGTTACATGATGTAACTTACATCTTACTTAAAAGTCAAGATTTTTCTGGCTTATCATAAAAATTATTATATCTTCACAAGAAACATTAAACATGGGATTTAAATTTTATGGGGTAAGCGAATCAATTGGCGTTATATGAAAGTGTGGGTGAATGCAACAAGACAACAAGAGTGAGTAATCATGACAGACATCACGAAGAAACAGCGTAGTAGTTAAAATAATGTGACAAAACGTTAAACTCAATGGGGACTATTTATTTACATAGCATTATTCTTCCTTCGGCATAAATAAATCGTTAAAAGTTAAGAATACACTAAAAAGGGGGAGATGCGAGTATAGGCAATAGGTGATGATGAATTGAATGGGGAATGGGGTTTCGTGTCGTCCTTTGTTTTTGTTTGGGACGACAGTAGAAATGACGTATGACGCATCATGTTTAAGCAGTAGTGTTTAAACAATTCCAAGAAAGGTTGCACCGATGACGAGATGACGATGTCGATGCTGCTGGCGACATGTAATTTAATTGAGAACAAATCAATACATGAGTTTGAGTTTTACTAAATCCGTGTTCAGTTCCATGAAAAGACGTGTGTAAAAACTTGGTTTTCTTTTGATTTCAAGCTTTCAATCAAATCAACATCTGCTGTCATTAGAATGGAATGGTTAGTGGTTACATATTACTCATGCCCATTGTTTCCAGTTCTTAATAATAGCTTGTTATTGTAGCCCAGCATGGAGAATAATAATATGGTTCATAATATTCATACTAGCCAAAAGGGCATTTATGTGACTGACTATCTCTCTGTGAGAATAAAAAATGGAATTAAAAACGGGAGCACTAGAAGCATGTGTAAAGTTTAAAGTAGCACATCCTCTGCAATTTGACAATTTGTCCCGAGGGCAAGAATCGCGCATGTACACTCTAGAAAACTGCGACTAGCTCAACTCTCTGGATCTGGTTCAGGATTAGGATGAAAAGTGTGCAAATCGGAAAGCAGAATCAAGATGACCCTCATCCACGGTCAGATTAATGTCCACTGGCTCACTCCAGCAGCAGCAAACACATGTCCACGTCATGATTCTCTTATTATGCTTTTGCTTATAAACGCTTGTACTTAATTTATATAATGATGTTGTTGTTGTTGCTACTTTTTATTATTGCATCTTGTCAGATAAATAATTGTACTTGACAATTTGTACAGTGTGAAGTGTAAAACCAGGCGACTTGTAGGCTACTGGTCAAAGTAATTGCACCATAGTACAGTGTTGAAAATTGAAAAGCGAGAGTTCATCACGTACAAATGGGTGGACATTCTTTCTCTCCTTTCGTATCTGTCTTCTAAAAATAGAATGCCTACCCCAACCAACATCCACCGACCAAAATTAGATTTTCTAAAACTTTTTTTAAAAACCTGCTCACCCCATCCATGCCATATGCCAGGGTTAAAACAGGTACAACATTGCATTTTATCTGTTAAAACGTTTCATTTTCCCAAAAGAATACTTTTTTGTCAGGTTTGTAGCTTGCCTTGCGATAGTCATCGTCGTTATCCAAACCGTCGTGACTTGGCCTTGTTTAAAAACTTGTAAAGTGCAGTGCACCAAGCACTCGGAGCAAACTTAGTTTTTTGAACTTTCAACTCGGTCATGGGCTTCCTCTCTGGTCCATCGAACCACAAGCAAAAGTGCAATGCAACAATCCGAATTTTGCACCTTCAATGAATTGTTCACCTGCTTTAATAGCTGCTATTGCTTCTGTTACAATTTGAGAAGAAGAGAGAAACCGTTTAGTAGAGAGAAAAATGCTGATAGACAAAACAATGGCCATAAATTATTTGTCCTAGAGCCAAAAAAGAATACAATCTGTAATTTGCTTTATGATAGCCGTGTAATCGAAAGATAACGAAAGTCTATTCATCCTTATTCAGCTCATAAAATCCGGTCTCGGACAATGGTCAGCATTCAGCTTTATGATTACATAATAGTGGCCAAACTGAAATGAAAAGTTGCAAACCAGGAACTGCGCTGCTGGTCAGTGTCTGCTGGGCTGAAAAAGCTTTATGTATGGACCACGCCAAATACACACGACACATACCGGTTGGTTTCTAACAGTGAAAAACCGGCATGATGATAAAATGCGTGTAAAAATCAAAACAGTTACCTGTTTCAAAGTTATGATAAATGACTGGGATGAAACCAGGCAATATGCAAATGAGTTTGAGGAACAGTTCATTTGCCATGTTTGTCGCATAAAAACCTATAGATAAATCTGAGGGGAGGGTTGAAGCCAAGAAAATGACAATTGAGGAAGTGTCTGTTTACGTTTTTAAACGAACCCTACCCGTTTCACAGGTTTAGTTTGGACGGTTCCAGATGAGACATTATGTCGTCTTCTAAATTGGTAAAAATTAAGGAGGAACAGTTTTCTCCAATGAATGATTTTAATCACTGGAGCGAACATCGAATAAACTTGCAAATTGACAAACGATGGTGTTTGGATGTCTGAGGAAACCTAAATATAAAATGCGAGTACTGTGAAACAAAAGAAGGAGTTTGGTAAAAGAATGAAATCTGTAACTTGCATTGGGATGTAGAAATAAAATACGGAAATTTTCCATAATTTCTGTATATGCCTATTTGTATGCTTACCATTTACCCATTTCATTTCTACACGAACATAAAACATAGAAGTACAATAATAGAGGTTCCTTTACGGAGATTTCATACAGCTAGAGTTTACCCTTTTTTAGTTCATTCAGATTTAATATGAAATGCAGCCCTTTCTACACTGAAGTACCTACATCAGTGTAACGGGAATCCGATGAAATAATAGGGTTCAGGTTCAGAGTTTATTATGAAGGGTATGGTACCTGTAAAATCCACAATCAGCATGCCCACATTGTACGCATTATGCTTAATGTTCAACGGTCATGTGGAAAAAACTTTTTGGATTTTTGGAGAAAGAAAATCGGCATTATGTCAGCTTCGTAACTCCTTTCAGTTAGAATGAGCAGTTGATACGCTAGTTGTACTGCAAGATGTTATGAATTCTGTCAATAAAGTAAATCAAATCAAGAAAATTTATTTTGTTTATTACGAATTGGTCTCTCACAATTTTTCGCGCTGTAGCTATCTAGTTCAATACATATTGGTTCTCAGTAACTACTAAAAATATGAACGTCCGACAGCAACATTTCCAGTTTTCATTTCCATTTTACTGCTGCATTGTCCTATTTCAAAATGCTGCATTCCATGCAAACGCAGAGGTTCGAAGTAGCACCAGTACAATTGTGGGATTCGACCCGGGTAAGCGTTCAAAATGCGACAATGCTCTTGTAATAGCACTTGGAGATGTTTTAAACTTAACTTTGTGATATGGTGGCTTCAGACAAACCGATTTCCAGAACGAATTTTGACCCCGCTGACTATCAACTAGAAGACTGGGCTGCACACCATCCCTTATCAAGTGCCGGAAGTGTTCGAGACGACCAGGGTTGTCCAGTGCCAAGTTTAACAGCTTCCTTAGGAATCGGTTCTAAGGGACAGCTACTTTTGCAAGATGTGTTTTTGCTCAATGAATTGGCAGCGTTTAGCCGAGAACGTATTCCAGAGCGTCCGGTGCATGCCAAAGGTGAGAAAAACAAGAAAAATGGGAAATATTTTGAAGGAACGAAAATTTACGCCACGTTTGTAAATTTAAGGTCATGGAGCATTTGGCTACTTCCGCGTAACTCACGACATTTCCTCCTTGACCAAAGCTGATTTTCTCAACGGAGTAGGAAAAGTGACTCCTTTGCTAGCCCGTTTCTCCACTGTCGGAGGGGAAACTGGCACGACAGATCTACTCCGCGAGGGTAGAGGATTTGCCCTAAAATTTTACACTGTCGACGGCATCTTCGACATGGCAGGCAACGCCATTGGCGTCTTTCCCATTCGTGACCCCATGCTATTCAATGATCTCAATCGTTCCCGAAAAAGGAACCCAAAAACCCATTTGCTGGACACTACCATGAGATGGGACTTTGGCTCACTTCGCCCCGAAACGGTAATGGAGAACTTGGTTACTTTCTCCGACTTTGGGGCAAACAGTCGGGTTATCAGTGGCTTTGGAGTGCATGCCTTCAAGTTTGTGAACAAGAAGGGGGTTCCAGTTTTCGTCAAGCTGCACTTTGTTTCCAATCAACCTTTCAAGTGGTTCAATTCTACAGAGATGGAAATCGTTTCCGGTATGGATCCGGATTATGCTATGCGAGATCTTTATAATGCCATTGCAAACAAGGATTATCCTAGCTGGACGTTGAAAATACAAGTGATGACTGCAGAGCAAGCTAGGAAATATCCGGTAAATCCATTTGACACAACCAAATTATGGCGTCAGGAAGAGTTTCCCTTGATTCCTGTGGGGGAGGTGGTTTTGAATAGAAACCCGGATAACCATTTTGACGACATTGAGCAGGCAGCGTTTAGTCCAGCGAGAATGGTGCCAGGAATTGAGCCAAGTCCAGACAGAATGCTCCACGGAAGAATGTTCTCCTACCCGGACTCTCAGCGTTATCGTTTGGGTGTCAACTTTGCCAAACTTGAGGTGAACCGACCCAAGTTTCCAGTAAAAAATTATATCCGTGATGGGTTCTTTTCCCACAATCCAAATGGGGCTCCAGTCTATTTTCCAAATAGCTTTCATGGACCCACGCCAAACGCCTCGGCAATGGAGCAAGTATTTCATGTTAAGGGCATTGTCGACAGATTTGACACGGTTACTGACATACAAGATAACTTTAATCAGGCTAGGCTGTATTTGTACAAGGATTTGACAAAGAATCAGAGAACCAGGGTGGCGCAAAATCTGGCTGGATCACTGGCAACAGCTATTAAGGAGGTTAGAGAGAGGGCGGTTAGAAATCTGTTTTATCCGATTACGGAGGAATTTGGGGATTTGGTTTGGAAGTTTATGCAAGAGGCAGTTGCCAAGCTGGAAACAAAGGAAGGATAGGACTGATAAGGGACGCGTAGTTTGGCTGGAGAATATTTTGAATGAAATATATTTTATGAACATTATAATTTTAACTTTGATATTAATCGAAATGAAATAATATGGATTATTATTTTTTGTGACAAAAATATTTTAAAATGTAAAACTTGACATTGCATTTGAATAGATGTAAAAAAAATAACGAGTTTCCTTTGCTGATAGCTTGAACTGTAATATGTTTAGACATTGGATGAACAGATAGCGCTACCTTACCCAACTTTTGCGCATTTTTTCAACACAAAACCCATAACCCTTTTCATTTATACTGAACATTGAACAATATTCTTCACGAATCTTTTCCTTGTCATTAATACAAGCATCAAAAGTTTATAATTTCAAACAATAAACAAAGCATGCACAATCCAGTTGAATCTATCAGAATTAGACAACGGCTGCGTGGATGCTATGCTCAGTGAAACGCTGGATACAGATAAGATCGCGCATTCATAAGTCATGACTCACTCCCCATTGCATTTTGCTCCGGGCATATTATTTTACACTTGGAGAACGGAATGATGAAACACAACCATATCGTTGCGATACAAACATAGCACCAAATTATGGTGCCACCAATCTTCCTGTTAGGTATATAGTAACGTAAACAAGAAAAGAATGATAAAAATCATAAAACATTCAAACCCACATCCATGTAACACCAAAAATGGACTCTTTTTGTACTGGAGTGCATTGCATGTTCTATTTCCAATTTAAAACAAAAACTGCTGAATACTGAAAACATCCCTGTTTCCTGTTTAAAAATAAAACTTAGTGCATCTGTAATACAAATACAAATAAAACGTAAAAATGTAAGAGTATTAACATTTTCATTTTCAAAGCCAAGGAGAAATGCCAGGGCTTTATTGTACTCTCATGCAATAGAGACAACGGGATTCTTTTAAGAATTTACTTGGATTTTACTCCTTTTTCGTTTCACTGCATTTCTTGCATTAAGTTGGAAGGGGAGAATAAAAATAGCAGAGCAGTAGAACCGACGACGTACACTATTGCTGCATCTTCTTTACTACTTTGCAGAGCAGTATTTGGAACATTACCTCTTGATCGGGGAATCGATCCAAGACCCGTTTACGTTTTAGCTTGCATAAATAATACGCAATGCAACCGTGTTATCAGTACTCCACCTGACAACTAGGTACTATTTGCTATCTTTTCAACGTTGCGTTTTTTGTGAGCAATGAGAATTTGAGACTAAGATTTTCTTAAACTGGGCATAGTATTGTGATTGTGAGTTTGTTTTGCTATACTATGAAAGTAAGGTACACGGACTTGTCAAAATAGTCGGCATTTTGCATTACTACTTTCACTATTGACTGTAGTATGCAGTATGCATGCCATTTGCATTTGGTCTACTAACGTGCTCAATGCATGTTGTTGCCCGTGTTTTTCATTTTTCTCACGAAACTTTTCTGTGAATGGATGAAAGGGAACTTATTACATTGGAGCTTAAGAGAGCAGACCTTTTTTCATGTGAGCCCTTGAAGTAAGTCTGTGTGCTTCAGGTAACAAAGAAAGATTTATTGCACCAATGCACCAGTTCAATGTACAAAATACAATATTTGCCTTGTTACTTGTTTGACTGATACAAGAGCTTCATTCATTCAGTAAGCTTACCTTCAAGTTTCCGGTAGCACATAAAAGTGACAAGCTGTAAAACATTCATGTATTTATATTGTAAGTGAAGTTCAAGAGAAAGTGTTATTTTAAGTAGGTGTTAAGATGAAGGTGTGTAGCCTTACCCCAAGAAAGTACAACATAAACACAAAACCCAATTCCAGTTCCGGAAACGATGATGATTCCGACTCAGACAATGAGAACTTGTTCATTAAATTATTCTCCTGCAGCAAATGTGGTGAATCTTATGATACATTCAGACAACTTGAGAGGCACAAAAGACAAAAACATTTGAAGACTAGAAAACGAACTAGGAGAAATCCAGTCAAACGGTTGTTTAATTCGTATTCAGAGTCTGAGGAAAGTTATGCCGGGCTGGAAGATGAGGATAAAATTGACGATGGAGGAAATGTCAGGTTGGTCAAGTAGCCTTATGGCTTATGACATGATATGATTAGCAATCCATTTTATTTTATAAACCTCATATTTTTGCAGTTGTGTGGAAAGTGATGTGTCCAGTCAAAGCTGCGCTCGCACAACTGAAAATCCGGCAAAGGGACAAACGCAAACGCATGGAATGTATAATAGGTGGAAGTGCACCGTACGAGTAGTACTCGAACGACTTCGATTTTACGGTAAGATTTTCACTTTCATAGAAGCTTTCGTTTATTCCTTTTCATAAAAGTAATTTCCATTTGAAATGGTTTTATTACAGAAATCTACGTATCTACACCGGCCAAAGGCTTTCGCGAAATATATTACACTGCAGAGGCAGATAAAACTAGCTCTAGTTCCAGCTCGTCATCTTGTTTTTCCAGCAGCGATGACAGTGGAAGCGCAAATGTCATGTCCTCAGCTTTTCAAGAATGGCGTTTAGAAACCATCAAGGCTTTACCTAGAAAGGTAGTGTCTCCCGAAAGACCCACTACCAAAAGTAAAAATAAGTCAGCACCAGCTCCAAAGCCAATTGACATGGAAGAGGACAAAAGCGTACTTTTGGAAATGCCTTCCCAACTCTCATACCTTTTTAATGTAAATGGCCGGAAGGATGATCTTCACTCTATACTCGACGTAATCACTGGTCACGGTATTAGCACTTTGGTGATGGACGCTTACATACCTCTGAGGGTATCCCGATACAATAACGAAATCAATGCTGGAGTACGCTCTGCATACAAACTCCGTCCAATCTCGCAGACAAAATTCTTCAGTCTTTCCCTACAATTTTTACCCGTATTCACGAAAACGCAGAATCCCTCAAAATTTGAACCCAATTTGAAATTCTTGCCGAAATTACCAACAGAGGAAGATTTTGTGCTTATTGCACCTCTCTTTGCATGCCGTCATTTTTATCTTGCTGTTTTCGATGCCACCACAAAGTCGGTTTACGTGTACGACTCTGCATGGCATTACTTCACAAACGAGTTACGTTTGGAGCAAGTGAAGAAAATTTTAATTTATTTGTTTCCTCGCAGTCCGTACAAATGGACAATTTACTTTCGCTTTAATTGCGCTCAACAAATAGACGAGTCCAGTTGTGGCTGTTATGTGGTCTACTTTGCAGAAAATCATTTTAAAGGAAAAAGTCATCGCTACATCAGAAAATTAAATAAAGCAGAGGTGCAACAGATTCGGAATGATATTGCAACGGAATTGCTTCCTACGACAAAATACGGTAGTCAATTTCTGGAAGCTATTACAGAGTAAAAGTATAATTTATAAAAACACAATAGCAATAAAGCAATAGCAAATGCCGTAATTAAGAATCGAAGATTAGAACCCCGGGGCGGGGCCTTCGGCCCGTAAATAAACGGATTTTAACTAATGGGCATAATATTTGTAATCCTGGTCAAAAATGGAACTAAAATCATGTGTAACACATGATATATCCATTAATTTGGAAAATTTAACAATTAAGGGCCCAAACCAGGACCTGAATAGTTAAATTTTAACTAATGGACATCAAATTTGTAATCCTGGTCAAAAACGGACCTAAAATCATGTGTCACACATGATATATCCATTAATTTGGAAAATTTAACAATTAAGGGCCCAAATCAGGACCTAAATAGTTAAATTTTAACTAATGGACATCAAATTTGTAATCCTAGTCAAAAACGGATCTAAAATCATGTGTCACACATGATATATCCATTAATTTGAAAATTTTAACGATTAAGGGCCGAAATCAGGGCCTAAATAGTTAAATTTTAACTAATGGATATCATATTTGTAATCCTGGTCAAAAACGGACCTATAATCATGTGTCACACATGATATATCCATTAAATTAGCGGATTCGAAAATTAAGGCCCTGATTTCAGGGCCTAAATAGTTAAATTTTAACAAACCAACCTTGGATTCGTAATCCTGGTCAAAAATGGACCTATAATCATGTGTCACACACCATGGATGCATTAAATTTGCAGATTCGAAAATTAAGGCCCTGATTTCAGGACCTTACAATCCGAATTTTAACAAACGGACTGTGGATTTGTAATCCTGGTCAAAAATGGACCTAAAATCATGTGCCGCATGATATAGGTCCTATGTAAAAATGTTTGACCGTTGGTGACCTCTGACCTTTGGAGTTGACCTATTGACCTGAAATTCATAAGGGTTCTGTCGGAGGTCCACCTGAGTCTGTATACCAAATTTGGTTGGAATTGGATCAGCCATTTCGGAGAAAAATTGGCTAACACGGACGGCCGGACGGCCGGACGGACACACGGCCGGAATAGGAAATTAGAAAGAATCTTCGATTCTTAATAAATGTATAATAGTCAATATAAGCAATAGTCATGTTACAAACGAACTTTTTATCCAAAAGACTTGCAGTAGTTAGTAAGTCAAATAATTTTGTATTCAACGCTAATCAGAATCAATTGTAGAACGCTAAAAGATACCTAACATACAATAAAATTCAACTGAACAATAATTTTAAACTATTGACCTTGAATAGTTCCATTGTTTTCCATTGGCTTTGCTATATTCATGCCATTATGTCACGAAATCACTTTGCCATTTCATAGTCTGGAACAGAAACCTCAAAAATTAATCACGATATATTTACTGCGCTGCATTATTTCACATATTGTTTAAATAATATTTAATTTTTGCACTTATCTTCCAGCATGCAAGCTTATAGGCAGCATTACTATTTGCATTTCATAATCTTAGTTTTCTCCGCATTGTCTTCTCTTTCTACTATCCACGCCAATGGTACTTTCGAATTGCCCATTTTCTTTCCTAGCGAACGACCCTTTAAGCCCGATCTCTATCTTTGTACCGCAATTTCTTTGAAAAATGTGTCAAGTTCAGCAAGTAGCTTGTACGTAGAAGCTTTTACTCCTGTGGCGGAAATGTCTGTAGTGCATCACATGCTGGTAATATTTTTAAAATGCCATCCATTTGTCATTTTTTAAAAGAATCTTAAAAAATTCTGGATACTATTTGCATTCCAAGCTATATGGATGCATTGTCTCTGGAAGACCAAGGGAAAACTTATGGAACTGTGGAGGAATGTTGAGTAGCAGTAGCAGTCCCCATTATCAACTTCCGGTAGCTGACATTTGCTCAGAAGGAATGCCCCGGATAATATACGCGTGGGCAAGAAACGCCCCCAGACTAGAGCTTCCACCAAATGTGGGTTTCCAGATTGGAGGAGACACAGGAATAAACTTCCTGGTGCTTCAGTTTCATGCAGGAAACCATCCCGGTGGCAGCAACGGTGTTCTTAGTGGGACCGGGGGTCAGCATCACAACATGGCAAAAAAGAATAGCGAGCTGGTTGACGTTGGCGTTATTCTTCACGTTGGAACAACACCCACACCTAAGCTGGCCGGTGTTTACTTATTAGCTTCCGGTGGCTCTATTCCGGCATATGGCAGAGCAAACCTGGAAATGGCTTGTGTGCTTGAGGAAAACAAAGAGATTACTCCGTTTGCTTACCGGACTCATTCACATTCTTTAGGGAAGGTTATCAGTGGCTATAGGGTACGCAGAAATAATGCTTCGGGGAGTTTTGAATGGAAGTTGATTGGCAAGAAGAATCCCCAACTGCCGCAAATGTTTTATCCCGTGGAAGATAACAACTTGGTGGTACGCAAAGGCGACATTTTGGCTGCTCGTTGTACCATGGAAAGTGATCGTCCAACGGTGACTTATATCGGGTAATTCGGTTTTTATGAAATGTTTTCTAACTTCTGGCATTAATAATGATTTTTTCCAAATGCAGGAGAACAGCTCATGACGAAATGTGTAATTTTTACATAATGTACTACGTAAACCAAGGAAAACCGTTAGAACACGAGGTTTGTTATAATGGCGGTCCAAATGTGTGGACTCATAGCTCTCTGAGTCTTAACAATTTTCCTGCGGATGCATCCATTTTGAAATAAGGCATTCATTAATTTTTATTTTTATTACTTTCTACCATATTTTTATCTGTATGTAAAACGTTGAAAACACTTTGAATTAAAAAGCTGCATTTACATTATTAGAAGGCACTTGTTCATATTTTTTTCTTGCAATTTAAATATCCAGAAAAAGATTTAGACAGGTGCATATAAACTTTGCATTTTGTGCCTAACCGGTTGCATTTCAGATTTAAAGGAATCAGGAAGTACGTACACACATTCCCATGTTGAGTCTTCAGAGTATTCACAGAAATTGCTTCTTTTTTGGCAATCCTGCCTTACCAAGTAATTTCATTGTTATTGCTATTGCACAATTGCTCAATAATATACAACCGTCATTATTTTCGTCAACAATACTGCAATCTGCTATTTCTGTACACACTTCTTCAGACAAATAAAGTCTGTAAGTTTTTTGCTTTAAAAAAGTAGAATATGAATATACAAGCAAACATAATCATTTTTCATAAATGAATGTCGTGTAAAAATGTAGGCATAATATACACACACTCATGCTTGACTTGTGCTGAAGAATACGATAGCATGATGATGAATGATGACGAGTCAAATATTAGAGACGTTGCTGATGTGATAATTATTGTGCGGACGGAGAGATGGAAAAAGTGCCAAAAAAGTATATTTATTAACGCTGCATTATAAATGTACAACAAAACAAAGTGCAACAATGATTGTGCTATTTGTTGCGCCGGTTGTGATGATGACATCAGGACACGGAATCGTCAATTTTTTTTCGTGCACACATAGGTACACAGTTCCCATTTGCCATTTTTGTTGGTCACTGTTAGTAGCACAAAGTTGTATAGAAAAGCGTGTGAACTACCAACAATCCTGACGAAAATTGATTTTCTCTGCTCTCAAATCCCAACTGCTTTTGAATCTCTGACAAGTGACAACTATTGAGCAAAAAAGTGTAATTCATCATTCCATCATCATTACCGCGGACTGATGGTCAAAAACAAGGCATGATTATTATTATGGCAATTGCACACAGATTATTGATAATTACTGCGTGTTGTGATCTGCTCAGGCCTAAACAAGAGAGAAGCTTTTATGAAAAAGATGATGTGTTGCGGTGTGGTAATGGTAATTAATTATAATTGCTTTGAGTGAGCAAACACTTGTCGGAATAAACTTTGTGAAAAAAGGACAACAATAATACGGCATTACATTCAGTAGCAAAGATCGATGAACATTGAAGCAATATTTTGACTCTTCTTCATTTTCGGTAAATCACTTCAATCAAACCACGCATAACACATTTTATTGCATATTACATGGCTTGTCATGTTTTGTTGATTCTGCAACAGAACAACACACCATAATTGGGAATCAGGTGCAATAATTATTTCAATTTTTTGCAAAAGCTTAATAAATTCATTCTTAGCTGCATCAGCTACATAATAAAACGGTAACGTTCTGTGTTCTGCCGTTGTTCTGATCTGAGCTGGACTGACAAGTGAATCCCTTTAAAAAATTGACTAGCTTTTGACTGACGGCAAAATGTATGAAGTGATGAGTAAATGAGGTTTTTCTAACTGATAGAATAATTACAATGCAGTTTACACATTGTAATTACATAATGGTACAACAAAAGAGGGATTTTTGATTGAAATATTCAGGTAACACTACTGTGTCATTGCAAAAAAAATCATTTCATTGATTGGTCTTACAAATAGCACACATTATCAACTTTACAAGCAAATATAATGCATCTTGCAACATCATTTATTACGAAGCACCAACGAAAAAGTTATTTTAGCGCAAAACTGCACTTGTTACAAGGCATTGAAATGAAATGAAGAACATTACTAAAGCATGGAGTTTGTCACAAAATTGACTAGTGACAGTGATAACAAATAGAGTATTAAATAGGATAATATTATATGCAGCTTTTGCGTTTTCTGTCACTGCCAAAAATGGAATCCGGTAAGGTTAAGAAGCACAAGCTTGCAAGTAGAAATAGAAGTGCTCTTGAAAGCACACTGACCAAAGTTACCGAATCTTAAGCAAACAAATGTAATTGCAATTATTGCAACTTGACCATCCAAACGCGGAGTGATGACATTCTTCGCTCAATTTGGTACTTCACGCTGCACCGCTGCAGCCATAATCAAATCATTTCTTTACGTTTCCTATCATTATGTTTTAAGATGTAGGCAAAAATTTAAATTTAATTACTGCTGTGTGCAGTTGTTTGTAGTAATAATGAATAACCTCTTCTGTGAAATTATTGGAAGATTTCATTGTTGTCTCTCGGATGATGACAGCGTACTTGAAAAAAACAACACAAACGAACAAAAGCACACTTGAAACCCAAGCAATCAGTCAAGTAGCTTGGCACAAAAATGGGATCTGCGCTTCAAAACTTATGAAAATGAATCACGATGAACATTTTGGAGATGAGATGCAAACCATATTGCTGTGAAAATTGAATTTGAAAACATCAAACAGAATTATTGAATTGTTTAACAACGTGACCATGCATTTTGGCAAATAAACGGACTCCTACTGACATCTCATATGGGCACTCGGGGGTACTTAAACTTTTATCAAACTTATTTTTGTTTGAGTTGCAAAATGATTAGTAATCCATTCAACAATGATAACTAACTAACAATCGAAACCGATCATGACTGTTTAACAATAATAATATCTAAAAAGTATGAAAAAATTAAGAAATGGTGATCGGGATGAATTAATAATGTAGTTATTATTTCTCAGTATATAATCATTAGTCTTCTTCAGTACTAAAAAATATTTGCATAGAAGCGCAGAAGAAGAATGGTTTGATGATTTTATTGGGTTTTTGTACTACTCAATGGCAAGATAATTACTGGCTTTTCAGCAGAATACAAAACACAGCATTAGATTGCACCCTGAGTCTCTAATGTCACAAAAATGTAAAGAAAAGCGCAATAAAATATACAAAACAATAATCGTGCTTTTTTTAACATTTCGTCAAGTACATCTCTTTTTGTGATGATGACATTTAAGGTAATTCATATGCATATAGCCAGCTCAGTTAAAACCATCTAAAATTTCACAAGTTTTTTTCTTTGAAACGTATTCCACGTGAAATAAAATAGCTTCTTTTTTCCTTGTTGATTTTAACATTCTTCTCCGCGTAACCCTCAAATTTCAATGGGGGTTCTGATCAATTTTCCATTAATTGTTGTAAAGTTGTGATCAATCATGTTCATAGGTAAAGAAATAATTAATTAATAGACAGAGGGTTTTTTACGAAATGCTGATTTTTGAATTACACAACAATTTAAACATATTTCCAGCCTTGTTTACTCTGCCAAAGGCAAACTTGTAATTAAGAAGAGCAAAGATAATTAAGTACGAAATGGATCTTGTTGGCACATGCCACATAACTTTATAATCATGTAAAAGAAATGGGTAAACAGAATTTTTTATAAGGAAACTATGTGGGCTATTGGCCATATTACGCATTCGCCCTTTATGTTTTAATTTTACTGAGCTAGTTGACAGATTACTCATCTACGGAAAGTAATCTCCACTCATCATCACCATAAATGTCAAAGGATTTTTTTTTCAAAATCATTATTTACGATGAAAAATGAAACTGACACGTTTTCCCATCCCATTTTTCTTCTTCCCGTTTACCAACATCTCTTTCGTCTACTGTCTACACTTTGAGCAAACTGACATTTTTCACTCAATTTAACGTTTTTCGTCCAACTGTAAAATTGATACAAGGTACTTGCTACACATAACAAATTTTAGGCCAGGAATGATAATATCATTGCATTCTATTGAGCAATTTGTAGCACCAAAAGTCATACAATTGCACAAACGCTGCGTAAACACATATGTATAGTTGCGTTGTGAAGCACAAGTTTGCTTATGGCTATCTACTGAAATGAAATGGCCACAAATGACAAAATGATGCGCAGATACCAATTTTAAAAAGAAACACGATCTTCTTCGATATTCCTTCTACTGAAAGATGACGTTGCATTTTGGCGTTTGAAAATATGTAGAAATATATTACGGTTGACGGTTATTAAAACCAATTGACCCTATCAAATATCTTCAAATGATAAGCCACTTTGCGATCATTTCTTCATTTTTGTTAGCATGTAAAATGGCAGACATACATTCCAAACGCATTCTGGAAAAATACTGGGCAAAATGAATGACCTGCAGAGCTAGATAGCAGTGATTGTGTAGTTCAGTTTATCACTTATTGCATTCCTTCTCAGGAATAGCATCCCGTATCCCGTCACGCCCCCTACAAAACGCGTCATATCCCATTTAATTTCTACTGTAAATTGCGTATTGCCTTTTTCATAAATGCCTCTTTTATAGTCAGAAGCCAGCCTACTAAAAAGAAGAGATGCGCATTGTCTTAAAGATGAAATGCGATCATAAAAAAGCAATTACTAATCAAATCAAAGCAGATCAAGCAAAAGCTTGAACTTACATGAATACCATTTTCCAGATGTCAATGTAAAGCTATAATATTGCACTAATAAATTTACAAAACAATATGCAACTAACTTAGATTTATCGACCTGACAAAAGAAATCCGCAATACATTTGACTACCTTCACCCGACTTCAGAACGCTGTTGGCTACCGTCATTATGTTCTCAAAGAGAGCTATGTCCGTGTAGTTCAAAATGTGGAAATTATTACCAGTCTTCTTATCTTTAGGGGTTAGCCTTTACTTGGCTGTAGCTGACCCAAATAAAATTACGCCCGAACTAAGAGGCAGTTTACAAAACGGACAGAAAGTAAGCGTGGTAGTCTCATTTCAAAGTGGAATCCAGTCCACTCTCAAATCAATTCCTCAAATGCGGAGTGGAGCTGACCGCGGACAACATATCAAATCCATTGTGGATGCGCTGGAGAAAAATGCAGATTCGTCTCAGGAAGGCGTGGTCCAGTTGCTGTCCGCACGTACTGGAGGGGGTGAATTCCGGTACTTCAAGAGATATCCCACTAGCAACCTAATTTATGTGAAGGAAGCAACACAAGATGTTATACACAAGATTGCAGAAGACCCTAAAGTAGCCAAAATAATGGAGGAGCCCATCGTTGAACTGGTAGACATTGAGGTGTCAGAAACGGAACAAACATCTCATTCAAGAGATGAAACAGAATTACCTCCAACTCTGAAGGTGATTCAGTTGGAGGAAGCCTGGGCAGAGTTGGGAGGAAACAAGGGTAAAGGCATTCTGATTGGCTCAATCGATAGTGGGATTCGGGTCACCCATGTGGCGCTCAAAGATAATTTCGTGGGCCAAGATTATGGGTGGTATGACCCTGCGGAAGGAAACCCAGAACCCAATGACAGTTTTACGGAGTTTGGCCATGGAACATGCGTAATGGGAACGATGGTGGGAAGGACAAACGGGATAGGTATTGCGCCATCAGCCAAATGGATGACATGCAAGGCTTGTGCTCCATCATGCGCCTATGAAGCACTTCGAGACTGCATAAAGTGGATTGAGTGTCCTACCCTATTCAACGGTTCCAACCCTGACTGTTCCAAGGCTCCTAGAATCATCAACAATTCATGGAACAGTGTCAGGGGAGAAACGGCTTATGAGGAGGACATACTTAGGTGGCGCTCCATGGGCATCATTCCAGTGTTCGCTGTAGGAAATAAAGGGAACAGGTGCAACTCCAGTACTGCTCCTGGGGAATATTCTTCAGTTATAGCTGTTGGAGCTACGGATAAGAATGATGAACTTGAGATAAGATCAAGTATTGGTCCTGCCCCCGACGGTAGGCTAAAACCAGACCTTGTAGCTCCTGGCGTTGGCATCCGTACAGCAAGTGGGAAGTGGGACGATAAGTATACTTATCGAACTGGTACTTCAGTGGCGGCTCCACATGTGTCGGGAATCATAGCGTTACTATTGATCAGGAATCCTGAGCTCACTTATGAGGAAGCTTATGAACTTATCATTCAAAACACAGACAAAACTCCCTACAACAAGCCTTACATAAACACTTGTAAAGAGGAACAAAATGCTACGATTCCAAATAACTTTGTTGGTCATGGCAGGCTCAACGCTTTCAAGACGATCCAGGCACAAACAAAGAAATTGAAGGCATAGCCTTAATATATGAATTTCTGTATGTAGTTTTGTAGAAATGCATAAACCATTGCTACGTTTAATGAACCGAAATTTGAAACCTATGTTCACAAACTGCGTTTTATGTTCAGTATGTTATATTTTTCATAAAATTAGACATAAAATACAATCTTCAGAAATACGGGATGTTTGGTAAATATTACATGATCATATATCACTATCATTTGTCGCTACATTTCTTAACACGACTACACCGTTAACATATTTGTGCATAGAGGTACTATTATTTGTGAATCTTTAAAATAGTTTGAATAAAATTAATTCTAAAGTTTTCAATGTACCATCTTGTCGAAGATTAAGCCTGGATGGTCTCCATTATCCAGTCTATATAGTACGAAACTCTTGTGTAGACACCCGGAAATCCTGGTCTGGCGCAACCTGGAACAGCAGAGAAATGCCACCATGACCATGACTCATTCTTTTTTGTTATAAATTATATGTTATTCAAAATAATAGATGAAGATAAGTAGGCATATAAAGTAATTCGTACCACGACCCCAGCTTGTAATTCCGAGCAAAATTTTGGGTTCGGTGTCACTCACACAGGGACCACCCGAATCCCCTTGACAGGTATCTTTACCACCTTCGCCCAATCCAGCGCAGAGATTTGACTCCGTGATAACATCAGAACCACCGTAGACTCGGGCGCATTCTGGATTCGGTACAGTTGGGACTGTAGCAAAGCGTAGGTGGTCCGAAACTGTAGAGGCAGACTCCTCCGTGAGCCCCCACCCGGAAATAGCGACTTCGCCATTGAAGTCTTCCCATTGCACAGGTAACCCCGCTGGCTTCACTGTTTCGCTTTCCTTGAAAGTTCCATCCAGTAACAGGATGGCAATGTCGTTGTGTCTAGAACCGTAATTCGGATGCGACACAATTTTTTTCACTCCCAAAATTTGAACTTGGTCTGGGCTGCTTTCCAGAGAAACGCTACCGGCCATAACTGTTAAAACGGATGGTGGAGAGTCCCCGAACTGACGGACACAATGTGCGGCGGTAACAGCAACGCTGTTTTCGGACTGCATTAAGGGTTTGATAAATACGGCCCCACGAAAGTGACGGCCATTATATTGGAGACTAAGTTGAAAGGGGAAATCCCCAGGCAAGGCGGGCTCTCCCCCAACTACTTTGTTGGTTTTAGGCCGAACAAAGCTTGTTATATTTTGGACAATCATTTCTGATTGCCCTGTGGCAAAAATATTCGATGCTACAAATACCAACAAGAAAGGAATCAAAGGAAAGTACATTTTGTAAATTGACTTGTTTATCGACACAAGGTCTTTCAAGAGGGTGTTGCTGATATCAAGTGATTTGAATGACAGTGGATCTGGAAATGAGTTTGATTTTGGCATCTGTAATCTTCTATATTTATACGTATATCCATTACCTAAGTGAGTTCCCTTGTTTTCTTTAGTTTGCCACTTTTTTGTTTGAAATTAAAATAAAAACGATAAATATTCAGCAATGAGAATTGTTACTACAAACATCAAAATTACTTTGTTTTATAGCGGGGAGTTTTATGGTTGGTTTAAAAAATAAATCCCACATTAAAATTGTTATTCAAGAAGTTTTAAATTTGACTATTGCAGCAACTATTTCCGTCGTTAGTAATGACTCATAATAACAGCTTTGACAGTTGCACTTCACCCTGCAAGAAGACCCAGTTTATTTTCTCATTCTCAGGGCCAGTATGAGTAATATGCAATTTAATATTAATATTGTAATTTAATAATCATTCCTGTTTAGCATTATTAAATAGCGTTAGCTATTTCTTAAGATTCCTCGAGCCGTCCGTCTGTCTGTTACTCTGTCTGTCATGCGATTATCTCCAAAATGGCTGGGCCGATAAAGCTTGTTATAAAGCATTTTTACAACAACAAGAAGAAAAGAAGCCCCTATTGATTTTGATCCAAAGGATCCCTTGGGTTCAAGTTATCAAAGATAAATTTGCATTCTATTTCTTAGGCAAAGTATAGGCTCATTCAAAATCTCTTCTATTGACTCTAATATATTCATCATGGGGTCAAACGTCCAACGACAAAAAATGACGAAAATTCATTTATGAGCTACTTCTATTAAAGTTAGCTAAACTCAACTGATTGATGGTAACGCTACTTTTCTACTATTTATTGCTGCTCATTCAAACTGCTATTTTTCAAGCAAACAATTTCAGTTTTTTATACTATGCACTTAGAGGGGTAGCCCGATGCCCGACCAAAGCCCGGGCCCGATCGGGCTTCGGGCGGGCTTTGAAAAAAATATCTAGCCTCGGGCGGGCTTTTTTCGGGCTTATGTAGTTTTGTCGGGCTTTCGATCGGGCTCAACATTTTATAAGCCCGAAAAATACCCGAAAATATGAACTTTTGTAGTATAAACTTGTTGTTTTACTGATATTTGTAAAGACTATTGAAAACAAGTATAGATTTTTTATTAAATTTTAGTCATTACAACAAGAACAATTGCATTTCTAACATGTAAACGTCATTTGTACTATAAAACAATACGAATGATCTTGTTTTTAACTACAATTTTTGCGGGAAAAGTGAAAAAGTTCACTAATATTTACAAATAAAAAAAATCAGGCTCGGACTCGGGCATATCGGGCTTTGAAAAAATTTGGGACTCGGGCTTCGGGCGGGCTTTTAATTCTAGCTCACTCGGGCGGGCCTTCGGGCATCGGGCTTTAGATATGATCATCGGGCGGGCTTCGGGTTTCGGGCTCGACAATGAGCCCGATGCAATCCTCTAATGCACACGAGCTTACTCATTAAGCATCGAAATATCGCTTGAGCAAAGCAAAGCAAATGCTTGAAAACGTTTGTTTTTCATTTTTACAACTTTGTTTATCTCTACTATATTTACTGTCAATTAAAGCGCAATACGAGATCTGGAGGGAAGGCTTATCTGTCAATGCGAGTGTCGAGGTGTGCAATAAAAATGGAAATGTGTTCGTATTTATAAACAACAGATTGAATATAAAATATTTTCAATATTTTGCAAGGTTGTGCATTTTGTACCACATTATGGCAAAAAATGTCACATTTTAAATAAACAATTTGGCTGCAAGCTTTAATAATTATTCTGTAATGATACATAAAATCTTGTCAAAAACTGACAAATTGTCACAAAGTGTGTCATTTATGTTATTATGATACCACATTCCATTAGTCATATCTCAGATATTTCCTTAACGCAAACCGGAACGATCGTTCGGTAGGGTTTGCATTTTACATTAAACTAAAATTACACACCTAATGCATATCCTTAAGGCACTCTAATGATTGGAGTGCAAGAAATACTCACTTGGAAACCATATTTACTTAACTATCTAAAATTAGTTGATCATGGAGTTTGAAATCGTAGCGCGAAACTAGGCTGTGACCTTTGGTTCAATTATTTTGGATATGCTTGTAACTATCAACAGTTAAAAGCAGTTTGTTACCAGCACTAAAGCACAACATTCAACATGACTTGTAGCACTAATAGAGCTTTTTTTATTCATAAGCTACTGGTCTATCAAAGGACAAAGGAAGATCTATCACATAGATTGTAGATCCTTAATGTTTTAAAATCATAAAAGCCATTCTAATTTTATTTTGTATTGCATTGCCCCATATGTATGTAGTGATTTAACAGAATGATTTTGCATGGTTTATTGCTTGTGTATAATGTCCTATTTAAATCGATATTTTTTGCACGTGAAACAATTTTCTGGGAAACCAATGCCGTTTCATTATAAAACAACTTATCAGGATCATCCTTACCAAGTTTTAGGACAATTAAACAAAAAATGGAAAAGTTATCGAAGTTTTTGTGAAGCAATATTTCACGTGTTGGTTTATGGGAGTCAACCAAAACCCATGGTATTTCCAGTTTGATTAGGTGATAAAATGTTCATTATTCAGCCAAATTATATGTTTTTGGTATGGTTCAGAAGCTCAAAATCTGCTTTCTAAGCAAACGGCATTACATTTGCATATAATTGCTTATAAAAATAGTTAAATGCCAAGTTAGTTAGATAGTTCAGAAAAGTTGGTGTTTGAATACACTTGCGCCACCATTTTAACTTAATGTTGTCATGCAACTCCATTGGAAACTCCAACTCCTGTGTTTTGAAATACCTACGATCATATGCGAGCCTTAAACGACCTTCAACACAATATATCTCCAGTTCATATTTTCATTAGTTCACAGAATCATAGTTCTTTGTAATTAATAAACTAGCTTCGTAAAGAAATGATCATTGTCTTAAAGAAAGCATGGTATCATGCATCATTAAAAACAAGCTATTCATGACGATGATCTAATAATCAACTGACAATGGCAGTGTCAACTTGAACCTAAATGATGGTGCGCAAAACATCATAGAAATTCATTAATTACAATCTTATGAAACAATATGCAATTAACTTACGTGGATGATTGGATAAAAGAATTCCGCATTACATTTAGCCTACATACCTATATTTATTACTACTTTACCCTACCTCCTCTATTATTTATCTATTTACCCGACCTTCATTGCTTCCACAGTGAACAACTTCTCCGTGCAGTTCAAAATGTGGAAATTGTTGCCAGTCTTTTTCAGTAGTATGCTATGACGATCCTTTCCAGAAAGGTTCTCCTATTCCTTTTAAAAGTAAAGGTTAAGGACGTCCTGAACCTTTACCTTTCATTCGTATGTTTAAAGAAATCTTTGAAAAGGGATAGTTATCGCTTTTCCTTAGCACTATTTCATACGCTGCCACAGCAAACTAATTATCATTGTGGTAAATATGACCTATTTCCAAAACCGGTCAATCGTAAATTTATGTTCTAAAACATCCTACGTTAATTTTTTCGTTTAAAGATAAATTATGGTGCGTATGAACTAATCTAATTGTAATGTGTGGATTACTGACCGTATCAATGTACAGGGGTTTCCTGATTTATTTTTAAAACTCTCCGTGAAAAACAGTTACCATTTTGAAACTGCTCAAATCAAAATAGAAATTTAAACGCAGGGGATGGTTTAAATCGTGACTCTCTTGAAGTCCCCCCAGATAGCTTTGAAATTTGTTCCACCCTGCGGAAATCTCCTTCCGGAGCCTCTGGATATGAGATCTTTCCACTGATGCAAGTGGGTGTCTTTAGTACCTCTCTAGATCATGAAGCCACTGTGCTGTGTTCAAACGAGCTAAACTAAACTCAACCGTCGACAGTCGACATGCTATTTAACTTCTTTTACGATAATGCTAATTGTTGTAAAGTCAACAGGTAGCCACGAAATGTTAATGGCATATCCCAAACCAATTGGGTTTTGGGAGATTTCATGAAAACGGGGTGCGAACCAGTAGGTTTCAAATTTTCTCTGATAACTATGTCGGCTCACCTAATTTTGGCTACCGTTTAGTCCATCGAGATTTAAAAACTCCGTTATTTTTATTAACAATGAATTAAGACTGAAATTTGAATGAAGAGCAAGCTAATAGCTAATGTATTTGAAAATGCAAAGCCATTTTTAGTAGTTTAAAAATTGCCATCCTAGATTGGCAAGTACCATTGTAGGTGCGAATGGTAATTTTATTTTTTATTTAAATTTAATAAAATGGCAATTATCAAAACTGCATTACTGCTAGACTTGCTAAAAGTATGCTAAAAATAAACCCATACAAGTTGATAAGTAAGTGTCGTTAGGATGGTATGGGGCTACCTTAGAAATTTGGTAGTTTCTTTCTTGGAAAGTGAAAGAAATTGCGAAAAGAATTGTCTCTGCATGCCACCTAAGCGCAGGGTGAGGTTTCCCTAACATTTTTACATTATGAGGGAAAGGAGTCCCTATCCTTTTGTCTTTGCATACCAATTAACGAAAGGAAAGGCGTTCCTACCCCTAAACCTATGAAAAGTATCGTCATAGCATACTACTGTTTATCCTTTGGGATAACCCTTTACTTTGCTGAAGCTGACCCCAATAAAATTACACCTGAACTACGAGGCAGCTTACAAAATGGACAGAAAGTAAGCGTGGTAGTCTCCTTTCACAGTGGCATTCAGTCCACTCTCAAATCAATTCCTCAAATGCGGAGTGGAGCAGACCGCGGACAACACATCAAATCCATTGTGGATGCGCTGGAGAAAAATGCAGATTCCTCTCAGGAAGGCGTGGTCCAGTTGCTGTCCGCACGGAATGGAGGCGGCGATTTTCGGTACTTCAAGAGATATCCCACCAGCAACCTGGTTTATGTGAAGGAGGCAACGCAAGATGTTATACACAAGATTGCAGAGGACCCGAAAGTTGCCAAAATAATGGAGGAGCCAATTGTTGAACTGGTGGACTTTGAAGTATCAGAAGCAAAAAATAAGCAACCATCCGTTTCAAAGGATGAAGTAGACATATCAGTTGACCTAAAGTTGATTCAGTTGGAGGAAGCTTGGGCAGAGTTGGGAGGAAACAAGGGTGAAGGCATTCTGATTGGCTCAATCGACAGTGGAGTTCGGGTCACCCATGTAGCGCTCAAAGATAATTTCGTGGGCCTAGATTATGGGTGGTATGACCCTGCGGAAGGAAACCCAGAACCAAATGACAGTTTTACGGAAATTGGCCATGGAACATGCGTGATGGGAACTATGGTGGGAAGGACAAACGGAATAGGTATTGCACCATCGGCGAAATGGATGACGTGTAAGGCATGTCCAAAATCTTGTTCCTATGAAGCCCTTCGAGACTGTATAAAGTGGATCGAGTGCCCGACACTCTTCAACGGTTCCAACCCGGACTGTTCCAAGGCTCCCAGAATCATCAACAATTCATGGAACAGTGTCAGGGGAGAAAGTGGATATGAGGAAGACATACTTAGGTGGCGCTCCATGGGCATCATTCCGGTGTTCGCAATAGGAAATAGAGGAAATGAATGCAACTCTAGCACTGCTCCCGGGGAATATGCTTCCGTGATTGCTGTGGGAGCTATAGACGAGCATGATGAACTTGACCTAAGATCAAGTATTGGTCCAGCCCCCGACGGTAGACTAAAACCGGATCTTGTAGCTCCTGGTGTTGGCATCCGTACAGCAAGTGGGAAGTGGGACGATAAATATACCTTTCCAAGTGGAACTTCTATGGCGGCTCCGCATGTGTCAGGAATAGTAGCGCTATTACTGATCAGGAACCCTGAACTGACTTATGAGGAAGCGTACGAACTTATTATTCAGAACACGGACCACACTGCACACATTAGGCCATTAGAGTACACCTGCAAGGAAGAACAAAACCTAACGATTCCAAATAACTTTGTTGGTCATGGTAGGCTCAACGCTTTCAAGACAGTCCAGGCTCAAACAAAGAAATTAAAAGCGTAACCATAAAGCGTGGTTAATATAGATTTTTGCATGAGGGTGAAAGCTTGTATACAGGCTTGTCTAATCACCCCATTTTTGTCAAGTGATTAGTGATTGGGTTAAATGTAGGCTCTTTTTTAAATAGTGATTGGTGATTAGTGATTAACATCAATCCCAATCACTGGTGATTAGGTGATTAAGTGCTAAACGAAAATGCAAGTTGGATTAGGATTAGTTAGATTAAGTTTATTTACAGATTTTTTACTTGGGCAATGTAATATAGGAGCAAAAAAACACAATTTGTTAGCAATATATCACTGCTAAGTATTTTAATAGCATACCACAGCCAATTATTTTAATGCGATATAGCGAGGGGTTATATTCATTAAAAACTAATCCTAAGAGGAAAGCAGATACTTGAAGGTAGGATCTCTGTGATTAAGTAGTGATTAAAGGTACCTGGTTTCGGGATTAGTGATTGTGATTAAATACAAAAAATCTGAAGTGGGATTGGTGATTAAGTGATTAACTTAATCACCAATCCCGGATTAAGGATTGGTGATTCTAATCCGTGATTAGTCAAGCCTGCTTGTATACCTAATAATAAACCAAATTAACATTTGATATTAAATTCCTTTTTAACTTCATATATATTTAATTTTCATTTCTTATATCGTACTTTTGTCAATTTAAACTACCGCAAGTAAAAGCGAAGGCGAAGATTGCAAGTGCTGCTACGTTATAAACATAAAATACTGAACCAATATTTCAAATTAAACTCATTATCTACAATAGCCTGTAACATAATCTGGTTTGTGATTGTATTTAACGAGTTTTTCTTTAATTGTTGAATAAATAAACCGATTTAATGATCATTTGAAATACGTAGCTGAGCTAAGTGGCTATGTCTGTCTGTCTGATTCTCTGACTCCATTCACCATACTACCCCAGGGGACTGAGAAATCAGGTTAAAACTTAATAGGATTATTTCTCATGACCCAATGAATCACTGTACCAAGTTTGATGTGATTCTAACCAAGTTTTATGGTCCGAGGGGTTACCTCCCCCTATTACCCCAGGGGGATGACAAATCAGGTTTAAAATCAATAGGGCTACTTCTCATGACACAATGAATCACTGTACCAAGTTTGATGTGATTCTGACTATTTTTAAGGTCGGGGGGTTACCTCCCCCTATTACCCCAAGGGGATGACCAATCAGGTTAAAAATCCATAGGGTTCTTTCTGATGACCCAATGAACCATTGTACCAAGTTTGGTGTGATTCTGACAAAGCAAATGGTCAAGAGGGTTACCTCCCCCTATTACCCCAAGGGGATGACCAATCAGGTTAAAAATCCATAGGGTTCTTTCTGATGACCCAATGAACCATTGTACCAAGTTTGGTGTGATTCTGACAAAGCATATGGTCAAGAGGGTTACCTCCCCCTATTACCCCAAGGGGATGACCGATCAGATTCAAAATCAATAGGGTTCCTCCTGATGACCCCATGAATCACTGTACCAAGTTTGGTGTCATTCTGACAAACCGTCTGGCCTGTATCGTGCTCACACACAGACACACGGACAGACAAACATGACAATCTCAATACTAGCTTCACTATGCTCAGCTACGTAATAAATAGATACCTATATCACATCGCATCGAATCATCTATCTATCTTCTAGAGTAGGTGCCAATTTCTATAATATTTAGAGTAAAGAATATTTAACTATCCATTTAACCATTACAGGACGAATTTCAGAATTGATTGTCAGCCAAATAAAAATGCATAGATATAATTGGCGTCACATTTAACTAGATAAAGCAAAATGGCACAGTTTAATAGTTAATAGGTTGTGTGTTAATAGTAGTAGGGGGAGTCTAGTTTTTTCTACAGAAAAATTTATATGCTAATTGAAGATTACTCATCATTTAATGCAAATTCAAACAAGAATCTTCAAAAGCTTCCTTCCTCTCTTGAAGAAAAGATGCTCCTATTTGCTTACAGATTGAGTATACAGCAGCATATCTATTTGAAATGTATGACTTGAAAAGTTGTACTTGTAACTAACAGTAAGTTTTGAAGATCCCCTCTTTCTACCTTATTTCGTCTGCGTATCTTCCTTCCCAATTCTTAACTAAACATGCCCAGTTTGTGTGTACTTCATAAAACGTAATTAGCAAATTAGCACACACAATATGATAATTCGAAAATTGGCTTGTACACTGCAAAACCATAAAAAATAAATATTATTTTTTGAAAAACAAGTTGAAAATGAACTAAATTAATTGAATTCACTGAAAATGGTAGTTTATATTACTGTGTACTCAATGCTTAAAGGAGACATGCTATAATGTCATTGTGATTTACATGGAAGAAAACTATTTAAAACATTGTGCTTATTACTAATCAATAAAAGAGTAGCTTTTCATGTTTATAAAAGAGATCCTGCTTTGATTATGAAATATTTTTTCTTTTACAAAATCTATAAATAATTAAAAGCATTTTATACCACTAATTGAAACAAAGTGCTCGTGATACAACATTCAATAAAAACTATGTTTTTCCTCAAATTTTATTTCAAATTCCTGTCGCACAAAAACCTGACAAGAATTAATGAATGATACGAACATACCTTCAAGAAATATGCGCAATCAAACAAATTCATATACAAATGGCTAATGACCACCCTGAAGACATTTTGTAATTTTTGTGTGAATGTAAATGTTTAAAAACTTCAAATCTAAATACTTCCCATTTTCCTCTACGGATTACATTTTCCAAGAAAGCAAACTCCTGTTGAGTTACACTCGCGCGCGTGTGTGTACCAAATTTTATCATGATCAATTGTCTATTCTCCGTGATACGTACATAAATCCCTTTTCTTTTTGAATTCGTTCTATTTTCAACCATTTAACTTGTCCGATTTTCTAGCTCAACTCAAAATTACAGTTCTCATTTCTTTTTGTTTTCAATTTCTGTTTGTTTTTCTACTTCCACCATATTATGCCTCTGTGTAAAAAAAAGGGTAACAGTCCAACTATAACTCATTCTGATTATTACTGATTATATACGCATTGTGTGTGTGTGTGTGTGTGTCCTGTTTGACAAGGAGAAAAAAATCGTGCCTTTTCAGTTGCAACTTGCAAACCTTCAATTTTTCAAAATAAAAAATCCGCATTGTTCACCCATCTTCAGTAATAGTAGCACCGTGTGTCTGTGCTATCAATTCAAAAAAATCTTTTTTTAATTTTCATTCTCAGCGCGCTGCACTGCGCACTTTTATTGTAGCAAATTGTCCATATTGTGTGATCATTATGATTATTACCACAGCTTTTAACTGAATGAATGAGCACATTTATTACGAACATTATTATGAATGAGCCTGAATTTCCGTAAAGTTAAAGTTGGGTGAAGAAACAGAGTGTACTGTGTACTGGGGTATTTAGCAATTTTTACCTTTGCCTATAGAGGAACAGCTTCTTTGTAATAATCGCTCTAACTATTGAAAAAAATTATAGTTTTTTGATGATTGAGTTTGCTGGCTACCACACTTCTGCTTAGAATATACCTACTTGACTATATATTGCTGAGTCGTGACAAGGCAGCCTTTTCCCGCAACTGCATAGCATCATCATCATCGTTTATTTTTGCTTGTCTGCGTATTATAATCATATAATCATTCATTTTTTAAAACTATTTTCAAGCAGACTATCACACAGACCATCTTTTATTATGCAATCTAGCAAAAAAAACTGTAAACGGGATATTGTGTATTTTTTGCTACTGCATTATGCATTCCTTTTAGTTCCTATATGGCTTATCATTCTTAAAATATCATCTACAAAACAGTCAGTCTGTATCTCTCTGTCTTCTTGAGTTGAGATATAGATGCTTGCCTCGTGTGATTTAATTTCATGCTTATTATCATAATCATAATGATCTCAGGGGATGATTAGGCGGGGACTATAATTTTTTTTGGCACAAAAGGGCATTATCGTTTTTCTTTTTTGAAAGAATTTTTGGTTTTCTGTGCAAACATTTGGAGCAAAACTGCACTATGCAAATATTATTGTGTGGATTTTAAGGAAAAAAAGTAGAGCAAGTTAGGAAAATAACAATGCAAATTAGGTTTGGATTTTTGAATGTGTGTGTGTGTGCAGAGATCACACTCATTACCATTAATTCCTTCTGTAAGAGTGACTGACTGACTCTGACATTTTGGCATTAGCGTCATTTTTTATTGCGGATATGCACAAAACAAAAAGTGAATGCCCTTTGATATGTTTGTATTGTGATGATGATGCAATATTGTGCAAGTAAGATTTAAAGTTGAAATTTGTACAAACTTGCCAGAGGATGGGAGATGTACTATTTTGAGGGAAAAGCACACGGAAAATTTACGAGATGTCATTATCATTCCTTCTGCTTGCAACTTGAATTGCAATGTCTTGTTCTCATTTTCTCTGGTTTTGTGTTTACTTTTTTGAGATTTTATTACAATTTTATGTTTATCAATGGCTATCTGCTGGCTATTAAGCAGATTCTAAATTGAAATTGAAACCAAAATGGATTATATGTGTCTGTGTCAAAACGTTAGAATGTCAAATCTTCTTTCTTTCTGTATAATGAATTGTAACGATAATGATATGGCACATGATAACTTTTACACAAATATGACCTGCAGTTGATGTACAAAATATCTTCGTACATTATTTAAAGGTGACATTAAGGATGATTGTGAGACGCCATACAGATTTACGGCGTCTAATGAGTTTTTTCCAATTTGGAGTGCCACCTACAACATACTAACTTACAAACAAAGATTCAATAATAAAGCAAGTGACGAGACGGGATACTTTATTTATCTTGGTAATTAACAAAACAAATCCAAATCAGAAAAGGTTTTAAGGTCTGCATTACCCTAGGCACACTTCAAACCCAAACTATATATTACTTTTGAGCATTGGGAATTCTTTTTGATAGAGATACCCTCGAGAAATTCGTCAAATGTAAGCAACTTATGAAGGGACCGATGAAATTTATTAAAATGCATTGTCTGCTATGCTGTTTGTGTAAATATTATCCAATTTTTCAAATAAAAGATTGGAAATTAAATTAACAGCTTGTTTTTGCTGCAAAAATAAGTCAAATCAAGCAGTCGATGCTTCAACACTGAACTGAGACTAGTGTTTTGTGTGGAATGTTTAATCAGACATTAAGCACTGAGAATGTATTTGGTAAAAATAGAGGGTAATTAAATTCTAGTTAGTTTCTTTTCTTCACAATCAAGATTGCATAAAGAATATATACCTGCTTATATAATTGGTTGTTTGTTATTGTTACCGATCATTAGCTATCAAATACCAGCAAAAGTTGACATTGCATTCCAATATATTTTTTGCCACATCATCATCATTTCACATTTATTAATACCACTAAAACTTAATCCTTAATAGCACTTGTTTTTGTGCACATTGCTGAGTACATAGCTAACTATATAATAATAATAATATTTATTTGTTCTTTGTCCTCTCCCCTAAACAATCCATCTTCTTATCATCCATCATCTTAAAAATAAAACCCTCCTTTTGGTAAAAGCCACGCTGTTTATTCTTCTCATTTGTCATAATGTCAAGTCAAGTATCCCTGACCGAAATATATATATAAGTATTTTTTTACTTGTAAACACTCTCATTCATTCTTTATTCCCCAAAAATAACTACAATTGCTTTCAGCAGGGATTCAAGAAGTATCAACATCCACAAAATTTCA
Organism: Entomobrya proxima; assembly: GCA_029691765.1. Classification (NCBI taxonomy): domain Eukaryota; kingdom Metazoa; phylum Arthropoda; class Collembola; order Entomobryomorpha; family Entomobryidae; genus Entomobrya; species Entomobrya proxima. The sequence goes on from CM056168.1 coordinate 657,471, forward strand.
AATTTAAAAGCTGCTTACATATCTTACCTTGTCCACTTGATTCTACCAAACTGCCAATTTCTCATCTTTACAAAAATATAAATTTAGTAGCATCGCCATCATCAAAAATGTCACCGCAATTTTCCCATGGTGTATGGTCTATTCCTTTTTGAAACAGGGATGGTTCAACGTGTAAGCTGACACTCAGTGGTGACTTTTTTTCATGAAGCGCTTGATTTTCCATACATTTTATAACGTCATCATACTAACGACTGCATATTTGGCTCCAAGCGCATTCGTGGATATCCTTCCTTGCCATATTTCACGCTTTTTCAATATGATTCAATCTTAATGTGCAGAAAATGTGTGTATTCCGTTAAAGTTCTAGGATGCTTTCTTGTTCAAAAGCCTTTGCAGAAATATATGGTGTTCCTTTTTCAGGGATGCATCCTAGTTGGGGGCTTCTTTTGTTCAAAAGTATTTACATGCGTTTCATAATAAACTACCATACACAAACAAAAAAAGTTGGTAAAACTTGAAATTGAAATATTATGCAAAAATGATTCTTTTTAATAATCAGAGAGATTAGAATACAATGCGTAATTCAATATTTATGCTGTGGACTTTGAGGGGGATCAGTGTCAAGTGCCATTGTGTGAACGAACAAACTATTTGTTAACGGCCATTGTGGAGGTCATCATCAAAAATGGCAAAAAACTGATGTTCCTTCAACAATTTATTTAAAAGAAAATTTTTGTTTAAAAATTATGCAAAAGAGATGCAATTTTATTCTAAATATTATGGCCTATTTTGGCAATCGGTTAAGCAGGGAGGGAACCAAATGAATTGATCATTAGAAGAAGTGCCTAAGTTGCAGTTCCTGAAACTTAAAAATTCTCCTTGTTTGGGCAGGATTGCTTTCCTTAGAATTACCGTTTTCCGCCCATTGCTTACCACACAAGCGCTTTTGCACGCATAAAAGGTCAGAGTTTAAAATGCTCTTTTTTGTTTTGAAAATTTTGAAGTTATTACCGGATGCAATAAACAAAGTCGCAAGTCGCCATCAAAAACCATTTTTCATAAAGAGACCAAGGCACGATTTGGGTGTGTACATTTGATATACTTACTCTAAATTCGAATTAGGTACGGAATCCGCCTTTAAAAGCGGTGCAATTTTTGTTGCAACAAAACAAAACTTTTAAAGGAAATGAAGCGCATTAAAAAAACTAAAACGGATAAGCATCTTTAAAACTTTAAACGTTTTCAAACTGAAAATATGTGCTTGAGTGCTTTTCTCAGCTTGATACCAAATATAATATATATTTTTACAGAAAGGACAGTAATGACTTTATTATGATGGCTATTTATACGATTATTGTATTGCCAAACCCGACAACTGAAACTGAAAACGAGGCAGTTAGTAAATTGATTTGAAAAGGTAAAAGTGACGCAATTGTAACATGTCTTGACAGTCGACCCCTTAATACCTATTGGATAATGGGTAAAAAATTGTATCATTCGCACAATCCCCGTCGGAAAACGCTAAACGTAATAATTTATCGCATTTTTAGAACACAGACTATGTTTTGATTGTAGATTGCTGCAAGATGTCATATCTTCTTCACACGGTCTGCAAAAAAAGCGTACATACTTTTTTTGCTATTGGCAATTTTCGTTTTTTTATTCAGGATTCAGAAATACGTCATGCACCTGGCGTTATTCTAAAATTAAAAAAGTATGCAATTGCAATACAAAGTCATGACAAGAATGCCATCATCAGAAGAATAAAATGAAACCAGCATGAAGGCATTTTTGAAGATGAGACTTGAAGACAAGCACAGAAAAAGAATTCCGTTCCGATGCACCCAAAACTTTATAGATTTGAAAACGTGCTATTATTTTCCTCCAATTATGTAATGCAACGCACGGAATTTCTGCTTTTGATAAATTTTCGTTTGACTTTTGCTTCCTTGATTATTTCAGCTAAATAGTCTTCGTGTGATGCATTGCACTGCACTAGATTGAAATGTACACATGTTCATGCACCAAGGAATTGCTAAATTAATCATTTTCCTTTCAAAGAAAAATGTTTTCCTTTTCTAGAAAAAGAAGTGGATTTACATACTATATATTTAGTACACATTGTTTGTAGGTTTTCAGGCAATGCCATTTTCCAACTTGATCCATTCATCTAAAAAATCAAAGAGACTGTCAATTTTTAGGCAACTTTTCTTCAAAGTAAAATCGAAAGATGTTCATCTTCTTAAATTATTCCCATTTTTCTCACGCAGCTCAACCAAAATGTACTCAATAAAAAAGTCTACAGTCATTTATTATTATGCATTTTTAAAAAGTTTGTATTGAGCATGCATTGCATATACCTAGTAATTAATTAGCTACCTTTTATAATCATCTTCTTCATTCATAAAGCCAATAAACTCTGCATTACACATTATTCTATACTCAGTACACTTTAATGAATGAATGCATGACACACAAAACAAGTTGTACTTGTAAGCAAATCACACTAATAGCTGCCTTTTTTACTTTTAAAATTTATTTTCTACAGTTTTAATGTACTACTGAGTATATATGCAAATCAGTGTAATGTACTGACAAAATATTTGCAAGCCAGTTGTATAATATTTAATTTCCGGTAAAAATAGAGATGAGTTTTGTGAATCCTTGCAAATTTCTTTTGCATTGCAATTGTACAGTAAGCATAAGAGATACAATCATCTATCTTGGTACTGGTTCCTTCTACGTTCAAATTCAAGTATTACGGCGTGCAAATAACATTAGCTCATATTATCATTACATTACTTTGATCACCATCTTCACCACTTAATCATGCTCATCACCTCTCTATTATGCTGGCGTTGGTATGCTTTAATCGTAATCATAATCAGTATTCATGTTTAGTTGGTGGTGGCGTTTATATAACCTTTGTAATTTGTAATAGGTAGTTATGTTCACACGGTACTACAACCAAACACACCTTTTTTTCTACACAAGGATATTATTCCGTTCTTGTAAGATGCACCTTTCTTTCTACTAAAATTCCTTTTTTTAAAAATTTGTTTGGTCCTTCCTTTTGATGTAAAAATTGATTAGAAAAAGCACGCTATCTTGAATCTTGAATTTCTGGTGGAATCTTATCACGAGATGCGTATCGCCACCTCCACCACCAACGCAAACTAGTCAAGTATGAATTCTAAATTGTACTGACAGTTTATGGACTATATTTTATGCTCTTGTCTTCCTTTTTGTGTGTCATTTTGTTGATTGTGATTGGGGAAATAGGTTCCGCTACCCAATTGCATCCGTTATGGTTTTAAAGAAGGAATAAATAAACTTTTTTACTTGCCGACCTGTTGCATTGCGTAAAGCATACTAATTGCCAAATTTGTGGCAAAAATTACTCCACTTGATTTTTACTCGACAAAGTTTCGAATTTCATAAAGAAAAGTGGCTAATTGAGTTTTATTCGTTTTTTTAGGAAACTTGTTGAGTTGGGTTAAAACAATAAATCAATACTTGTTTAGTCTTGTTAGTCTTGTTCTGTGCATGCTTTCATCCTACTTTACATGCTACAATTGAAAATGACGTGGTAAATACATTCTAAATCGTTTTCGTTGCATATTATGCTGTTTTGCCAATTAATTCTGCTCACATTTAGCAGCAGGTGCGATAAATATGGTCAGGTCACACGGCATCCCTTCTGTTTGCTTTTTACACACCGCCGAACCTGCATTTTTTACAGAATGTATGATAGTGAATGAAAAGAACAAAAAACAAAGCAAACGTGACAGTTTTTGTTTTCTTGACAAATTTTGGAGTGCTAAGTTTTATTACGCTTGTCACGTGCACATAACGGTGGCATACTAGATGCACATCTTGCTTCGTTTCATTTACTTAATTTTGAATGCACTTGTGCAGTTAGTAGTTAACCAAAATAGATTAGTTGTAGCTTGTCATTGTTACGCCATCTAATCAACTTGTCCCTTCTGTAAACGAATCAATGAAGATGTAAATGATAGGCGTACAAAAGGGTTCAAAACGATAAACATCCTTCCGGTAGCCCGTTTTTCCCATGTTCTTTATCATTGTTTAGTCTGGTCATGTTCCGATTCCTAAAATGAAGATGCACGTGATGATGCTCCTTACAAAAGCAGATGGCAGATTTATGGCGTAATCAATGTAATCAGCAGAAGAAGAAGAAGGATACAGGATCTGTAGATGTACATAAAGGCAGCGTATATTCATTAATCATCATATCGTCTTCTTCTTCTGCCAGTACACCAACTAAGGAAAGACGTGCCATTTTTATTTGTTGTTCCCAACATATTATTATGACATGACATAATAAATAACAGCTCACAACAATAAAAATAACAATAATACCAAAAACATATAGACAACAATGGCCACGTTCATACTATATCCAAATTATGTTACTTTTCAAATGTCCAACTGTGGCAGTTTATATATCTATTGCTGCGTATGTATTGCTTCATAATTTTTCTTTTACTGACCAATCCACTCAATTTTTTGGTAGTACAGTCAGATTGAAAGATTTTTTGGAATAAAAACATGTTCGTGCTTAGCTATCTGCTAATTTGCATACATAATACTTTTTAATTGCTGTGTAAGGCGTTTCGATACATTCTCCCACCTAAAATTTTTGTCGCGAAGACGGCACCTTCTCGGCTTATCGCAATTTCAATCGTTAAAACGCGCTGCTTGCTTTAAACCTTTTTTATTAATATTTTAAATTCAAATGGAATATGTGTGATTGTGTGCCATTCTCGAATTAATTGCTTTTTAATTATTACTCCCTGATTGGCACCTTACGCTCAAGTTATCACCGGATGGTGGTAAATAAGGCTATAAAACAGTAGTAAATGTCTACAAGCCCATTTTTATATCTGGTTAGCTACTTCCATTTAAGTTTCTGCTAAAAAAAGTGAATGCCTGGTCAAAAGCTCTATATGACAAAGGAAGTTGGTTAGGGATCATGCGGCGAATTTCTATTTGTAATTTGTCATTAGAACGGTAATTAAACATGTAATAAGCCTATTAATAATAGTTAGGTGTTTCCTCATTAGCCATTTTAGAAAATCAAACTGCTACTGCTACCAGTATCCAATCTGTCAAAAAGCGCATTTATATTGTTTTGGCAGTAAAATATTCAAAAAATAAAATAAGAATGTGTTTATGAGAAAGCAGCATCAAATGGTGTCGATTAAGTATTTATTACCAGTTTATTTTTAGAACTGCGCGCTGTTTACGTGTCTCTGGGCTATTAACTTTGGTCATTTTCATTTTTCCCATTTTAATAGCCAAATGACCATTCACACTCAAGACTCAAGCACAACAATTAATATTATTATTATGCCAGCACCTTTAAAGATAAGAAAAGAAACAAATAAAATTAAATATTATGTAAGCACACATTAAAAAAGAGATTGGCATTCGACAGCGATTTGACATGCCTGACCACGCAAACGCAAACATATTTATTTTGATGATGATGTATGGTTCAGTAGATATTATAGACCTATACCGTAGTGTGTCCGTCCGTGAAGAATTTTTGGAAGGGAATGGTCACTTTTGAAATAGACAATTATCCCATTTCATTGACACCCTTTTTCCATGTCATTAAAATTTAAATCCGATTTTATTCCAAAGAATGTTATCAAAGCATCAATTTGAAAATGAAACTAAAAACATTCTCATTCCTCGCTCCTCGCATTAATGTCATAAAACCTGTCTTAAAATCCCATTTGCATTTTCTACCTCTTCTCAAGGTTAACAGTTTATTGGGTATAATACGTTGTTAGTAAAATAGTTATATAATGTCACCTTGTCCTTCACGCCCCCGACGAAAAACTCCGCTTCAAGTATTATCAGTAAACAATTAATCAGCTTCTGTTTAAAACAGAGTCATCAGGGCCGCCCATAATGAGCTCTTAGTTTAATATCACATCAAAATCAAATTATGGCTCAAGTCGTGCATCAAAAGTATACAAAACTGACAGGAAGTTGCTCATCCCATTAACTCCAAATTTGCTTGAAGCTACTACTACCCTTCCTTCAGTAAACATTTTTAGTATGCAAATAATATTTTCTCTCTGCAAATTACACTTTTTGCATATATTATAGTTTAGCTTCCATAAAAAACCGTCATTGAAAAAAAACCTAAAGTTCAGTCCTTCTTCTGTAGACAACAGAGATGGCTCGCGGGTTAAAATCTAGGCCGGGTAACCCGTTTTTGCCCGGGTTTTAACGCCCCCACCCGGCACCTGTCTGGGCTGGGTTTTTTGGGCAAAAACAAAGCCCCATGTTAAATTTAAACCCATAAATGGCGCCATTTTCTATGGCCCCATATACATGCATGCATAAAAAAATAAAACCCGTTAATGCCCATTAATGCCCGTTAAAACCCAAAAACCCGTTATTACCCATTTAAACCCAACCCGGCGGGTTTAAATGTGGAAACCCGCGGGTTTAGCCATCTCTGGTAGACAAGCTTGAATGTCAAAATATATCACCTACTTTTTTACCAAACCTTCAACTCTTTCCTTTGTTCGAAATTCAGCAGCAACCCAGACACGAGCTAACAATCTCATGCAAGAAATGTGACATGTGACACATGCTACAAATCAGTTTTTGACGACATTGTTGTGTCGTTGTCATCTATTTATCCAATTTGCCCACATGTGACATTTTACTCACTTAAACCTTGCTCGTCTGCTCCGTTTCTTTTCAAATCTTTTTAGCATTTTTGACAACCTCGCGCATATTTCTATTTCTGCTCACAGCCATGAAAGTATTTCACACATAATTTTCTCTAACTGCCTATTCCTACGTGAATGATAATGCAGAAAAACGGAGCAAAAAAATTTGTTTGGCTATTGCATACAAAATTGTAGAGCTCTGCGTAAAAATTTAGTAAATTATCACACATTTTTTCATTGTTATCATCCCATCTTATCACACATCACACAATACAATAACAATCTTCATGATAAAAATGATAAGTAGGTATACGCACAAATAACACTCAACTTGTCATACAGATTATGAAAACAGTATATTATGTCATAAGTTGATTGTCCGCACGTACTAACAACTTATAAAATTACCAAAGGTGTGTGAGTAAAAGCGTGTGTGTGTGTGCAACAATGATGAGTAGGTATAAACTCTTGAAAAAATGAAGAAGAATGCCAAAATGCATTATAAAAACATAACAATAAAAGCATGAACGTATTTTTGCCACTTGGAAGGATTAAGTTGTAGGTTTCGTAAAAAAGGAACAATTTTGTTTGAAATAATAAACTAAGTAAAGTAAGTGGGTCGCTGTCGCTGAAACTGAAAGTGAAGATGTGATTATTAGGCTAAAAAAGTAAAGTGAAGTAGTCAAAAGTGATGAGTAATGTCAAAATGTGGGGGAGGATCATAAACATACTAAATATTTTTGAAGTGTGCCCTTTCCACTGTCAAAATGAATGAAAATGCAATCCCTTTTTTGTACTACTGGCTATTTTGTGTTTGTTTTGTGGTCAAATTCAAGAAGTTAAGCTGTAAAAGTGTGTTTGCGGTTTTCAAATAAAATATCGTCCTATTTTAGTCACTTGGTCAGTATGTGGATGTGGACTGAGGACACAAAGCTTTAGCAGCGGAAACTACTTCTTTCTCTTTTTTAGTTTCAGTCTACAAAGTCCACATGTATCATATAAAGTAGTGGGTCATCGTGATCTTCTAAAAACAAAGAAACTATGTCATACAAAAACACAGGTTTTCTGAACACTTTTTTGCGTGACCAAGATTTTTGCGGAGATTGACATATGCAGTCGGACTAAAATTTACTGAAACACGACATATCCCAAACTAGACATGATTTAAAGCAATAGGATATTATTACTATCTACCAATCAATATATATATGCTCATATCTTAATAGCATCATTTGATTGTACACCAGTTAATTTGCTTGTTCATTTCCCTTTCTTGTTCCATTACCGGCCATTTTCTAAAACTAGCTACAAACCAAAATAGGTAATCATTTTACACAATATTGTTTGTATGCAAGCATGCATGTTTGCACGCAAAACGCACAACAGAATTTTGTTTAAAATTTCGAAAAGGCAGATGTGCCTATATACATGTTATATAATCACAGAGTATCCTTTCCTTTTCCTTTTCGCACGACGCAGTCCTGCCGTTGTTGGTTTCTCTAGGATCACCTTACTTTCCGTCAAAAGTCTCAAGCGAACAAAGACGCTCAGCGTCATTCTCAAACCACTCAAATGTATGAGCAGAAGCGTTAGCACTTGCAATAGCGCATGTCTTTTAGTAGTGACGTTGCTTGTTTTGGGTGCGCATCATCAAAAAATCTAACGACTAACGGCTAACGTGCCATTTCATGGTTCCCTTTTTTATGCGTAAGCATACCAAACCATACCAATCTTTTTTAATAATATGAACTCCATATTATCGCATATATTCAAATCTGAGCAGAGAATAAGAGTGACCATCGCCGCCGTCATCGCGTTTTGAATGGACCTCAAAGGGCCACATTAACAAATATATGGAATATCATCACTGCATAATGTTGTCACTATTAGTCATCTTCAAAGCGTGTAATATTTTTTAGTTATGCCCAAATGCATACCAACTTGTGTGTGTGTGTGTGTGATTAAACCCTCCTCTTTTTTATTGCTTGGTTTGGTGGGGGTGCTGCTGCTGTTGTCCATTGTGTAACCGATTTTTAGCAGACTAGAGGATTGATTAAAAGCAATAATATTATATTTGAAATTATTATATTTTTTGTGGTTGATGGGGGTGAACACGGTGGTCAGTCGCAGTCCGTTAAACTTACACCGCTCATTTGTTATCCATACGCTGTACTGTGTGGAAAATCATTTTGTGGCCAATAGACGAAATTGGGGTGACCTGAGCAAACCTGGCCAGTTTTTGAAGCAGTGAGTAGTTTACTGCTGAGGGTGCAACATAAACGGTTTCAAGTGACTTATGGCAGTTGGCAGTAAGATGGTGACTTATACGAGAGAGGATAAACCCTGAAAAAAACGCTGAATAAAGCAGAAAAAATGGAGGAAGCGTTTTGTGAAATGGGATATACTTCCCAGTGTTGAATTTCCAGTGGAGTTCAATAAAAAATTGACTGAGTTTCTTTCTGAATTCCACTAAAATGGGAATTTTGAAAAAAGATATGAACTGAATGAACTGTAAGTGAAATTGAAAGAAAAGTGAAAAATGCAAACCGTTGAGAAGGATTTTAAGAATGCATTTTGTTTGGAGGAGTGACTGTTGAGCTTACAATTATAATTCAATCAACATTTTAACTACCATTTTGTGTATGCAAGTGGTTTAAACAATAGTTGTGATATTTGCGTTTGTACTCGCATTTTTAGTGATAACGCTAATTTTACAAGGAAGACAGCAAGATGGGTTCACACGGACAAAGTCGTAATTTATGGAACGGATGGATAATGATGTCCTTGCATTTAATAGTCATTTCTTGTATCTTCTTTGATGCTGCAGTTGCTCAAGGTTAGTAATTGGATGCATTTTAAGCAAAAAATATTGATTTTTGAATTTCAAGTTTGTGCGAAATTTTTTCACACATTATGAAAGTTTTTACAATTTAACATTTAACTTGCCAAGTACACAACAAATTTGCAGTTTGAAATTATATCTATTGGTTTTTTGTAAACTGCTAGAAGTTTTTTTTTGTGTCAAAAGATCATTCAAGTTACAACTTTAAACACAAATTATTAGACCCCAAAAACAAAACGTTTCCCACCTTTTGCCATTAGATTTTAAAAGGTATTGCAATTGCTGTTTGCATGTGTGCGTAATCGCAGTCATAAGTGCAGTGTGTGAGTGCTCATTCCCAATTATCTCATTTCCCCCAAAAAACATTGCTGAGTCACAAAAATAATAGAATCTCCCCATTTTACAAGATGTCCACATTTTTTCATCGGCACTTGTGTCGCAAGTTGCAGGTACTATTGTTATTGAGGCAGGTATGCTTGCGGAAGGAAATTAACAAAAAACATGTTCATTTTGATGTCAGGTCACGTACACTTTGACTTTTTCACTTGCTCATCCTCATCTTCTGTCAAAAGCCATAAAAAATTCTTGTACATTTCTGTGTAATGCGAGAAGCGATTGCATTTCTACTTTGGAAAATTAAAGGTAGCTCTATAAAGTGTGGGGGTTGCAGTAGTGGGAGTATACCCATCAACTCTTATAAATATAGACATAATAATTTTGTGCAATTTTTACAAAGTTGTTAGCGGAAAATTATGTAAACTTAATACGGATGAACAGACCAAGCACTCTTTTTCATTTTGAATTATTCTAATTGGCCCTTTAAGTCCATTTCTCCGTAAAGCCATTAACACAGTCCATTAAAACTTTTCCACTGTGCAAAATTCAGGAACTTGAAAACTACACATAAGGATGACTTTTTATACTAAAGAGCTTTCTTAAAAGATACTTTCTTGTCTTTTTTTAAATTTAGCTCATTTAATTTGTGCTGATGGGCAATCATTTATTTTAAGTATACAATAAAAAGTAAAGTTCAAGTGTTTCTTCAAGTTTTTTTTTTCAAGAGTGCTCTCAAATAATTTTTTGTTGAAGCTCAAAATCGATTTTTTTAACTTGCTGCTTTTCCAGGGTTGGTGCTCGCATTAGATGTATCATGCAATAATTTGTTACGTGTTTGTACGGACAAACTATGTAAATGTTACTGACTCGCGTACTTATGAATAGTCAGTATAGTCAGTAATCAGAAGATTCATCATAAAATCCAGGAATTATGAAATAACTCATAAGATAAAACTCAAAACCAAATCATCTTTATTTTACGCAATGCGTACAGTAGCACTCATATCTTGTAGTTACTTATCCGTCATCTATTCTAAAACTCCCACACTACCTTACATCCTTTCTACTTTTGCCATTTTTCTGCAAATACATTTTTCATTGTAAGCCAAGCCACTTGTCTTGTTGTTGAGGATCATCCGACAAAATGATGAGTTTTTAACAATAGCCATGGAATGAAGTGAAGTATCCTCTTCAAAAAAGACTGCTAATTGTTTAATGACCAAGTTACAAGTACATAATATTCAATTTAACGTTTGTGTGTGTATGCTCAGCGGATATCTAAAGTGCATTTCAGTGCTTCTCGGTTCTTTTGCACTTGCCGTTACACTTATCCTTTTTGGCTAATTTATTGTCACGGTTGAAAAATTAAAGGAGAAGCAGAAGAGGGACCTTTTGGGATTTTCCACGGAGGAGTAATTTTTAACAAGACAAATGAAGTGCCGCTTATTCTACGGTTACTTTTACTAAAGATTTTTTTACAACGACAAGTACATATCCATAAATAGCCGTTTTAATTTTAACTGCCAGTAGCGGAAGGCTCGTTCTGAAAACCGCAAACAAATGACGTTGTTTTGTGTAGTAAAAACATACAAGTGCGTACTAATTGACTCTGTAGCGTATATCTACTTGCACTGTAAAAACGAAGATATACTCATCGGGGATGATGAGACTATTAACCAAGACCACACACTTTTTATTACGCTGAGCATAATCAAAGTGGAAGGATAATTGCTGGATTAAAGTTATTTGCATACTCACCTATCAGCAAACAAAATCCAAGCCAAGCTGTATTGCAACCAGTCTCGTTATCCTATAGCGCGTCATTCTTTGATAATGATGACGGTAAAAAACGCAAGAGAGATGATAATGCTGAGTAATTAATACTTTTGCAGCTTAGCTTTCATAAAAGGAATAGAAATGTACGTATTTTAAAATGGGCCAACCAAGGTTTCGTCTTCTACAAAAGCGATCTTGCAAATAGACGCTTGAAAAGTGGACGAGACGTACAAAAATGCATACAGTGCAGTGAAAAATAATAATTAAATTGTGAAATATGCTTTTCATTTACAAATGAAATGGACTGCAGAGCAGCAGTAGTAAAAAATAGACCAGTGCCAATTACAGTTGAATTAAAATAGGTACTGGTGTTAATGCAACAACTCAAATTAGTAGAATGCAGAAGCAATGCTTGTGCAATTAACCAAAAATATAAATATGAGATATGCAGGCAATTGTTGTTGAAACACGAGTATACACACATAATACAATAGACAATTACTTAACAACTTAAAAAAGCAAAAGACCTCCTAAATAGTTAATTAACGGATTATCATTTTTCTGTATTGCACACTTTATTAACAATTTGATACATTCTTTAAAACTGAACAAATTCCAGCACTCTTGATTTCTATTGGCATTACATGACATTCAGCAAAAACTTGTAAAAATATTTCATAACAGTAAATTAGTGAATAGCAACACGCGTTTATTTACAGGTGTGTATTATTGCATGCCATTGTTCATGTCTCGTTTGTAAGTATTGCGGTAATCTTTTCTTCTTTCTTTGAAAACATGACATTCAATTTTTTATCTTCAATTTGGTGAATAGCTCCACATGGATAAAATATTGCAGACTTTTTTTCAGTATTATTATTACTGTAACACCTTGTTTTTCTTCTGTTTAGAAAAATCATTTCATGTTTTGTACCACGAATATAACAAGTACATTTTGATATGCATGTGTGATGATTTGCCAATGTGCAATGACTTTCAAAAACCTCACTTATTTATTCACTTATTCAAAGCAAAATTCTAAATTTTTTACGTCCAATTTACAAAATAAAGTTATTTTTTTACAAAGTTTTATTGCATTGTCTGCTTTACAAAATGCAAGCTCAGAATAAAAATCGGCCCAATTGCGATGTATACAACAAAATATCACACATGCATGTCATCTCAATTTACAAATATTTTGTGCATTTATTAAATTGCAATAATTGCATTGCATATTTTATATACTTTGATTACTTGAGATGCCAAATGCAGAAAATGCAGCATCAATCGCATGAAAGTCTGCAATAGATTCCATCCAAGGCACACTTTGGTTTACAATTACGCACATTCTTCAAAGTTAAAAGTGCAAGTTGCATAACGCATCAAAAGCCATAATATAAATTTATCACACGTTCTTCTTACAAATTTTTGGTTTTTTTAGCATTCTTCCCCATTTTCAATAGTAATTATTGGCGAATCATTCCGAATATTTCTTGCATATCTTTTGATTATCTTGTAAACAATTGTTTAAAAATCTTTCACTTATTCTGCATCGATGATCTTTCAACATCATCAACTTCAACATCACTCATCAGATATGAATATGGTCACAAGACTTACATTTTTTTTTTTGGAATAATTAGCACTTTTTTAATATCCTCACGGAGAACAAACATAACCTTTCTGCTGACCCGTATTCCCATCACTCTGCCAATTTTCTAGGCAATAAATCGATTTTTGTGGTGGAAAAGGTCAGCCAGGATCAGCACGGCGTATGTCATCCTCTAGTCAAAAATGCAATTGTGGTAATTTAGGTGTCATCATCAAATACCCAACGGTCTATTAATCTTAACCTCCACACACAAACAAAAGTGAATTGATAAGGATAAGAATCTCGATGATCTCTGCCCATTCAATTGTCCATCTTCATCTTGTCACTTTTAAAAAGACAACAAAGCGTTAGTACATTTTTGTACAAATCTTCCAAAAAAAAACAAACGTTACTCATAAAAACGTGTAACATTGCATAATAATCATTTGTGACATGAGAAGAAACCCAAGAAAAAAACTGATGTTTATTCAAGTTGACAGTTGATAATGGTCCGAAGATGAGAATGATGAGACGAGATAGGTTAATCGAATGGCATGTCGCTTTTGGCACTTTTTTCATTTTTGGGTGCATTTATTATATTGCATGTCATTCTCTCTTCATTTATATTCCCAATAATATTGGTCAATGAACACATTTTTTAACCAGAGCACTGCACTGACTGCTATATGGCCTATTAAGCATTTTTATTCTTATTTTCACCCATTTTCGTGTGTGTACAGTTGTTAACCGTACACATTTCACGTTTTACATGAATGTCGCTGTCACCTACATTTTATTTCCCATTCACCATTTTGAATGCATTGTTGGTATTCATACGTCAAAAAATTATTTTTGATTGAATGGCAGCGACACTGACATGTTAAAACAAAAGTAGCAAAAAAAATTATTTCAAGACGAGCAAAAAATTGCATCTTCAAACCTCATCTTCGTCTCTCTTCGTAATAAAATTATTATGCAATGAAAAACCTGGCAATTAAACTAAATTGTCTATAAACAAGAAAGAGAGGGATACACTAGCTGTGGAGATGGTTTATTGAAATGAAATAAATGCAGAAATGATTGAAAAAGATGTGGATTTTTGGGTACAACGCGAGATATAATGGTATAGTCTATTATGCAAATTGTTGGGATAACGCACGCAAGAAAAGTAAGTAAATATGATAAAGGATGCAAGCGTAATGCTAAAAAATTATTTATGTCATCTTTTGACTTACACTTTTGAATGCACACACACGGAAATAATAAGTTTACCATTAGGGTGCATGATTATCAATAGAATTGAATTACAACGCGGCGCAGAGAAGAGCGTAGAGACACTTGTAATAGGTATGCAAAGTGAATTAGGAGGATGATTTGTCGATAAGTTGTTCAACTTGTTTATGGTGTGATGATAAACGAGAAGATGAGCTTTTAAACGATTTTTTAAGTTCAAATGCCACCTGCCACGAAATTAAATGGGAAATGTAAATTTAAATGCAATTTTGAAGCAAATGGGGTTACTTGGTTTTTTATGCCAGAATGACCTATTGCATTTCAATTCATTTTAGATCGCCGCTGGAGTGTCCGGAAAACGGGTGAATTTGGCCGTAAAATCGTGGAAAATGTAGCCTCCGCATCTTCAGCCATTCCTTCCCGAGCCCGTATTTCCAAAGAGCTTCAACTGCCCTCCGAAAGTCGTACAGACAACTCCCAGTTTTTCCGTGGAGCTGGAGCAAACCCTTCCGAATTGGAAATCAGAAAGCCCAGTATTGATTTGGAACTGCCCCGATTTGCTCATCAGAGGAATTTTGTGGCGGATCAGGAAGCCCAAGAAACGGAGGACCAGCAAGGTTATGTGTATCCAAAACCGGATGAGGAGGAATCGAAGGACGAATTTGATGGCTATGTTTATAATACCCCAGCACCGGCAGTAAGGCCGAATGATGAACCGGAAGAGGATCCTGCTACTCCGGCACCTGAACTACCGGTAAAAAGCAATAATTTAAAATGGTAAAATTTGTGGAAAATTTCATTGGAATTCTTTTTAAATGAAGGCTCCTGGAGTGCCGATAGTCATAAATACGGCATTTAACGCTGAAAATCAAGAGGATATAGATTCCCAATCCAATACACCGTCTCCCAATCGGCTGGCGCCCCAAGTGGTCGGTGTTCCCACAGATGATAACAAACCTGGTACAAAGCTTTACATATTATCAAACTATTTAGCTATTGCCCAGCACATACAAATTCGCATTTATTCTCTGCACAGCTTGTTCCGAATCCCACGACGGTTCGGATCCAGCTTGTTGGCCCCACGGCTACGAAGGCGTGATTCCCGGCAAGGCCGGCGAAGACTACCCCGTACTTTCTGAAATCATTCAAACCGGCTTTTCTTGCGATGAGCAACCATTTTCTGGCTACTACGCAGATACGGATGCTGAAGCCCGTTGTCAAATATTTCATATTTGCTTGAAACGTAATCGATACCGTAAAACGCATCAGTGGAGTTTCTTATGTCCCAACGGTACAATTTTCAGTCAACCCGACTTTGTCTGTGTTTGGTGGGGAGATGCACCTCAATGCAGTGATACCATTGTTCGCTCCTTGTACAATTTGAACGAACAACTTGGCTGGGATAACGTTACGGAAGGAGGTGGCACTAAACAAGGGGGCGGTGCACGTGTTAATGATGGAGATCAACTTCAAGGTTCCATGTCTGCATTTAACGCTAAATTGACAGCCGCCAACCGACAGAATTCCGCAATACCTTACAGAGTGCCTGTAAAAGTACCTGATGCCACCTCAGGCAGATCTAGAACAAAATTGCAAGAAGTTACCCAAAATGGAGTGCATGGCAGTAGGGGAAGCGACTTAGATTACGGAGAGCATCATGGCGAGGAATCTTCCAACTTTGAAACCAGTTTGCGCAAGCAAAGCGAATCCAGAAGCAAGACAAAGTCAGCAAGCGCTCTGCATAAAAGCATTTCAGAGGGTTATGAGCTAAAGGGAAGTGCGGATGGAGTACAACCGTTTATTGTCAATCGGGAACCTCCTTTGGCACCCACTGTGCAACCTCAAAACGAAAATGATGTTGTGATGATGCCAACTCTTCAAAGATTTCCTGATGGTTCAGATGGATACGCGGATATACCCGTTATGTTACCCCATCACACAACCAATCCTCCTCCAAGCGCAAATTATCAACAGGACAGTGACAACGAAGAAGGTTATCAGTATCCTAACCCCACATCCACTCCAGCACCAACTTACCTTCCTCCACGAAGAAGTACTACTCCACCTCCCACAACAACAGAATACTTCCCACCTCCAACAATACCCACCGAACCTCCAATTTCTCCCCAAGAAAATGATAATTATGAGCAATACAGTCCAGATAGAGTGACCACCACAGAACAACCGGAAGAAGGTTACCGTTATCCCCAACCAACTACAACGGACTATCCCCCAGAACAGGAACAAGGTTATAATTATCCCAGTCCAAGGCCATCCCAACGTCAACGGCAGCAACAACAAGCGGCTAGCCAAGATAACAATGACGGATATCAATATACCCCACCAACCACCACCGAACGCCAATATCCCACTGACCAACAGGAAGTTGATGAGGACGGTTACCGATATCCCAATCCCACCACAACTCAAAGGTCATCCCGTTTCCGGCAAACCAACCCCACAACATCAACAGAAGTGGTTACTGAAGCCACCACTACAGAACTGCCTGCGGAGGAAGAAGAAGGTTACAATTATCCAGTGCCCACTGCTGGATCACAATTTGAAAGCCTTCGGGAAACTACTCTAAATGCTGGGTACAATTACCCCAGACCAACTACCACCACTGAAAATTACCCCGAGCTGTCTACCCAACAGTCTGCTGACATTGTACGAGAGGAAACAACCACGACAGTACCTACAACCACTGCGGAAGTGGAACTTCCCGCGGGAGGGTATCTTCCTCCACGAAGCAGCAATCAATTAAGTCAACAGCAACAAGGTGAGGATAACTCCGCTACTGAAGAAGTGGACTACGAAGAGGAGGACGTGGCCAATGAAGTGGTTACTGGACCTTCTTCCCCCGCGGCTACTTCTGCTGATGAGGACGAAAGCGGATATACCTACCATCATCCCACGCCCCCTGTATCCTCCTCTGGCAGAGAAATTGTTCTTAATGGCGGAGCTTTAGGTACGCCCTCCCAACTTTACATTCCCAGTTTACGTGAGCAGATTAAAGAGCGTCAAAAGATAATAAGCCAGTTAGCTAATAGCGTTGCCCATTCTCCCCAAATAGATTCCGATGACAAGCTCAACGAGATTTTGAAGCAGGTGCAGAGTGGCAACATTGAGGCGGTGGATAGTAGCGGAAAGCCAATTGAGTTTTCCATGCTCAAGGATCTTCTTCTCAACTCACCCCGGGGTAGTGTGGACCTCAAGGGAGAGCTGGACAGTGTGACATCTTCCTCGACAGAGGTTACCACAACCCCATATTATGCCAATGTACAGAGAGAAACCCTACCACCCCAGCAAATTCAATCTAGTGGACCAGCTCAGCAGCTCCAACGACCACAATATCATACCGTTACAACTGCCACTATTTTACCCAATAACCAGCAAAATAACAACCTATTTAATACTAACAATAACAATGTACGTGTCACCACTTCAAATGGTGGCTTGTCATCTCCTTCAGGCTTTTACTTACCACCTAACAATGGCTTTAACGCTCAGTCTGCTCCCACTCAGCAAAACCAGCAGCAGCAACAATATTACAACGGAAATCAAAAGGAAGTTGTGCAGTACGTGGATCACCCCAGCTTTGAGATCAATTTGCCCAGTAGAGAGTTTGAAACGCATACCCAATCCGTGGACCTTAACACCATTGCTGTTGACGCGAACAACAATCAGGAACAAAATCGACCAATATTTAGTCAACAGCAACCCCAGTCGGGATACTATCAGAGCCAACCCCAGCAGCAATTTTTCCAACAACAGCAGCAGCAGCAACCTCCGCCTGGAAACTATCTTCCTCCACCACAACAATTAGTTCAAGTACAAGCACAGCAGCAACAGCCAAGGCCGTCTTATAACTCGGTGAACAATCAGATACTTCCCACTCCTCAGCGGCAACAACAGAATCCACCTCAAAGTCAACCCAACGGTGAATACCTACCACCTCGACAAGCCACCTCCAGCATTCTCCAACCTCAGTACTACACACAGTCCCAGACTGCCCCAAGCAGACCATTGGTATCCCAACCTATTCAACTCACCGAAAATATCCAGCTTCAACAGAGCTTTGCTTTACCCACCCAAGAGCCCCTGCTCCCCACTAACAACCGTAATAATTTGTTGGATCCCAAAGATATCAAAATTGTACCCGCGCTGTTTGTCCACCAGCATACAAGTGTAGCTGCTCATGACAATCATGTTCGCGGTGACCCAGGAAGAAATATCGAGGAGGCTTTCCAAACACTGGACACCGCCCAATCCAGCTACTATCCTTCTACCTCATTGTCCCAACAATTAAGTCAATTGGCCAACTTGGGTTCACAAACCGATTCCCGTTCCACAGGACAACGTCAATTTTTTCGAAGAAGCAATGCTAAGGCAAGTGGGCAACCTTCAGGAGGCGCCTCCCACACAATAGAAAAGGCACATCAAGTTTCCACTTTTACCTTGGAAGACGCCAGAACACCCGACGAGATCCAAAAGTACCACCATGAAGATCTGAAGCGCTTTTATAAGCAAAATATTGCACAACATCCCGGTGTTCTGGCTGACGCTTTGGATGCTTATCCTCCAGCGCCGCCAACAACGCGAAGATCGCTTCCAGTAATAAGTTCCATTGCAAAGGAGTCCTCTACCAGGTCCAGTTCCAGTAGGGAACTGCCAAGTAGTCATCGAAATGAGGAGTACTTTATTCCAGTGACAAGTTCGTATGGCGGAGGAGGTGGCCCTTCCTCCTCAAGCAGCAGCAGCGGAAGTAGATCGGGTAGCAATGGTGGTGGGAGTAGAAATAGTAATAGCAAAACTAATAGCAATAGTAATATTTATAGTCAATTTAGAGTAAATGGGGGATCTAGTAGAAGCAGAAGTAGTGAAAGCAGAGGAGGAGATGGTGGGGATAGAGGCAGCTCCTCCTACCACTTTGCAGACGCTGAAGAGAAAACGCTGCTTAGCAGCTTTTTGCCTGAAGAGGAGGGAGGATTTGGATCCAGATTACTTTCATAAAAAAGATGCCATGTTATAAGATATAAAGTTTTTAGGTGATATAAATAAGTATTATTTAAAAGTGTGTATGTCGACTTATAACCGTTATTTTTTGATGTAGTTGACATTTTGTTTCAGTTTTGCAAATCTTGGTTTCTTGTCTGTTTCACATTTTATGAACTTAATGATGAAAGTATTTTGTAAAATAATGCATGAATGAAATAATATGTGTGGGTAGTGGGCACAACTGAGACATTATTACGTTCTTCCTTTTCCTTTTAAACAATCTCTGCATTTTCTGATTTAACAGGTTATGTGTCATTTTGACGTTGTGTTGTCTATGGCGTTTTTGTAATCGAAAATATCTTGATGAGAAACTATTTCTATTTCTGCTTGAATTCTACTAAATAGTCTAGTCTCAAATGAATTATTTCTGAACGCAATGGATAAAGTTTTCAACTAGCCTTAATCACACTTTGGTAGTTTGGTAGGTCTTTTAGGTAACATCTTTCTCGCTTTCCCCCATTTTGTTAATATTTCATTTCGAAAAATTATGAATTCATTGTGTATAATATTTTAGTTGTAGCAATAATAGTACGTACTTTAAAGCCTGCACAAAATGTAAAATATATTAAGTGAGACTCTGTTTGCCAAACCGTGAAAGATAAAATATCATTTAAGTTTTGTACAAATGAACATATATGTCAGCAAAGTGTCATCAGTAAAGTAATAAAAGTCAATTAAAAGTAAAAACAATTAAAACTCATGTTGAGTTTCTTTCAAAAACAAATCTAAAGTGACGTGGTCACGAGTTGCCTGTCACTCGAAAAGCTCTCTGTTGTGTATTGTGTGGGCGGACAGCTAACTACATGATATGGAGCCTAAAAGCTATAAAGTTTTCATCCCTTCAGACCATTTTATTTGGATACTTTTGACTTTCTCTGGAGTCTAAAAATAAAAGCCAGTAAGCAGGTTCCTCTTTCAAAAGTAAAAAGACTACTTATATTTCTTTTGAGTAACTTCATGGTAAAAGACACTTCATGTTCCCCATTTTAATTCAATCTTTCCGGTCCGGATATAGATTTTCAAGTTGAATACGTATCCCGGTTTTCTTTCATCAAAACAAAAAAGGTGAAGGTGTAAGTTCAAGTTTGGATAGAAATAGATTTTAAAGAGGCTGAATGTTTTTCCGGAGAGGAAGGACTTCTTCAAGCTTTTACCATCCTGTTTGTTCAAGCTATACATACTTACGCTTCAGTTTAGACAGTCCAGCTAAAAATATCCGCAAAAACAACAAAAAGTAAGATCATGATCATGTATCAAAAGGGATAAATTACTAAGCCCCGGACATCTTTGTATGTATTTGCTTTGTAGTAGGTGGTAAAAGCGCTGTCTGAAAACACCCACGCTGCAGCAGTAGCAAAGTATAGTGCAAAAAAGCATAAAGCTATAAAAAGGACCACTTAAAACACACCCCACAGCCACAATTGTGCCTTGCCTTGCACGTCATCAAGTCATCGTATCATCCTAACCTTGAGTACCTTACATCACTTATCAACAAGGACAACCTATACCACAGAGATATGTGAACTTCCATCTATGATGCCACATAACCAAGTATGGTCAGCGTTTTCAAGCATGCGGGTTGCTAATTGCACATTGAAACATTCAGATAAGCCAAGTTATTGAATATTATGAAAATGGCTTACTCAGCCAATCAGCTTTTATGGAAAATGGTAGAACCATTTTGCGTTTTAGACGCAAATACACCGTTTCGTCAAGATAAGTATTTTAGACCCCTGGGTGACGTGAAATGACCTTGCACTTCACTCGAGGTTGCCACATCATAGCTGAATGGTGTTTCATCTTATCTTGAATTTCATGAATTGAGGGGACCCACCTTAAAATCTAAGCAGATGTGATTTCAATTTCAAAGATGCGAACAATGAATAGATTGATGGCAAGATTTCATTTAAACAAAATGTCGGAATAGGTCATCCATCGAAGCGTCATTATCATCATGGCATTAGTACGTATGCAATAAATGTGTTTTTAATGCTTTTTATGGCTAATTGGATGCTTAATTTTCATGCAGACAGAAACAGAGAGGCATCGGATGACTTATTTTTATATATAAACCGAAACAAGAAAAGGTACTAAATGTTTTAATGCGGCTACTTTCTTTTTCTCAAGTACTCTCTCTATTTGATAGAATAATAGTATATATAATATGTATATATAGTATGTACACATTTCATATATAATAAGAAGGGACTTTTTAGTATACACAATCCAATATAATGTTTTGTAG
Organism: Entomobrya proxima; assembly: GCA_029691765.1. Taxonomy (NCBI): domain Eukaryota; kingdom Metazoa; phylum Arthropoda; class Collembola; order Entomobryomorpha; family Entomobryidae; genus Entomobrya; species Entomobrya proxima. Next base: position 679,268 of record CM056168.1, read on the forward strand.
TTTTTTTATAACTTGTTATTTTATGTAAATGTAGACATCATCATCGGGTACATGGTACATAATAGACAATACATTAAGACATTAACTAATACAGTTACAGTTAGGTATACACTTTATTAATAGCCCAACACAAAACAAAATCATTTTTAAATTTTAACCATTCACCAATTTTACTACAAAGCTATCAATTTACAGGGAAATCACACACTAATCAAAAACTTTACGATAAAATAATGACTTATTATCATGACTAGGTATACACACAACTACAATTTGAAATGCTGACGTATTAAAACTTTATTTCCATTTTTAGGTTTTATGTGCATATCAGTTTTTAGTATCGTGTGTAATATCTTAACTTGCAAACCAAAACCCAAGTTTTCTATGCTAAACCACTAGCCAAAAGTACAATCAACAATTTGTGTATAGAGTATTTCGATTTCACGCGTCTCGCATTGCCCCAAAGAGCAACTCTTTCCTGCAGAGTCTCTACGAAGAAATTTTGTCGACACATATTTTTGTCTGGAAAATACTCTCTCTTTCTTTCACACTCAACACGATTCTAAATTTATTACAAGATTTGCACATAATTGTTACAATATAGTTCATAGTTTTAATTGATGATGATGCTGTGTGTATAGTTCTTAATAATTATTTTTCCATAAAAATTCATCGGAAAGCTTAATAAATATTTTATATGCAGTTCGCAGTGCAGTGCCAACAAGTTTTTTACAAGACAGTGTAATTTTATAAGTAATTTAACATCAATCATTTTGATAGCACCCATGTATACTCAAGTGGAAACTAAATACCAGATCTATAGATAGATAGAGATATAGCTGTATGTACAATTTTCTGACAAAAGAGCCTTTATTGGTCTTCAACTGTACTAATTTCCTCCAGCCTTTCCTTTTCCTGCTCACTCAATTTTTCATATTGCAACACACAACTTTATAAAGATAGACCTTTAAAGTGCAAAGTTGAAAACATTTAAATATCCACACTTTAGACATTTTAGACCAATTTTTCCCCAAGTAATTGCTAAAAGCACACAGGCTAAAAAACGCTACAGTTGCAAAAATGCTTTGATTATTTTGTGCGATATAGAACCGGAGAGAAATACATGTGTGCATAGTGTGCCTAGATAGACTTTTTTTATTACTTTTAACTTGTTGGAAACTCTTTGGAAAGAAATTGAACATTGAACTTATGCTCAACCAGAATTTCTGCCATAAATGGTAATAATCCTTATCAAATAACCACATGACTCTTTAATGAATAGACAGACAAAGTGCTAACATTTTGACTTTGGCATTTTACATAATTATTTGTATGACTATGATGATAGAGTCTTGTGCTATTTTAATACTTGCTGCTGAGTTTTTGTACAATTACCTAATACACTTATTTTAAATATTTTAATTTTTAAAGCAATTTATATATGTCAAGCTTTAAAGGGTAAAATGTACAAGCTTGTAAGCACACACACAGTTTATCAGGATAATATTGAAAATTGAAACATTTCATATAAGTTCTCTGTTGCCTGCTTATTTTTATATGTAGCTAGTTTGACAGTTTCGTGCGATGGTGTGTTTTGGGACTTGGAACAAAAAAATGAGTAGGACTGCACCCACAATTTCTATCAAAAAAGTTTTCTGTGTGATGATCAGTTGTATAGAGGGCTATTGATTACTGCACTGTGTGCTATCTCTACATATTATTTGGCATATTTAATACACTTATTATTATACATACCTATATGACTAGTTTTTTAAAACAAACTTATCTGACCTGATGCTAGTCGGAGATCAATAAAAATATGGAATGTTGAATGTCATATGACATGCAGAGGAAAACGGAGAGTCGGAGACACACATGGAACGGGAACGTGCAAAAATGTATCAAGCTTAAAAAACGGACAAAGAATGACTGGTTGTTGCATCATGATTCATGAAACATTTTTTCTGCCTGTTTAGTTGTTTTTTACCTTAAGTAATAATCATGTGTACAAGCATGATACACAACGTGCATAAAAAATTAGTGTAGGTTAGATAATTAGGGTACTCAATGTATTAAAAGGATAAAGGATAAGAGCGAAATGGATTTTGTTTGCCAGCGTGTGTGTATAAACCGCCTACACAAAAATATGCAGAACAAAACGGGAATTTAGCTTAAGTAGGCAAATGGTTGCAACACGCTCTGGTATAAACTGCTAAACATTGCAGCATGTTATAATGCATCACTGTACCAATTTTGGGAATTAATTATTTTAATTCATAAATACTGTCTAATTTTCCATTCTATTTTGTATGTACACGCAGAGTATGAAGTATGAACAAACTATTACTCGTCTCATCCCACCCCAAAACAGTATGAGTAGGATGCACAAGACCATCTTTGTATTACAGTAATTACCTTTGATGATGACTTCTGCTTGCATTGCAATTGTTTGTACAGGGCTTATATAGGGAAGCACTTAATATAATACTTAATTTAACTCTATGTCCAGTGGGCTTATATTCAAATAAAACTATTTTATGGATTCTGTTTAGGAATCTGATTTCCTACTGTACAATTTTCGGTAACGGAATTACACATTCGAAAATATAATCACATCAATCACTTGCAATTCATCGCCACTTAATCACCCAGACGGTCACCCGTTTTAACGCTTGTTTAATTTCCTTAGAGTTATCCCTTATTGGATTCTTAGGGGAAGTATCTTAACAAAACTAATATCTACAATATGCTTACTTGATTAGCCAACGACGGTTTCTTATTCCAAAAAAGTAATTAAATCACACACCTTACCTTGCTTGCTTGCTTGCATGATCAACATCCAGAACCTCAGTTTTTGAATAAAATAAGTCTATAAGGATGTATGTATGTATTTATTTATATGCACCATAATAATACTTTATGCATTTATTTCTTCCATTCATGCATTATTACCACACTACACTTATATAACTTTTACAGTTGATATATTTTTTTATGAGTACAGTATTATTATTATTATGGTAAAATGTATCAAAAATAAATGAACCAAGCTTTATGACGAAAAGAGGGTGAAAAATAACATGAACATAAAGAAAAATCGCAGGAAAACAAACACAAAAGTGGTAATTTTGAAGTAGTAGCAGAGCATGGTTTCTTCTCTGCGTTTAATTCTCTCTTCTTCCTCTTCCGAATTTATTTGGCAAAAACTTTTCAGCAGAAAATAAAGTGTGTGGAGAGTCTTAACACAAAAAATGGAAAAAGCAGCGGGGGCAATGATGATGACGGTTTGGTTTAAGAGAAAAGGTTTTTTCAACCTTTTGACATTATTGATACTTAAGTTATTATAGATAAGTTATTTTTAAAAGTATTTTTGTTGTATCCTGTGTGTTTATAATAAATATACTTATTCCGATGCATATTTTTTGGAGGCTCCAGGAGCAATTTTCAGATTCAAAAAGGAACCATTCACTCTTCTTCTCTGAAGTTTTAACCTTAAGTCATTATAATAACTATAATGCATACTGCTACGGCTTAAAACACAAAAAATACAAAATAAAAATCTTACTCAGCAATTTATACTAATAATAACTCAACTGGGAAGTTTAAAAAAGAGCATAATATATTTTGAGTTTATATTTGACTTATAAGTATGTTAAATAACTAGTTTATAATCTATAGTTATGAATACCCATATTATTTTCCAACCGCTATTAATATTTTATAATACCGCAGAACAACAGGTCTAGTTCACATAATAATTTGAATAATATCCCAATGTACAATTTCTCGTCTATATCATTTTTCTGGAAATTTTGGTGTTCCGGGCATTAAAAATGTTAAGTATATATGCCTTCGGAAACTCTGGAGTTTTTTCCTAATTGGCTAATTATATACTTTTCTGTGCTACGAAAACTTTTGAAAGTTTTAATGTTCAAAATGTTTGATTGTTTTAATTTCGAAAAAATTATGCATTGAAAAAATGTATTTTTTATGTAAAATGGAATGACTGAGAAGCAACAACGGAGAGAAAAAATCATCGAAATTAATTTTACGATTGATTTTGTCGGTAAAAAATTAAAATAGAAAATAAATCTGAAAATCCCACACATCAACAAGTTGTGTAGGTGTAAATAAATTGGAATTTTGTGACAAAAAACCTTTCGCTTCTTTTTTCTTTACCGCCTGCCAATTTTCCTAAGAATCTCCTCATTGGCAATAATTTGATTGTGAGATTGACGCATTCGTCTTCTAGCAATTTCTAAGAGTAGCCGTTGTCGGAGCACATCCAAAGGGTTGACTATGGATAAACTGGGACCCGTTCCAGAATTGCGTCGCTTTCTCTGTAAAACACAAAAACAAGAAAATTGGGGAAAGTTAATACAAAGTGACAAGACAAGATACAGAGATTTGCTTTTTAGAAATGAGAAAAAGGTTAAAGGGTTCTGCGTGCAAGCGGGGGTAATTAAGCTGTTGTGTATAGAATCTATCCTTCAATTCAAATTACATGTAAGCAAATTAAATGTAGAGCAAAACTGTAAACTAGTTTACAAAGTGCTCCACCTGTTTGCAGCAGGCTACCACTTTCTTAAAAATTAGCACACCAATCAGTTTCAATTATATTCTACTTCCTTCAAAAACATAAGCAAACGGGCCAGATGCCAGAAACGAAATCAACTTTCTCTTGTCTAATTTCCTCTTTTTCCTTGGAGAAAGCACCAAGAGAGAAGGGTGTGCCTATACGTGCATACATCCTACAATTTTTTTACAACTTCCATCCAATCTGATTTCCACTTGAGCTCCACATGATCATTTATCTTGTGTAAATAAGTACACGAGCGTCACAACCGACATGAGTCTAGCATTCAATGTATGCAATGACGATGATGATCCTTCCTTTTCCCTGTACACGTTTTTCTTTCTCTCATGTTTTTGCAAAACGTATAAATATTATGATTCTGATTGAATATTAATGATGGGGAAAAGGTAGGAAGGCGAAAAGCCTTGGGGAAAATAGAGAAAAGGGATATTAGCCTGTTTTCCTTTTAGATTTTTATGGCTTTTTTATATACCTAGTCGGCTTTACATAAGAGATAGTGACGCAAAAGCAGCAGAAAACATTCTTTGATTTCCATTTCTTATCTCATCTCATCTATTCCTACTACTGTTTGCTACACCTTTATATTCTCTGAGTGACACGGACACGACATTAGCAACAGCAGAAACAGCAGCAGGTTGTTCAACTATCTTATTATTCTGTGCACACGCCAGAAACTAAGTTGGCCATGTTTATCCAATTTACCTACAGCATACATAATATTTTCTCTGATTTTCCTTAATTCCCTGCATCTTCCAGAAAACTGTAGAACAATACTTTTGTAATCAGCCAGGCAGCAGTAGGTTATCTGTGATACCGGTAAAGCACATAAGAGTTCCAGGAAAAGAGAATGTCGTTCAATTTCACATTTCATTAGAGACCCCAGCCCAATTAACGTCATGCTCCAACTTAACCCGCTTAGAAAACTCAAAGCCAAATGCATACAAAAGCACACCGAAATATTAAAAGAGAGTGTGTTTGTGACACTACAAGGCAAAAGCGGAGAGTTTATTTAAGCTACCTGTTGATGGAACATATATCGTTGTTGTTCCTCCTGACGCCTTTCCCTTTGCTGCTGTTGATAAGGGTTTCTATTGTTCCACTCAGTCAGCACGTATAAATGTGGGTCAATCACCGTTTCCCATTGACCAGGCGACCCTCCAGCACCAGAGCCCTGGTCCATAAGATTGGCTATTGAGTTGGGCTCATCCTCCCCAACAAGTCCAATGCTGCCCAGTTGCATAAGCGATGAGCCAGCGGGTGATAAGTGTGCGGGCATTCTTGCTATTTGGTTGTCTACCATTTCATCCGAATCATCCAAGTCATTGTCATCCTCATCAACATCTCGGGTATTATCCGCTATTATGGAACGGGTCACGTCCTTGTGAGATGCCGGCTAAGTGCAGAAAGTTGCAAGATGAAGCGTTTTAAAGCGTTGGAGAGTGAGAAAGTAGTAGTTAGTAGTGTGTGGTAGTTGCGTGGCCAATGATGAACAGCAGCAGATAAAAATTGTAAAGAAAAGAAGAGAAAAAGATTGATTATTAGATAAAGTTTTAATTTGTTTCTTCTTCTTATTTTCCCAACTTATTATGCAATCTAGGATAAAAGCCCACAATATGCTAATTAATTGTACAAAAAGCTAAAGCGGATAAAAGGCGGAAGCCAGAGCCCTACAGCCAAAATAATATCTCTTCCTGGTAAACAATTTATTCGCACACTTAACACTCTCCACAACTTGCACACATGATTACGTAAAGTGCAAAGTCTTGTGTGTGTGCAAATTTCATCATAATATCCTTACAAATTATTACTCTTTTTTATGATTTTACGTGGGAGCATCACATACAAACACGTAAGCACGTCATCCATCCACCGGAATAATAAATCCGCGGCACACAGAATAATATTTTTAATGAAGGATTATCATGTGTGCTTCTTCTCCTTCTTCTTCTTCCCTTTTCTATATAAGCTGATAATGATGCACAAGAGAGGATAAAAGGCAGCCATGCAAGTCAATAACCCAATTCCCCGGAGAGAAAGTCAGAGAAAGTACTTTAGCTTCTTCTTTTGAAAGCATGATCAAAGTAAATATAAAGCTGGCATAATAAAAACGTATAATTTTTTTCCTTTTCTTTTGAAACGAGAGGAGACACAGTTTTAATAGTGGTGCGGGGCGGAAATAAGCGCAATTTCAATTTTGTATACAGACACAGCAAGCAAATTAAGTAAGTTGTGTTGTGTTGTTGCTGATGCTGTTTTTGTTACAAAGGCCAACCAAAAGCCGTTTTACGACTTTTCCTTGGATAAATAAATGTAATGAGTTTTGTTATGGCATTTTGCATCCATCCACCACCACACAGCACACAGAGTGAAAGCAAAACATGTTCCAGGATAATTATTATGTCATCACATCACATTCCCGCGGACAACGTTGCTTTCTCCGTTGTTGGTATATAAAATCATGTAGTACGTGAATGTTGTCGCGCGCGCTAAACATAATTAAATGATACGACATGCCATTAACCCAACTCTCTCTTTCGTTCATTCTTACGTCTAATCAGAATCATCATGATGATGTGACATGAGTTCCTTATTACGTGAACAAATCCCCGCTAAATAGTTCCATTTTCTTAACAAGCAGACATATAGCAGCAGAGTTTATAGTGTGCTGGGAAAACTTTGGGGTGTAGGATTTGGAACGGGGAAAGTGCAAGTGGGAAAATAAAGTGAGAAAATATCTCTGCTTGATTATCTGTTTGACTACGTAGTTTAGTGGTGGTGGTGCTTTAGTGTGGGATTTTTTGAGTAGGAGGTGAAATGAAAAGTTTTAGCAGCTGCGTTGCTTTCTCTTGCTTCTGGAGAAAATGTTAACCTTGTGGGTCATCTATTTTCTTGGGCGAATTTCTATATAATGATTTTCTGGTACGGAAGTGCTGGGATATAATGGACACTTTTCTGGGAAATTGGACGGCTGAAATGTGTCTTAATTTTGTGGAAATAATATATTATTTTGGGTACTAAAGTCTCCAATCACTAGAGAGAAGGATATGTGACGTTGGACAAGTTTTATAGAAAATGATGCGACACAGATTCTAGATTCCAGACAGACAGAAAGAAATATTTTATAGACCTGCAATTTAATTTGTTGTGTGCCCAACACAAAAGTCCATTTTAGAGCTCTAGATATCCTTTTACGTTTGTCCTTCCGCTGCGCTGTTGTTGTGGACTGTGATGACGATGGTGATGAAAAAGCAGTTTAATTTGGGTAATTGCACTTTTACTTTGAACTAGATAATATGATGAACCCTAGTAAGTTCTCGAATGTCAGAAGAAAGATTCTAGGAAATAGACAACTGCAAAAAGGCTGACAGTTTGTTATGGAATGGCTATCATTATGAATGTATGAGTATGATGATCATTATCATGAAATTTAAAAAATGATCAAAGGAAAATGAAAAGAGAAAAAGTTTGAATACAGAAGGATCACGGTGTAAATGTGGTCAGGCCACCCATAAACCTATTGTTATAGGCGCAAAATATTAAAAAGCAGGTAAAAACCTTGACCGCCAACAGACAGACCAGTAGGGCATTTTCATAATAAATTTGAGTACTGCAGTCATAATACTCACGTTTTGTTTCACGTTGTTTCAGGTAAAGTTGGTTATGTAGCTGGTCATTTAATAAGCTTTCTTATGGGAATAATAATATGCTGGTATTTAGTTCATAGGGAAAATTTCTATTCGTTTTCCAATTTCCTTCTAGGAATGACCCTCTGCATCCCACATATTAATCTCCAGTATTAATTTTCAAGTTCACAGAAAAAGTGGGCTAGAAAATGAACCACAATGGTAATGATGCCCTTCTTAAGAGAAAATAATGCTGGGTTTTGTTTTCAAACTAATTATTCAACTTTTTCCTGGAGATTCCAAATCATTTAATGAGCATCAAGTACTTGGAATTCCACGTGATAAAGTAAAAAATCAGCCGCGTGCTTTACTAAAAGTTGTAAAAATCTAGATAACATTGAAAGTGATGACGCTTAAGCTGGAAGCAGCCTTTTAGATAAAATGTCATAATGAAAACCAGAAAAAAATGGTGGCACCCATCTCCGCAAGTGAGACTTTTTATTACATTTTCTAAGAAGAGGAACAGGAACTACCACAGTTTGCCTTTAAAAAGTTGACATTTTGTTTGGTTTCGAATGGATTTCGCAATGCCCCAACAAATTGTTTCATTACCTTCCTGCTTTTTGTTTGCACAAGAACTCTATTTTTTCCATTAGAGTAAGAAACTGTATCGCAAAAGGGGTAACTTGATACTAGATGCAATAAAAATAAAATCGGATGACGCAAGTCGGTCTACTTTTCCTTGACCAGACCTCTGTAATATGATATCCTATCCGTTAGATCCTTCATGAACTGCACTTTTTTCCCAGTTTGGAACTCTTAAGCCTTTGAAAATGGAGTTCACTGAACTATTTGCATAGAAAAATAATAACAAAAAAGTTGTTCAATTGAATATCAAGAGAATCAGGAAGGGAAAAAGGATATGAAAGGTAAATAGTACATTTTGTATTTTTAGCTGGCATATAATTCATAACAGGAAGCGGATCTCCCACTATACCACCATAAGTACTTTCATGTTTATCCGTTCCAAATTATTTTGTACCAAAAGTAGAGATGCATTTGGAAAAACAAAAAAGATTCAATTTTCTTGGTAAATAGTAAAATGTTAAAGGAAAGACCACCTACAAAGCAAGAAATGTCGCTGCTTTTCCTGCTTAAGTTTGTTACATTTTGCTTATTTTGCTAAATTAGAAACAAGAGTGGACCAACGAAAGCCAGGAAACTGAGCCTGGCCAAAGCCTTGAACACAATATCGACCGTCCAACACACAAACCCAGTGAAATGTGAGGAGGAGGAAGGTTTACAAAAATTAATTGAGAAAGTAACGGACATCGTGTCATCAAGACTTTCTCAGCCCTGCAGTGTGTACAAGTACATAAGAACAGACTATTATTATCCCCAGCTTTCTCTCTAGAGAAATTGAGACTAGAAGCATAAGGGGAAAAATTTCTCTCTACTTTCTCTGTGTCCCAGAGCATTAGTATGATATCCCATCAAAAAATTTTACACCTCAGCAATCCCACAAAACAGTTGCAGAATAATATAACAAGCGTAAATACTACAAGAAAACGTCATCACGCTTTCATTTTTTGTGCTGCTGTGAACAACGCAAAACGCAAGCAACAAGCCTATAGACATAAGAAGAGTGCGAGAAATACATTAGCAACTTGGATGTCTTCACAAAGTGTCAATTAACTTTTTTTACGCAACACAACACCCAACACCAAGTTGGGATTGATAATATTATTTACTATTTACTATATAGCCGTATATCCCATATTATACTTTCCCCGCATCAGAGATTGAATTTCCCTTTTTCTGACCTGGATTTATTCAAAAGGAAAAAAGTGATCAGATAATGTGTGCCTCTGTGCCTATTACCTATTCCACTGTATTTTGTACACAAATTTTTCCAATTTTCTAGGAAAAACGTGACATATTTTTGTCATGTCATTTTATTTATTATTAGATTATTATTCCTTTTGGGCCGATCAACAAAACAGTTTTATTTTTAGACTTGCTGTGACACGACCACACTTACATGACAGGTGTATGAAGTGAAGTGCTCAAGGGAAAAATCTATAATGTTCAACAGTGCATTAGTTAATCTATGCATTGCATAACAGCTTTTATGTCAGGTGAGGATAATAATATCTAACTCTGCTAATGGCCATAAACAATATGAAACCATTGGAAAATTGAAACTGAGAGCATATAGCTGTTGAAATAACTTTCAATTTCGAGTTTGTGTAGCAGGTGAGCCTATACCACAATAAAACATTATAAAGCTTTCACCATCTTTCTCATTCACTTTTCCCTAATGTCACGTAGATTACTTACGCAATGTTAATCATCACGTTTTCCAAATTTTATCTTTAGGGATTGCCTTGAAGCTTATTTTCGGCACAAAATGAAAAGGAAGCCTGTACACAATGTCATTGCTAATGAGCGTCCCTCCAACAAAATGTGCAAACCTTTTATCATAATAAATCATAATGTGCCATGTGCCACCCAACCAGTTAGGGAGAGAAAACACACACCTGCGCTTACCCAAAATATTTCCTTTGAAAGAGAAAACTGCTTCTCACGGAAATTCTAGCCAATCCGCCTACTCCCTGTTTTTTGGCATACCGCATCACACGTTTCCGAGGAATAACAAAGGAATTATTGGTACAAAAGTATAAGACGGTTTATTTGTGGTAATGGTAATAGCTAATAATTAACCCACGCTGCTGTGTGTTTTCCCTGTGAAATAATACGTTGTAATTAGGTGTAGAACCCCCGTGTACACACCACCGCAATGCGAAATGTCAATGGAACATCTTTTTATGTTTTGAGACAGCTTTTACAACAAAGTTAAGATTAAATTAGAATGAGATATGACCCAAGATGAACTTTGGGTATGACCTTTGCAGAATATTACAACAGGGAAATAAAAGGAAAAGCAGGGCCATTAATAACCCTCACTTTTGCTCTTTTCAAACAATTTGGAAAAGTGATAGCACAGATAACTCATCTCTCCCATCTTTAAAAATAAGTATGGAGAAACCTTGAATGTCTCTAGCAGTAGCATAAAAAAGGCAATGTTCATATAAGGCTATTATTAACCACGCTTTGTTCCTTTCCCCAAAGGCCATTATATAAAATAGAAAGTCATCTGAAAAACTCCATGCCAGAGAGAGAGAGACAAGATGAAAGCTTGAATTCCTCTCTAATGAAAAACCGGTGACAGTAATAAAGTATTTTCACGGCCTGACTTCCTCCAAAAAATAATGAATTTGTGATGAAGATGATATGATGCTCAGATTCTACTCTATTTTTGATGACGATGATGTAAGGTTATGTGTCTCCTGTTGCATTTTGTACGCTTCCTTTGGAAACATTTTAAAGAGGAAGGACCTTGATTTTTGTGCTATGTGTGGTTGGTATAATATGGAATCTTGTGATCAATATTTTATTAATTTAATCAACTCAACTGGACCAATCTGGCAATTCATTTGATAGCCATACTAAAATATTATTATTATGAGTAGGTAATCAAATTAAAATGAAAGAAAAGAGCTGTGTGTCATGTTTGCTTTTATTATTGTCCAGCACAAAGGGTCAAGGATAACCGGAGCAAAAGGGAAAAGAATTTTGTATGAGCTTTCGTAATAGAATTTCCTGCATCGTGTTTATATAAAAGACACCTTTTAAAGACAATTTTCAAGTAGGTATATCTAGCGTAAAGATCAACTCGTTATGTGCGCCAACAAATGTTTGTAAACACGGAAAAATAATAGTCATTCATTTTGTGTGTTGGGTATAATCATCACTACGGTTCATGTCACAACAATAAAGTGCTCTCTGTTGTGGCATCATCATCGTAATAATATGTCTACGTGTTCCAAGTTTTTTATTTCCTTTCTAAACTGACTGACAACTACACACAAGTAAGTGTTGGGTTTGTTGAGAACACGTACACATCATGTCAGAGCCATAATAATATATAATAGTGCATGCTAGACTGTTAGACCCATTTTGACAATTTATTTTGGCACGAATATAAAAAGCGTGTAAAAATGCTTGTCTGCTTGGTTGGCTTGTAGTTGACAGGATTGTGTGACAAGGTGGAAGTTTACAACAACACCTTTTTATTCTCTACTCGCTCTGTCTGCCTACACATTATTTATTGCCAAGAGTTTTTACTTAAGTTTTGGTGAAAGGAAGACGAACTCCTTTTTCCTTATTATATTTGATTATGCTTGTAAGTGTATACCCACTGAAATGAATAGGCGTTTAACGGAAGTTACACCCAAATAATAAAAAGAAAGATTTTGTTCATTGAAATGCAGAGAGTGGCAAAGTGGGTAAAAGTCAGCGGATAAAAAACAGACTCTGAAAAAAATATAATCTGGCTGACAAAATAAAGAACTCCCAGTTCTGTCGTTGTTCAGCAAGAGAGAAAGTTGAGCTGGTTATTATTGTGAGGTATACGTTTGTAGTGATGCCCGGGATTAGATATTTATTATATATGGTGGTAAAAGTGTTGGGTATGGCGGATGTGTGACGAACGTGCCTGAGAATTGGAAGAAGTGACTGGTTGTATCCCTTTTCTTCCAGTTTTTGAACAAAACAGCATATACCACCCACACACATCTCTCACGTAGAACTAAAAGGCACAGATTTTTACACGTTTTTTTCTGTGCAAAATTAGAAAATCAACTTCTTTTCGGCCGAAAAAAGGAGAGAAAGTTGGTTAACAGCAAACAAATAAAATGTGTGGATTATGTGTTCACTGCGTCATGGTTGATAAGCCAAAGAGAAAAAAACAAGGCAAGAAATGAACATGTCGTAGAACACTTTGAAAGAAGAGCTACTTTCTACGTGCTTTCTTTCATTTGAGATGTAGCTTGCTAATATTCAACCAAATTCCTTTAACTGGTTTCCTTTGTCATTTCTCATTTCATACTAAAATCAGGCTTTTTACCAGAAAATGTGCCCCGGAATGTCAAACTTTTTTTTTCAAAGTGATTATCCCGAGAAAAAAAGAGAATTAAAATTCCTACACGTGTAGTACTACAGAAAAAGAAGTTTGGTCATGACTGGAAACTTTTTTGAAAGTAAACAAGTTATAGAGAGAAAGAAAAAGGCACACGGGTGTGAGTAAATTGACATGTCACCGAGAGAAAAAAGCATTTTTATTTGAAATACTCTACATAATAGTATGAAAGGGGCACGAGTGGGTGTGTGTTTTTGTACACAACATTCAATTTCAATAAACAAGTTGGCGAAAAAGAGTTATTTTTCAGAAGAAAAGCCAAACCATTTATCTGAGAATTGAATACAAGAATTGGAATGCTTTTTACCATTTCTTAGACAAAATAATCTAATAACTAATCAAGCATAGATTTTACGGAATACATAAGCCAAAGCCATTCATGGGAAAACTTAAGCTAACAAGAAAAGTTGAGGAATTGAAAAATAAATGAAATATTTTACCTTTTGAATGGGCGCTTGACTCTGTTGCTGCTGCCGCAGTTGCTGGTGGTTGAGAAGATAATGACTTGGATAATGAATAGCAGTACTGTGCTGTTCAACGGTTTGTTCTGCCACGGGTTGTGCTTGTTGCCCCTGCTCACCCCCGGAGGGTAAGTAAATGTCCCCTTGGTTCAAGGGCGGCTCTTGTTGCTCCTCTTGCTGCTGCTGCCTCTGGAATGTCCCCTGAAGTTTTGAGGTTGGCATGTTCATCATCATCACCCCTGGGGTTTGTCGTCGTGCCACCTGTACTCCATTGCCAGCCTGTGATCCTCCAAGAGGTACGCAAAATACCATCGACGAGGTGGTAAACGTCGACATAATGCTGATGCAGATGAGGATCAAGCTAAAGGATGCCCAGTGATTGTAGGACATGTTGGTGGAATGTACGTGCAGGTATCTTTTAACGGGGACGGAGGACGGTAATGCTGCTGCTGAGTTGGAGGAAGGAGATGAGGTGGATGCTAATTTGGAGTGAGAGTAAGAGCTGTACTCGCTGCTGCTACTTCCGTTGTGGGCTAATAATCTCGCAATTTTGCTTCTGGTGAGACTGCCAATGCTCTTCTGAATACTTTTTTCAAACATGTTCTTGCTCAAAGTCGAAGAAACTGAGTGGGAAGTGGTGGAGATTGAAGAAGAAGAGAGAGTTAATAATCTGCTGCTGCTGATGAGAATGTCGTTGAGTTCTGAGTCTGATTCTACTTGATTGTTTTGAGTACTGCAGTGGCCAGTAATTGGCCCTGGTCTCATTGCCCGACAAACAGGAGACTCCGAGGAAAGTCCGTCTTCTGGTGGAAATGAAACGCGAGACTGGCTCTCCTCAATCCGCTCTGCTGCTTCTCGTTGCTTATCTGACAAGAGAAACATTTTTCCAGTATTTTTCTCAAAGTTTACACCTTCCTTTACAATTACACCCATTTTTTTCAAAGTTTCACTTTAAAAATTTTATTTTGTTCAGTGTAACAGTTCACTATTTTCAATAATTTCAGTTTCTGAAAAAATTTGCTCTGTTTTTAGTACTATGCACTGTTATAGGTATGTACTGGGGCGACTTGCAACCTCGCCTGCGTAAAAAATGTGTAGTAAAAAACGCACACACGTCACAAGGGGAAAATATACGGTCTTTTTCCAACTTTCTACCTGTGACTTGCATTTAAGTCTGGTAATCTATCTATATAAGCTTGTCAGCTTTTTGGTATATACCAAGTTGCTGCTCTGCGCTGCTAATAAAGCACGTCTGCTGTGTTCCGTTGCTGAACGAGTAATGTGCAAAGCTAAGGCTTGAGGTTAGCTGTATAATCACCAGAGAATCATCATCATCAGCAACAGCAAGACAAGACACAAGACAAGAACTACAAACTAGCGCATACAACCAGTTTCCTATATGAGCTTGTTCCAACTTGGAAATGGAAACCAGACCAGCAAACTAAAGGCTAAAAGGTGGAAAGTGGAAGTCAAGCCTGAAGAAAACCTGAATATGACATGGAAATGCTATACTGGTGGCGGCTGGCTGTAGTACGCAAAAAATGAAGAGTTAGCCAATACATAATTATATTATAGTAAGTTGGTAAGTCTGTGTGTGCGTTTCATAATATTTATCATCATGGCCAGTCAAAATGTAATTGTGCGTGAAAATACAAATAATATGTGGATACTAAATGAGTTTATTGGCATTATTGATTATTGCAAATTAAACTGGATCAAAATGCCAATGCCAGTCGCGCAGCTGGACAAAATACGCAAAAGGAAAAAAAGGTTAACCTTTTTTATGCTAATTTACTTCCTTTCCTTTACAACTTTTACAGAAAAAACAACAACAAAGCGCAGTGGCAGGTGTGGTAAACCAAACTGGTAGTAACCGTAAGTACGGGTGATTTCACCTTGTCTGCAGATTATGACCTTATTCAAGGTTTTGTGGAAAGAAAACCAAAACGCGCAATTTAGTTGTAATAAGGTCTGGGTATATTGAATGTCACAAAAATGTAGGAAAATTAATATGCAATTAAAATGTAATGAGCTTGGAGTAGTTTATGTAATCCTCTCATGTTTTTTGTTTGCCTACCTGTTGGCTCAATAGTTGATGATTAGAGAAAAGGTTGAAGTTGACGGGTTGGTTGCTCATTAGCTGAATCATTTTTGCCATTTTCTTCAAGAAAATAATATTTTTTGCAAAACTTGACGTAAAACGCACTTTTTTACACTGTAACTTGAACGAAAAATAATGTACTTGTTTAGTTAATTAATTGATAATATGCTTTTTAACAAATTGCAAACTCGCATAAAGCAAGTTGCGGAGTAGTAGCAAGCGGACACATGATTGCACTTTCTATCGCACACAAGTTTACTTTGAAAATATTTTTAAGGAAAAGGGTTACACAACCACAAAATAAAAATGAGAATATACTAGTTTGATAATCTGTCTGATGATGATACGTGCTCGTGTAGACGGTCAAACCTCAAGTGAACTAAGTGTGCAGTTAGCCAGTTTTATTTATAACTCTGTGGAAAAAGATGATCCTCTCTGGCCTATTGCATTGCTACAGTTTTTATGGTTCATCACTCAAGCCAGCATAATATTTTAGCACGTAACAGCGTAATCAGCGATAAAAATCAGCACAATAAACTGACCAGTGGCCATTCGCTTTGCATAATGCCGGTAACTCGTGCAAAATATTTTCCCAGTTTCCCCCGACCAGAAATTCATCTCTGGAAACTGGGAAAGCTTTTATATGATCATGATCTTACTCAATGCAGATCTCATGTAAATCTCATCAAAATCACGAGAAGATTTTCCCCACGCACACAACTCTGGAACGAGTAATAAAACTTTACGCAAAAGCGTGTATAAAATGACGCTTTGAGCAATATGCTTTTACTTCAATTTCAATTACTCTAAGAGTAATATAGCTAGCAGCGTATCATGTTGCGTCACTTTGAGTCTGGATAATTTCAGGGAAATTTGACAGGAAGACAACGAGACACGTTTTTTTGCTTTGGTGGTGCCTTTGGAAAATAAATGGGATTGGAATTGGAAAGGAAAACTCCGTGTGTCGTATGTAGTCTTGTGTCTTGGATGATTTGACGTTCTGTCATATCCAATTTCACTACTTGAAAATCTGTTTAAATATTCATAACTTGAAAGGGAGAGATAGGTGTACTTTTTGGAATGCAATTTAATAATACGCTGTATATGTGTGCGAAGATCAAGATCAAGGGAAAAGGGATTTGTATATCCACTGTGTATTGATTTGACATTGCAAAAAAACACGCAGTTTTTACTTTTGCCTCAATAAATACGCTTTGCGTTATTGCTTCTATAACCATTTTTCATCAATGATTAATGATAAAAAAGTCACTTGAAACTGCTGCAAATCAGTTGAGTTTACTTAACAACCTAACCCACCTAAATGTCCTTTTTTGGACTGAAACTTGAAAATATGATTAGAACTGCAAATAATATTTTGAATTTGTAAGGGAAAAAATATGGCAATTTAATTTAATTACTAACAGAATATAGAAAGATGGATGATGTGTACAGGCAGTACTAATGAATAGACGGATCAAAGGGCAAAAGTGTCAACTTTTTTCTTGATGACTTGTCCAATGGGCTGGAACACAGCGGATGAACGGACGTACTTTAGGACGTGTGCTAAAATAGATTATATACCTATGTTACGCTCAATTGATTTCCAGCTTTTATCTTCGATGCTTGGATGAATGGTTGGCGTTTTTTAGGTGGTTGACACTGACTGCCAACT
Source organism: Entomobrya proxima (assembly GCA_029691765.1). Classification (NCBI taxonomy): domain Eukaryota; kingdom Metazoa; phylum Arthropoda; class Collembola; order Entomobryomorpha; family Entomobryidae; genus Entomobrya; species Entomobrya proxima. Next base: position 696,763 of record CM056168.1, read on the forward strand.
TTTCAAGGATGTTTCTTCACACAGCGAACTTTTTCTACTGGTTCTTATTACGCAGCCTTGGCGGTTTGCTTACTACTTGTATTGATAAGCCAAATAAAACCGGCGTGATAAGAGGAGTCGCCAAAATAACGAGCAAGACGAAATTTTAAAAGGATTTTATTTATTTTTAAAGATTTTGCATAATAAAGGCCATAGCTAAAAAACTGGTGAATGAGTAATACAGTTTTATGATGTAAGTATCGGTGTGGGGTTTTTCCTACACTTTTTCATGCAATTAGTCAGACTTTTCCAATCGAACAAGGTAAAATAGTTGAAGAAAATGAAAATCAAGTGATTATCACGCACAAACCGAGGAAATGCTCTGGGTCTGAGCCTGTCAGCTCAGCAAAAATGTTAATCTCTCAGGAATTCTGAAACTATTTCTTCATGCCGGGAAGGCATGAAGTCTTTTCACAGTCAAGTCAATACACTAATGACAACCGCATGAAAATAAAGCCATGAATGGATTTACTGTCTGAATGAAAACGACAAAGTGATCACAAGTTTGCCTGCCTTTGGAAAAGATAGCAAAATATGACCAGGGTAAAAAAAAGAAGTGTAACTGCGTTTTCTAAAAAGAGCCAAAAACAAAATATTTTTGTACTTGACAAACTTTGAAGGTTTCTAGGATAGATAATATTATTAAAAACAGAAAAAAGTCGGGTTGGGAGTCAAAAGAAAAACAAAATTTTAGAATTCTAATGGATAATAAGATCAATGCGTTGATTTATATGTGGCAGAGAGCACACTGAAGATAAATAAACATGTATAGAAAAAAATCCGATAAAATTGCAAACTTTTTAAGTAAATTTATCTGTTTAAGGCTTTAATAGCAACACAGATTGCGTAGACTTGTATAGATACCCACGTGCACACAACATGAATGGTAATGCTGTTAGGTACTCCATTTATCTAAGAAGGATGCGTGCTCTGCCATTTGCCTTTTTTAGAGTTTATCGACAGGGGAAAAACTTGCTAAAATACAAATATTTAACGTACAATCAAATATTTTGACCTCAGAGTTTCAATAGACTTTGGAGCCCATTCATGCTTCAAGTTTGACTCGTGGTTCACACTCTTGTTCATTCAACATTGTAAATTATCACCCAATAAAAAAAGGATGATAGAAAAGTCAGCAGAAATTTATAGACTTTGAGACAGTGGGAACGGAATGCAAAAATGGAGACTAAAAATGGTGAAAAGAACTACAAAAAGATAAAAATGTCATGTGCCATTCCATCACGAAGAAGAAGTTTTTTGGCTGTGCCTATGTTGGAGGGTGACACGTACTCAACATAAAAATGTCAAAAGTTTTATGCCCTTCCAGAAAGAAGCAAGGCGCAATAAATGTTTCATCATCTGAGTTAGTTAACCAGCCGGGGAATTAAGGTGTGGCTATCAGAAATCGTAAAATTCAGAGTAGAGAATTAACTACTTGTTCTGATGTTTAGTTTGGCTTAATCACACAAATGAATTGAGAATGTATTCCCGGATTAACCTGCCTTTTCAAATGTCCAATGTACCATTACAAAACACACGAAGGAGAATGACATTGGCTACTGGCTAATTATACTCTGTTTGAATATTGTATGAATGGAGTTACGTAAGCAGTGCAAAAAAAATTCGCTGAGTTTTTCATTGAAAATTTAAAAAAATGGCAAAAGGTACAAACTGCAAAGTGTCACGGGATGTAGAAATGGTAAAGTAAACTATAAAGATGACTTATTATTAGCAAAACTTGATCAAAGGTGTTTTAGCTGGAATTCTGGATGAAATCGGACAGTTTGGCAATTGTCCATTGTTCTCTTAAGCTGGTGCTGCCAATCAAGCCCAAAAGAACACGCAAAGGTCACCAGGAATTAATTATCAAAGTGTATTGTTTCCTCAAACAATGTCCAGTTTTGGGAATGATGATGGACTCTCAGATTATGACTCAGGTGACGTTAAAAAACTTGAGCAGTTATCAATATAATTCCGGCTTTATCATCATCGTTTCATAAGCTTGTAAACATTTACTCACGTAAACTTTACAACTGTATGTTTACGTTAATTACGTGGCTCGCATGTTTTTACTACTAGAGATCTGTACTGCAGATAGAGAAACTACTACACTCACAAACCTTAGACTTAATTTTATGGAGTTTGTAGCTGATAGCATGAAAAAATTGCAAATTAATGCGGTCTATAGTCTATTTGCACAGATGTGCATGTCTTATGATGATGTGTAAGCAAAAATATTATTGAAATGGATGAATGAAACCCCTGTCATGTGAATGAGTCCAGAGCAGAGCAGTTCCTTCCTATCTCTTCCGAAAATAAATTAAGTTTGCAGTACATAACATCCATGGCCTGAATTTCGTATTACATCTAGATAAAGATTAGCAAAAATGCCAATTAAAGTTTCCTCATATTTAATATGCCATACGAGTAGATATGATAAGGATCGCAAGCGTTCCAGAAACTCAAGCGTTGAAAGAGCTCATGCCAATCACACAAAACTTGACGAATCAGAGATATCATATCATCTCGTAGTGTAGCTTAATTTATAAAAGAAAAATGGCGTGATGACGAAAATGGATAAGAAGCTGAATTAGACTTTGTTCTTCATTTGCCAACTCAGCTTGGGTTTGTTGTTACGTGGAACTTTTGCCAAAAAAAAGCCGGCTCAAGATTTTCCACTCTCTGGAACAACTCGGTTTCTGGTGATGATTGTGATTGACTACTTGTTTATTTCCTATTTTCGCAAACACAGAGAAGAGAAAAGGAAGTCAAGATGAAAATGATCAAGTTTGACAGGCCAGGCATCACACACAAGGACGGCATGTGACACATAAATAGCAGTGTATGCATATGGTAGAGAGGAGAAGGATGATGGATGACGAGCATGGAATAAACGGTATAAAAATAACTGGCAAACTTGTGTCAATTTTTCTATTCTCCATTATATCCAGCGCAGAAGATTAAAGACACATCAAGTCTTTTGAATAATAAGCTTGCTGGATTAGAAACGATTTCGTAGTGATAAAGTAACTAAAAATACTTTTAATAGTTTACAGAAAACGTTCCCAGTCACGTACCCTGACTGCTGACTTACTGCCAACGCAAAAATTTATTGGTTGACTAGCTTTGTTGATAAAAACGTTTTGACATAATGAACCATTATAATATCTTTAAAGCATCCGCCTCCATTCACCATTTAGTATTTTGTGCTTGTTATGATGCTGCTTATTGAAACGTCCACTTTGACAAACAGAAAACAAGCCAATTATTCCAAAATGTATAAATGCAGGATTGGATTGAACTCTAGACATTTTCTAGCTGCAACATTTTGCAAATGCTTTAGATTAAGATATTTGTCCGTAGCGCAACTTATCTCTTGTTATTTTTCCGATTTACTGTAAAAGTGCCAGGAGGCTCACACAAACTGGAACGTGATCTGGACAAGAGTAAACAAAATCGTTTTTGCAACTTTGCACAGCAACATGATCTGTTTTGAGTACGCTGTACATAGAGCCAGTAGAGATTTAGATAAGCAAGGTTCACTGCTAGTGGCTCATGTGGGAATATGGGAAGCAGACATAAGAAAATTAGATAAAGATCTTCAAAAGTATAACTCCTTTAACACATAAACATAGCCTATTTAAAGTTCAGTGATAGTATGAACCATGATTCATACTTTTTAGATTGTCTGGTCTGCCTAAAGATGAACATAGGACCACATTTTAGCTGAATGAATGAAATGATGAATGGATGCACTCAAAATATTTAAATTTGGCAGTTTAACAATTACGTCTTGTTTCATCGGACGTTAGCATTACATAACTTTCTCGCGTCATTGATCTTCAAATTTTAAATTAAAATAAATATATTGCAAATACAAGTTGCTAATATGCTTATAGAAAAGTCATGCGTTTACCGCGTGATTTATGTGTAGGTTTCATAATATTATCAACTTGTGCTTATCTTTTCTTGTCTCGTCAGTTTTGGTAAATGATATCATATAATTCTCTCTCGCCTGGGCAAAGTGTCAGTGTACACACCCGTTTTCACGTTTCCCATATCTCACGTTTTGCAAAAAAAACTGTTTGCATTTGATTGTAAATGCACGTTTGTTATGTAGTTCCAGCGGAAAAAGCCTGAAAATCTGCAAAGCTCTTTTTGCTTTGCCCTTTGGCAAATGAGTCCATTAAGTCTGTTTGGATTCCGTTACCAACAGGTTTACAAGGAAAATCTTGCTGCGCAATTTCCCAAGTCGTGTGTGTTTCTTTCACACAGATCAACTTACACCAAATGATAGGAAAAAAATGACGAAGCTGATTACTTCAGTGGCACACCGGCCGTCATTGACGTAACAGAATAAAAAAATCAAGTTGACAGTGTTACTGTGCCATGCTCTGCTTTTATTTGCGACTAACACAATGCAACAGTAATTTCGGTTGGTCATCGAATACAATAGCAGACAACGGAGCGTCATTTTTTTCCAAGTAACTGAATAGATACTGGAATCTGAAGGTCGCCTATATGTCTGTATGGCTTAATAATATGTATGTGCTTTTATAGAAAAGGTGTATGAAATGCAACACAACAATGATAAGCAGTAGTAATTATATTTTCAGGTAAAGTATACGGAAAAGGTTTTTTCCACGGTAAAGGAATAGATAAACAAAAAAGACATAAACAATATTGAGATTTCTTAGAAAGGGGAAAGACAGACGGAAACCTGATGAAAGTCGCTGGAGAAAAACCTTCAGGATTTTCGCACAGATAATTAAGAAAGCATGACCTGTTTGTCTCCGCAACATAACAAGTCATATCTCCAAATGCTCAACGTTTAGTCTATGGTGAGCACACAGCCAACGCAAGTATCTGGATTCTCAAGTGTCAATTTTCAACTGTAGAAGTTTGAATCTATGTTCAAACTTTCCCACTGTCGCCCACGTAAATTGTTTACAGGTTTCAATTCTAGCCAAACCCAAATTCTTTTCTAACTGGTAAGGCACTAGAAATTCAAAACTTTAATTGATTTGAAAACATGCAACCTATCATATAATATCATCATAAAATCTTGCACTAAATAATTGCAAATAAAACTCTAAAAATAAAGTACTAATGGCTAAGTGCAAAGATCTTTGCTTCTTCTAAAACTAATCATTTTTAATGATCTATGCTAATTTATGTTTAGGCTTTAATTTTTCTAAACTGAACTTCGCGTATTGAATATCTATAGAATAGCATGTATAACAGCTTCAATTAAACCGTATTTCTATAAAAAATAATTTTTTGTCCTTATATGACACAAAGTATCAACTATTGATTTTGTTTGAACTCTTTGACTGAAAAGTTCAGTGAATTTATTAAGATTACTCATTAGCTTCTTATTCATAATTTAATTGAAGCTTTATTCATACTATTTATCTACTATGTTTGATGTTGTACGCGTCACCAGATGTTTTAATCACCTAATCACGACCCTGAACCCAGCTTTTTTCACATATATTCCCATTACCAATTATAGATTTTGACATCACCGAGTTTTTATACTTTTCGTGTATCTCATGACTCATGAACCCGTTAACAAACCGTGTTTGAAAATGTGAGTAAATTTTCCGTGTCTACATTCAAAGCTGAAAATAGTACAATGATTTTTTATCGTTGCCTATCGTCCATGTCAATTTTAATTAGGGTTTCATAAGCCCATTAGTTACCCAACGCGTATTACTCTCATTTCACTTGTTTCTTTGAATTTTGAATTGCTTTTCACTTTCATCTGAATGTTGACATCTACCAGTAATCGGATGTATTGGATACAAAATATTTGTATCAGAATATTTAATAAATAGCATTTACCACTTTATAAGAGCATTTTTCCACAAACGTTAATTCATGTGTAACAACTTACAATTATGTTTCCAGAATTTTGGTAAATTCAACCGCGGTATTATTCCTACTAAATAATTGAATTGAAGTAGAAACCTTAATTTGCATTTCGAGAACTTTCTAATTCCAACTAGCCCAGTTCACTAAAGATCATATACAAACTCTGTGAAAACTAATTAAAGATTCTACGAATGCATAAAATCCAGTTTGTATCAAAAATGTTTAGAATGAAATAATATGGGTACTAGAAAATTGAAATGCAACAACAAACTCATCTAACTGTATCTCTGTAAAGCTTAGAGCCTGTTACTGATATGCACCAGAATTTCATAATATAACAGTCCCATAGATCTCCTCTTGTTACATTTGCAGTGTTGGCACATTAGAACGTAGCCTACGATTCGTAGGCAAACATAAAATACAGATTTATAATAAAAGGGAATACGTTTTAAATAGAAACTGATACGACTTCTTCAGCCAAATTTCCACTTTGAAATATAATCTCCATTTGAACTTTTATGGATTTTCGCACATAAACAAAGCTATACCCAGTCCTGTTTGTAGCTATACCCAGAACGAAATCAAATATGTTTTCAGTGCGCACACTTTCTGTAGACAATGTATTACATATTGGTTCCCCGAAAACTAAAGATCAAAACACTTTTCAGAAGCAAAACTTGCAAATCTACTTGTGTAAGTGTAAGTAAGGTATTGGAACATTGAAAACAAAGCCAAAAGCAAGAAGGCGTGTATAATTGAGGAGCAGGTACAGGTACAAGCCCAATGTAAAAAGCACGTTTCCTGTCACAAGCCGACATCAAAACAGGAGGAAATATTTATGAATATGATTAATTTGAAGCTTTGCAAAAAACCTTTGAAATATGCATAAATAGCTTGTCAAACAACCTACGCATATTTTTACTTACCACATATGTACATCATGGAAAACATCCAACCAGATAATTTCTTGTAGAATTTCCAAAGTGAAAACTTAAGAAAGTTTTACACTCCACCAAATAATGAAATTGTATGGCCAATATATATTCACTTTACCAGCACTTTACTCTATTTCTAAATGAAAAGAGCAAACTCATGTTGGAAGCTGCAAATCCCTTTATGGTTTTCTTGACGGCTGGCTGGAAAATGGGGTCATTCCAGGAATTCTCTTATGGGCATATAAAATATGGTTTACAGAAGATTGCTATGACTGACGGATGGGTAGGATGCAATGCGTATGAAGAGGGCTTTGACGTGTGGCGTTATATTGTGTGGACAAACCCATTTAAAATTTATAACCGATGTTTTTCCTGCTTTCACTTTTGCCTTTTAAAATCCATTTGCAATTCCTTTTTAAAACGATTCTTTTAGAGTTTACATGCTTGTTGTTTTTCACTTAGCCTTTTCAACATCAAGCTGTTGTTCAACCAAATTGAATGTTTTCTTCTATGATGTCAATCCACAAATTTTACAATCCACTCGACTTACTTTTTTACGTTGGTGCTGCTAAGTAAATACTATCAATCAACAAAATATTCATAGATTGTGCATAGAGAATGAACAGATCACTCAGGACCCCCAAACAACGTGATGATACCGTTTGACGTGTATGCGCGCATGTGTATTTACATTAGAATTGACAACAAGCTGTTATACAAGTGATAAGCAAATAAGCAATTTGATTTAATAAGGTAGATGTCAATACACGACAACCAGAGGATACACATTTCTACACATGACGAGGAGGCGATCACGTTTCCTTTCTTATCTCATCTTTTGCTGCCAAAAAACCCATCCATCTTTCTTTTTTTGCATTGAATGTATCCTCTGTGATTGCTTTCATTTTTCTGGAAAATTGGAATGGAATCTGTTATTTTTTGCCTCTGTGTGTGTGATTGAAAGCTCATTGAAATATTCATGTTGTTTGTCAGATTTCGGATTCAAGTCAAACATGAGGGAAAACAGGGAAATTATGTGTGCGTAAGTATCAAAGGCAATAAAGTGCCCAAAATTTGGATTCCATTTTCCATATGCAAAAAAACAAGCCATGTGGGTGTGCGGTGGTGTGCAGAAATTCGAACTTGGATATAGCAAGATGGAAATTATTATGATCAAAAGGAAAGCAAAAAGGGTATCAAAAATTGCCTCGGGAATTCGGATCCTTGTCTTGTCCTGCATTTTCTTCACTGTTTCATCATCATCATCAATTCCAAGTTATGTGAAAGCACTTATAGGTATATCGTATGCATGCACTAAAAAGAAGGCCAAGTTGAGTTTGGGTTCATAAAAACCAATTTATGTGTGCAGATCTGCTCTTTGAGGTCGTTAGCAAGCCATTATCATATTTTTAGTACGTAAGCAATATGCTAAAAAGGTGACAAAAGTGGAATAAACTTCTTTGTGTGCGCTACTGCTGCCATTGAGAAAGTGTCATGTTAATACCCACGTTGAGTGAAAGGGATAAACGGAGAAAGTGTAAAAATAGCTTTTTATAAAATTTTATCATAAATACCTACCCTACAATAAGTAATATAAGAAAATTAATAGCGAAATGACATGCAAGAAAGAACGCATACGCACTCAGCAGACAGACAAGTATTAATATTGTGACTATGTAGGATAACTAACAATAGCTCAGTAAGAAATTCTATTGTCTATCTGTCGTTTATATTTTCTAAAAAGAGAAAGTCCTATTTTTGCTTGTCTTTTCTTAAAAGATGCACTTGAAACTCAACTTTCTATGTGCGTGTCAATGGCTTGTTATACTTGTCTTGTCATTTTCCATTGGCTTGAATGCTTTTTTAACAAGAAGAACATTGTCATGTAAAAAACTAGTCAATGTAAGTCAACCTCTTTAATACTACATTTCTCTATACACTTATTATAAATTTTGTGAGAACATATCACACTTGTCAAACCTGTCAAAAAAGTGGTTGCCATTTTTTCTCCCTCTTTCAGACAAAATTACAATTCAATGGTTTCTTTCCCACTTCCTATTTTGCGGAGCTGTCAAAGGAGCTATACGTCTTCTTGCTGTACTTATTCTATGTTCCATTCTGCTTTTTGCCTCTTATATATTGTGCTTCTATTTATTATTTAGTATGCAGAAAAACATCATCATGGGCTTCTCTAGAGACTTTTCTGTGCGGTCATTCTAACTTTTCCTGGATGCCTATAAGTCTGCCCCACCACCACCATTCCAGACCCGCGTGTAATTAGCATGCATTAGTGGCATGTACTATGGAATTTCTGTGTAGCCCATCAAAACCAGATGTATTTTATTATTATGATTGTCAGTTATATTCACAGCTAATTTTTCATGTTTAGAAGCTTCACCAGATAAACAGAGACCTAATAAAAGATGCATGCCACCTTCATCCTCCTCTTCACTTTCAAAAATCCTTGAATCTTTTGAAGGCCTTGTGTCTCCGAATCTGGAATCAAAACCTGTAATAATCGTTTTTCACGCTTAGGCTTAGGTATACTCTTTAGTCTCTTCTAATTCATTTCATTCATTTTCTGTGTAGGCAGCCTTTTGTCTGTTTTCCCGTGTGTTTAGGTAGTCTGTCTTGTCATCTTCTCATCTTGCCGCATTCTCTTTACTAATTTATTTATTATTGCAGATTAAGTGTCTTTCTGTTTTCCCTGCTGGCATAATAAAGCCAACTAATATGTAGGCGTTTCTCTTTTATCCTTTCACACACCTTTCCTTATATTCCCGGTATTTTCCTTCTGCTAGAAAGCTATAATATCGCTTGAGCTTGATTGCCTTTCTCCGCAACACTCCACAATACAAGGCTTACAAACTGTAAAATATTTTTTGGTGTTTCAGCTTCTTTTCTAGGGTTTCGTGCCACTAGAACCACAACAAGGTACTATACAAAAAAGATGATCTTTTCGTCTTATCCAAAAGCTGATCCCTTTTCATTTTGAGTGCCGCTGCCATTCTATGTATGTTTTATAGAGAATTTTGAAAGCGAAATGGTAAAGTGGAAAAGAAAGAGGTGTAATATTTCTGCGCATTGTGCCTGAGGAGCCCTTCTCACTTCCTCTCCAAATAGAATAAGATGACAGCAGGAGCAGGAAAAGTTATCGAAACGGAAAATAAACATCTTATTTTTGTGCATGTGTGCGGATATGAATACACAACTGTAGAGTATTCAAATGTGTGTTTCTTTTATATATTTCCTCAATAAAAACAGCATGCAGACAAGTTTCAAAACACAAAAAACTTTGCACTTTACCTCCCAAAGTTCATTATCCGATAACGGCGGCTTACTGTCTGTGTGCTTCGGGTTAGAAAACTGGATAACAACACGAAATAGAAAAAATATACATTTTCGTGCTTTGTATTGCGTCTTATTATTATCACGACGACACGCTGGAGATGCTTTCTACTGCTTTTTTGCAAATGCAAAAATAACAATAATGTACGCTTCAATTTCTATTTTCTTCGCATATTTTCCTAGTTTCTTTTTGCGTCGTAATAAAACCAGCTTGAGCAGAAAACGAAATAATAACAGTGAACAGAGAAAAAGCGCTAAAGAAGTAATGGGAAATGGGATACAAAGTATACATCCTTCTTTACTTTTGCTCCATTTTTTTGCAAACCAAAAAATTCAATGAAACGAGCTTGTAAGAAGATGTGTCTCCAAAGAGCTATTCTCCGTTCCAGCTCAAACGCAACCAATTCCGTCAGACATTCATTGACAATTACTCAAATTGAAAAATTTATTGAATGAGATAATTCGCAATGCAATACAAATTTGTTGCGTGTACTATGTATTCCAATCCATCAATCTGCAAGACTAGTTGGAACCCACGATCTACTTACCAAGGAAAGCACACACACCCAAGAAGATTAAGATGTTGACGTGCATTTTACAAGAAAATTACTACGTGAGAATTTTCATTCATTCACACCTTTCATTCATCCATTGCTCAAGGTATATTGAAAATGTGTCTTTTATTCAGAAAGAAAGTTGTCAATGAGATGCGTTTGACGTGAAATACATCCTTTGGAATATTGGATATCAACCTTCAATCAAGCTGGACTACGTAACGACCTATCACTGATGTGAAATGTGGCTCCGAAGAATGAAAAAAAAGTATTGACGTCACTCTCACTACTGTGTGGAGTCCCTACTAGATCAGAAATATGTAAGCAAGGTGTGTGATCGTGACGGAGAAAATGTATTTTTAAAAAGGGTGAAAATGATTGAATACACAACCACACACAACCAATAAGCCACTTACTTCAAAGTATACAAGAATGGAAGTGTTGTTGATGAAAAAAGCGATGTGGATGTGGTGGTAGGTAGTGCAAATGGCAATAATGCCACTGGTTTCTCCTTTCTTAAAAGGGGAATAGGTTTTGGCACAGATCTAATATACAAAACAAGCCGATGATGCAAAACCATGTTTTTATGGAAAGGTAGGTGAGAATAGGATGTATAATAGTTAGCTCGCATTTTTTATTCACGTTTTTTTCTCGTTTTCCATTCTCCATCATGCAAATTGAATAAGTGCAGCAGCAGCTTCAGAGAGTCCAGGAATATAAAAATAGTTGCGCTTCTACGTTCCACTACTCAGAAAAGAAGATGGAAGGATGAGATGAGCGATTATTTTTGCCAAAGCTTTTTTCTCCGAGAAGAATAGGCACGGAATTGTGTTACGTGTGCGTGTGCACTACGTATTTGTATATGGAGAAATTTTTCAGTGTTTTTTCTGTATGAAGATGAAATGAACAGAGAAAGCGAAAAAATTCACAGACGGAATATGTAGGCAATGGAGAATCGGGTTACTCACACTTGGTTAACCTGATAATCCGATGTACACACATCACACAAGCATCATCATCCATTATCCATCTTATTTATGCTTTTTATATACAAGCACGCTTTCACCTTTGGATAACAATCTACACCTTGAAGCTAAACAGAAAAATGGTGTAAATGGGAGAATGTCGCGGTGCCGGTGGGGGAGGGAAACCAGAGCAAATTTTTTAATGACACGCTTGCATTTCTTCTTCAGACAAAATTTTATCCGCGTAGTAGAAGTATTCAGTTCTATACATAGCTTGTATTCTGGTCCTTTTTTAGTTACCGGCAGCACTTGGCCAAGCATAATTTAATTTTGCATTCGGGAAAAGTGGGAAAAAGCCGAGCAAACAGAGAAAGCAAACCACATACACAAGCTTTTGTACTTGTGCATCATTACCAGCATCATTGAATAATACCAAGTTTTTATCTGTTTAAGCACGGCTGGTAAATTCAGTGTAAAATCTAAAATAAACTTGGCAGGCTCTAGATTCTAGAAAGCACTCAAAAATGGATGGACATAAGTGAGTGCTGAAAGGATTTTAAAAATAGGTAAAAAGTATGTCAAAAAATTGTATTTAAAGTTATTATCATTCTCGTCATGTATTCTTGGGGTTCTATAGCGGATTTCTAAATTTAGAAATAATAAAACTAAATTGCCAAGTTGAAAGTAGCAGCGTGCTCTCCTCAAGCTAATGACTTTATTAAATAAACTTGTTTCCTTCTATTCGTTGTAAGCATTTTGTTGCGGGTTTCTAAAATTATAAGCGAGTGTGTGCTTCCCAAATAATATTCAAATGTCGTTACAAGCCATGATGATAGAGCAGCATAGCAGCATGTAGAAGGTCGGGTTTTTATGTGTGCTTTTAGGCTTTTTTGTCATTTGTCCTACGGCAATATCACCTTCATTATTACGATTACTACACACAAGGCAATTTAATATTTTATCTGGGAGTCACATTCACATATATATTTCTTAGTATGTATTACTCGAGTTGTGAGTGTAAACGTCTTTTTCCAAAACGAGAAGGAAATTTGATAAGAGGAATTTGCAGAAAAGAAGGGAAACGTAAAGTGGATTTTGAGGAAATTCAATTTTATGCACGTATGGACTAAAATGTTTAAAACGTTGAACGAGAAAAACATGTACAATTTTACATTTATATAATTTTAAGTGTATACCACCTACGGTGTAAATAGCATGTAATATATTTAGTATAATATGTCAAAAGATTAGCGCGTGGGATGTTGTGTGTCATGAATCATGCGGCATCATTCTCAAGTTATCAATGGAAAGCTATAATGTTCGCATTGGAATTTGAAAACTTAGAAGATATGATTTCTCTGGCAAAGATATAAAGTTTACAGACACATAATACGCAATTGCACAGCTGTCACAATGACGTAAACGACATTAATATTCTTGATCGCACCAACCTGATTATTATTTTACCATTTGAACAAATAATTCATCAACCAGGATGAGAAAACACAGAGATATGACAAAAGAGAATGATAAGTCAGTCATGTAAGTGGGCTGAAAGCTAAAGCAAAATTAAATTCCACTATTTTTCAGTGTGGCTTCCTTTTTCCCATTTTGTGTAAATAAAAGGCAAACAAAAGCAGAGAGAAAAGAGAGAAGTGGTTGCAGCACCACGAGTGAATAAACACGCTATTCTCTAAAGTAGTGCTATACTGACTATTAGAGTAGTGTACCAGTCACTTTTCATTGTAAAAACAAACAAAAGCCATTTTGTTCAAGTTTCTTAGAATGAACCTTTTTTACAATTTCATTGTCTTTCTTTCTTTTGAAACAAGCTGTGAATGTAATGTAATGTGCAAGGAATGAAAGGCTAAAGAGAAGAAGGGAAGTGCAAAGTACAAAATGTGCACAACTGGATATTTCTCTGTCTGGCTTTCCCCATTAAAAATGTTGAAACTTTCACTTTAGTCGGTTTTAATAATTTGGGGTTGTTTTACAAAATATTATGATTGTTTTGACTGTTTTTTGATTATAACACCTGTAGTCTTTCTTTTACGTTGGGTGCATTCATGTGTGTTTTAAACTCTGCTTATTTCTTAATTTAAGCAAAAGGACATATGATTCTTTAAAGATCACTGTGTTCAGTGACTGGGTACTGCGTTGCGATTGTCTACTGCGATTCAACATTTTTATTGATTTTCATCTTCTAATTTTAAACTGATCATCGCATCAACCAATTTGTTAGCACAAACTTTTCCTTCTACTCTAGGCTACCTTGCTAATTATAAATCTACCAAACGGGAAACCTGCTTCCTACTCAATTTCATCTCGCTTTTCATCTTTTTCCCATAATATATCGCTTCTTCACTACCGTCATGCTATTTCATAGTAGAACCCCGTAACCTTGCTCATTATCAATCCAGACCATGCGCTTGCCTTTCTCTCTCCAACAAAACAACAGACATAATACCATAATGCCTTTGCTTTTGTTCAGGGTGAAATATGGAATGATTGATTGATTGAGTTATTTTGCAATTCTTACTACGTCGTCTCCTGTTGATCACTTTTCCCACACAAGCTTTTCTCTTCTTGTTTAGTAGTGTACACAAAAGCCTTTGCTACTTTTGCTACAAACTCAGCAGGATCTTTTTTGCCTGTAGCCATTCTGTGTACACACGTATTTTAGCTATATCATGTTTTCCCTGAGACTCTAGTCCAATTTATCGCGCTCTTGCTTTCTCTTAAGAGTAATCAGGGTTTCTATCGCTAGCCTAATAACAGAGGCGTGTGTGCTGCAGATGTGCGTGCGTGGGTGAGAAGGTGTTTGTGTTTCCACTTTTCTGTCCGACGATGTGGCAAGGAGAGTGGATATCCAAAACAACTTGCTTTTTTATTAGTATTTTACAAGAAACAAAGGAGAAAGTGAGAGCCAGAGCCAAAAAACTCATACCGACTGATACATTAATTTTACAACTGTTTTACGACCAGTTTATAGTAATTCGTAAAGGCATACGAGGCTAGAGTTGGAACAAAGCTACTTTCTCTTTGTCACAAACAAACCACACACACAAAAAACCGCCAGTCAAATAGTCTAGTATAGTATTTTATATGGAGTTGGATATTAGAGTTTTACATCACCACAAGTGTGCCTAACGGGTTAAAGAGGCTGCAAAGCCGTGTGCAAGGATGAGCAAAAGGAAAAAGGGGAGAAAAAGACAATAAAGTGGAATGGGAACAAATAAGGCAGATCTACCACATCCACATTGGCTTTGTCATCTTCATCCTTGATCATCATCATCCTAAAGCGGCATCCACATGCAAGAGTTTTGGATGGAAGAATGAAAGGAAAGGCAGGCACGTTGTCGAACTACTTTCCCTGTTTGGTGCACAGTGCACACAACACATGCAAATTTAAATGAATATTTGAGAGAATCTGCGGCATATTATCAAACATATTTTGCCTATAAGGTTGTCTTTCAAAGAAAACCTATTTGAAAATTAAGTAACGCACGCTTGCATACAAGGCTTGTTGCGGCTTTTTTGGTTATGTACTACATATATTGCAGATTGCAGAGCTTGATAATGCTTCATTCTGTGAAATTGCAAATACGTAAAACCAATGTATCCACAGTGTACACATTAGCATGTCGTTATATCTTTCCCGCTTGCGAAAATATTTTCTGTAAAAAAGCAAGCTTGCAGGCGTTATCCAATAGCTGTGGTGGCAGGTGATAGTTTTAATGCAAAAATGAAACAAGGACTTTTTGTGTCTTGAGCTTTATAGCTGGGTTGAATTATTTTATTAGCTAATTGCACTCCCACTTCCTATTTTGTTATCTATCCGCATTTCGTTTTATGTGTGTGAAATTCGAAGTGCATTTTTATACTGCCTCATGAATGATAATGTCTTGTTCGGGAAAGCAAGGTAGGTGTGTAGCCATTTTAATGACGTAATTCTACATATCACGCATACAAGGCAACAGGCGACTGCGGGCTCCTACTGTAAATTTTGTCAGGTTGTCTCTGTCTGTGTCATTTTATTCTTGTAAAAACTTGGTGGAATATGTGAAAGTATATGCAAGTCTAGTAAAACTCACAGCACATTACGAGTGCATATTTTATGACCACTACTGGCACTACTAGTCTTGCTCATTTGCTAATTACCAAATAAATAGGTATGCTATAAAAATTGAATAAAATGAAAGACATTTTCCGTCTTGTCGCAAGGTGATACGCCGGACTAGTAATTTTGACTGTAGGTAAAGGTGGCACTGAAAGATAGGTTAACAGAATTTATATATTACGAAATTTGACTTGCAACTTGCCGATTATCTCGTGCTTCCATTCGGTTCTTGTGCTTCTACAATAATATGATCATCCACCGTTGCTCATTAACCAAAAGGCATAAACAACCACAAAAAAAGACTGACAGTTTTTTCCTTGACCTTTTGTCCCTAACGTAAGTTTCATATACAGTAAGTACGATGATGCAGCCATTTAGCTTTTTATATCAAACTCTGTAGAAGCTGTGGCAGATACGTAATGTTTCTAGGTAAATTCTTCTGTATGGTTAATCAATAAAACGCAAAAGAAATTCAATGAATAGCATTTTCCAGCTCTTTCTGCATGTCAAACAATTTCCGACTAAAAATAGTGTTTGACATTATATGACATAATCATAACAGTAAACGAAACAACTTTTTTCTCGATTATCATATTATCCATAAATCCATATTTCTTAGTTTCCTTTTCAATTGAGAAATTGAACTATTACAGCAGGTTTTACATAAACCGAATGTAAAAAGGAGAATTCGAGGAAAGCAGTCGAAGCATGGAAAATTTGTGAACATGCGGAATTTTTATAAAGTGAAACGTAGGGAGCTAATATATTCCGTAGAGAAAGGGCAATGGAAAAATTCTAAACTTTTGAATTAAGCCAAAGTTTAAGAAAATAGTAGACCTTTATGAATAATATTTGTATGTCTATTCAATATGCATTTTTATTGACTTCTACGTTGAAACGGTCACTTCTAGACTTTTCTTGCAACGTTTTACAGTTCATTCGTACACAAAATATGTTTTTGCTGTTGTTTTTAGAGTAGAATTTTGAAAAGGGCAAAATATTACAGTTGTCTCGTAACTTAAAGAAGATTTTCATGGTAGGATTTTCCAGAAGGATTTATATTTCTGTGGGAAAAGGATGAAATATAAACCACGCAGAAAAACCCCGCAACATATTCTTCTTTTCTCTTTGTTCTAGATGCACCTACATAATATACGTGTTATGATAGCTTTCTTCTTTATTTGTATTTACGGCTAGTTTAGAAACCAAGCGGACTTGTTGACGAAAGGGATTTCTTCGAGAAAATGGTTTACGGTTTATTGCAATTTATTTTTATCCTGTTTACCATTACCAGAGCTAGTATACTGAATACTTTGTGTGCGTTTCACCCACTAGCTCAACACTATTGCACTACGTGCTACTGTGTAAGAGGAGTAAATCAACCATCAAAAAACATAACAGCACATCATATCATCATGGTTTATACTCATGACGGTGTTGATAATACCTAAGCTATATTCTCCCACTCCAAATCCAACTGTCTATCCAATATCCATACATCCTCTTTCCACACGGTCCACAAGACTACCAACTTGGCTTTGTGCTGTTTTTTTCTTTCTTACAAACGTCGCATTTTGGTATTTGCAAGCTTAGCAAATGTAATTTGTCATATGCAAGGTCACAAGAGGAAAAACAGGATAAGCCTTTCACCCAGATTTTTTGTTTTGTAGCATAGCAGACTCAGAGGGCTAGAGTGTTTTTTGTTGAACCAAATAATAAAAACAAGAATCAGGAAATAGAACGTGCTTAACGCAATTTCTGTGAATTATTATTGTTGCCTAATTTGGAGAAATAACTGCTAAAATATAATTAGCTGATAATAGTCTAAATGCTTGCAATAGTAATTCAATGGAAATGTTTTTTTTCTGTTGAGGTGAGCAGATGACAATAACAGTATACGTTTGTCTTTATTTTTATAGTTTATTTTGTTGTCTTTCAAGTGATTTGCTATTCAGATTCACTTTTATGCAACAAAAGCAAACTATTATTTAAGCTCTCTTTGCTTTCCCCATAATTTGTTGTTGTTGCGCAAGTTATAAAATATAATTTTGAAATATGATGCATTACCTTTCACTCCTGAGTTGACAGAGGTTCTTCTGGAAAAATAGTTTCACAAGCTTCAATCGCTAGAGGATAAGAAATCTATACTTCTTCTACATGTATGTGTCTACATACACGCTGCTATATTAAGTCAACAAGGTTGCTCAAAAACCGTTTAATTGCTTTTTCTGCTGATGATAATGATACTTCCTCCTTCCGCTTGAGGAAATTTATTGACTGTTATAGCAGTCGATAGTTGATACTCCACTGGATATTTACCTTCTCTGTTAGAAGTTCATTGAAATTTGCAATGCTCTTTTTTTCAATTTCGGGGCAACTTGAGATTCTTAATCAAGTCAACCGTGAAATAAGTCAACACTTGCAAAAATGTCCATAACCAAAAAATAATTTATGCAGCTCTTGATTTTTTCGATCAACTTTTGTTTCACAGTTCAATAAGTTTAATGCATAATGGTTTTATGCTATGCACCCACGTTCCCGTTTTATTCAAGGTGTTTAACAGGTCAATAGTGATTCACTTACTGCAGTCTAGTAGAAAATTCATTTCAATAAATTTATACCACAACAAAACTACGTAATAATACAGTACGCAACTGGATGGAGAAGAACTCCTGTCGTGAACCAATTCTTTTTCTGGAATTGTTTTCTATGCTGACGTCTTTTCTCTACTGTCTTAATATTCAGCACAGTCAAATTGTCACTAAAAGTTCAGAAGGTAAAAAAGGTTTTAAATTGTCAGGTTGGAGGTGTGTCACCTTGTTTTTCTTGTCAAACTGATAGACTGACAAGAACAAGAACAACCTTAAACGGTAGCTATTTAGTTGCTCTATTTTGCTGAGAAACGTTCCAGCTTGTTTCTTATTTTTGTTTTTGCTTACGGGTCGTGTTATTCTTGATGCTCGGTTGATAAAAGATAGCTTGTTTAGGAAAAACAGTGCATCAATAACCTTCTATTTTTCTTCCTGTTTTTTTATCTTCTTGGTAAAAAATGATGTTTCTTATGCGGACCAACTGTTGTTGTAGGAAAGCAGCTTGGCTTTACAAACTTGTAAGTTTTTTTTATTGATGACGGAGATTTTCTCCTGTGCTTTCTCTTTTCTAAGAACAAGGGTAAAAAACAAGTGGCCGTTCTTTTTCCCCTTCTATCTTTGCTGCTTCTCGTTTCGCTGGAGCTTTCTTCTGAGGCTCTGCTCAGGAATGGAGTCCCGTTTTATTTGCTGCTTCTTGGGAGCCACACGGACACACGACGACAGAGAGGAAAGCCTCAGCAGATCATCAGCTTACTTTTACACTTGGTAGTACACACACAGAAGGGAGAAAAAAGGCGAGGGAGAAAGAAGAGACGGTGGTGAAAGCGGATAATACGATGATGGCACCAACGGAATGGCATGCCATTCACATTTCTTTTGCTACTTTTTTTCGGTAGTCGCGTTGTCCATGTCACCGCACACATACAAGCTTGACTCTGTAATATTAAGCTACTACAATACAAAACAATACGGAAAGAAAGTATAGGTGTTTTTTTGTCAAGGGAAAGTCACCGTTATTTAGATAACGTACTCGGAAGAAATAACTGGCCTTTCTACTTAAAAAAATCCACAGTCTGCCCACGCCATTTGTACTAATATCTTGTCTGTTATCTACTTTTACAATTGCGGGAGGTTTTTTTATTTGGTTGGGCGGATACCTTCTCGCAACAATTTCAAGTAAATAAAAAATGGGTTTATGTGTGTACTCCAGAATTTTTATGGATGCTTGCGTGCAAATGGGCTTACCCGTTTTTTGCGTAGAAGGCTTTTGTATGGGTACAGGTGAAAAAATGAGAAAAGAAAAGGAAAATGGCATGTGTTTAAGATGAAATTGGACAAAAACAGAACAAAAAAAGAATAGTTTTTCTTAGAGGCACGGATTGGATTAGATTTTTTGCGAGGATAAAAAAAGATCTCACATGTATGAAAATATGTCACCATCAGTTCATCTGTATAATAGATGAAAAAAGTAATTTTTCATATTTTTCCAAACAATTTACCATCCTGTGATTCACAACTCATAAATACAAATTCTGGAAAAGGCGCTGTGCTTGGAAATAAGATGTGATTTTCGGAGTATTCCATTGTGCTCAGCTCATTATGGATGTCTACATAGCAGATTTACACAAAAGAAAATTATTGCATTATTGTATCGCATCCAGACAGCTTGCGTGGCATTGCGCTTGGAATAGAAATTCATTAGTTTTCTAGGCCAAAGGTGAGATACATCAAGCTAGTAATATTTCTGAACTAGGTTTGCGTTATCTGCCTCACCTGAAGAATGTGTCGCAGCAATTTTATTGTATCTCTGGCGCAACATGTTTTGCAAAATGAATAGAATAGAAATTCCAGGGAGAAAAAATAATCACGTTGATGGCATACAATGACAGGTACAGAGAACATCGTTACTAGTAGATGGAAAAACGGGATAAAAAGCATTCCAGGAAGGTTTTGTCGTATGGCACGGAATAACAATAGCTACAATGTCTACACTGAATGCGATTAAGTTTGCAAAATTGTAGAAGTGAACAGCCCCCGATTTGAACTATTATACATTTTTAGCGCCTTTCATCTTCTATTTTCGTATCCAGTCGTTTTACACGTAAAGCAGATTCGCGAACCGTGTGGCCGTATATAGGATATTTATGAAACTTTTGTCCCATACTCCCTTTCATTTTGCAGGCATGTGAATTCCTGGTGAAACTTTCTCTGAGGGTTTTTTTCTTTATTATTTTGCTATTGTTGTTGATTGTTGCGGTCTGATAATGATGTTGCGGTTAATTGGAAACCAGACTCTGGTTAGCAGAGACTACTCCTACGATTCTATAAGCATTCAAAGCACTCCAATTATTTTATTTGACACTTCATTTTACTTCATCTTCAGACAACTCATTCGGGAAAAAGAATTGCCTTAGTGTACACTTTCTACCTGTGTATTTGTCATAAATAATCATACTGCCTTCATTATCATCTTCTTCGCCGTCATCCCTTCTTCCTGTATTTTTTTCTTTGTGTTAACAACAACAAATTGAACAAAGTTCCAACTTCCATCCAATTTGCTTCTCGAGAAAGCAATCTATTCAAAACAAAATGAATCAAGGTCTATATACAAAAGCGTGTGATCATCTTCACGGATAAATAAGTAGGTAGGCGGATGAGGATAGGAGGATGAAACACTTTTTTATGAATAAAAATGGAACATGTGCCATATTTTTTTGAAGTTGTATTATTGCTTCGTTATTGTAACCGGAACAGGAATGAAAAAAAATACATAAGTATGTAGTCTATTGTGTGCCATGTCATTCTAAAAAATCCTTTTTGCATTTCTAATAAATCTGGAAAATGAGCAGAGACACACGTAAGCAAACAGACAATCTCATTTTCGCAAGCAACACTCTCAAAAATTCCTTTGTTGTCTGTTTCCGTATCCTTATCAAAACTGTATATGGTACTTGCTCAGGTTTTTTAAAGTTGAAAGTTGGTGATGACGATCATAATCACGCTCTTGCTTCCTAGCTTATATGAGCCTCCTTTTTGTTGTAGTTTCCTGTTTCAGTCAAATGAACTGTGAAAAAAGTGGAAGACAGATAGAATGGGGTGTGTTTGTTGGGGAATTTGCGTAAATCCAAGAGACATAATCATGTTAATCGATTATATCATAACGCCGCGCGTTCTGCGTCATCCTTACAATATTAATGACAAAAAGGTTCAAGTGGATTTTATATGCATGGTATACTAGTTCACAAGTTTTTACTACTGGTTGAATAATGCACTGGTATTTTCGTTTCAATGCTATGATTACAGAGCTATTACCGGGAAAGGTTAGTAGTAAAATGGAGGTCTGTGTTACCAAACCTTTCCAAAAACGGTATTTGAGTACACGCCGAAATAATATGTAACCTGAGCTGTGTAGCTTCCCGTTCCGGGTGTTTTAAGTGTCGGCTTACCAGTTCCAGAGTTTGGTTATGATGGTCACTACTCACAAGCATAAAAATGTAGAAAAGTGTGTTACTTACCTATACCAATTGAATTTATCGACCTTTCCAGGAAACCTGCCAAAATTTTGCATAAGCCCCAAAGGAAAAATAGGATAATGTACAAAGTGATTTTTAGGAAATGGGATTACCGAGATTGGGTACGGGTACATACATAACATAAACGAGTAAAAACCTTGAGTTTCAGAGACTGTTCCAATAACATTTTGGACTGGTGCAACTATATAAAGCGTCTCAAGGTTACTGAATTTACTAGCCACAAAATATCCATCAACAAATTAATACTGGTGACCAAAACACCGTTGCTTCCTGGAATTCTACCTGCGCCTTCCTGTAATCACTTTGGGTAAACAACCAACCTAAACGTACTATTAGTGAGCGAGCAAGCGTGCGAGGGCTCCATCTACGTTATCATTATCATTATGCTTGTCATACTACCACTTAACTTACGCTTTAGAATTCGGTCATCTACTAGAAGCTCTATAATATATATACTTGTTCTTGTAGTAAAAATATAACAGCAAGCATAAACAAAAACATTTTTCTTTTATGACCAGTAAAAAATTATGTACATTTTCATATCCATTTTAAAATGGAGACATTATAGATAAATTGCTAGTTTGACTTTGATCGATATCAGTCAAATTGTGGGTGGTTGTTAGTGCCCGCATATAACAACTCCATTTATACCTGTGGAGTTTCTTGCGTTATCTGTATATGTACATCTAAAAATATTTCGTCATATTTTCACCATTTAACATTCAAGTAGATCAAAGATCAGAATCCTGGTTTCTTGTAAAATGTTTCCCTAGAATAGGTTCCACATAATGATGTAGAGATAGAAAACGTCACATCATGGCGTCATCGCGATCATCCTAAAATTCACCAATATATGTTCTAAAAGAACAAAGCCCTTCATGCCACCTTCTACATTCCAACGTCACCTGCTCCCTTTCCCCCAAAAAGCTGTATACTAAGCTATTTTTGGCATAAATGAGTTTCCGGAGATAAGCCATACAGCAAATACTATTCCACAAAATGCCACTTTGCAATTCCCCACTCTCTGCTGGTATTGCTGTTGCTTATAATATCCCTTGCCGAACAAAATCACACGGACAGGATTCTTGCTTGAAAGCTTCATTCATTTTTCAAAACACCATTAAGATCCTCCACTTTGATATCATCTCATTACAAACTCTCGTATTATTATTATAGCTTCTGCTTGTGCCACCAGTCACATATTCCACAATGCTTTTGCATTTTTTTCTGAATCTGGATAGTTAACTGCTTTTCACACCACCACCCACGCACAAACCTACTGAGACGAATTGTTTGAGTGTGGGATTTACCCAAAACGAAAAACAAAAACGGATAAAATTCCTTCAGAGTACATTTCTCAGGAACTTGCTTTACCCTGACCCCTGACCATTGTCACCACTAGCACAGCTTTAACAAAGTTCCACATAACCTTTTCCAAAAATGCATCTTTGTTTGAAAATGTTCTAAAAAACAAATGGAACTAAGAGGAGTTCAGTGCTGTCCTGGGAAAATTTTAAAACAAAAAGATGACGACCTTTTATAAGCAATTTGTTCATATTTACTAAGCTATTATGTTCATGTATGGCATAGGCGACAAGATGGAAACATGTTATGTAAGGCGCGAGTAGTGAAGGACTAGATATTTCTAATTCCGTAATTGTATATATCGCCATATATCTCCATTCACAAACAAGTCAGTAATGTTTTTAATGTAGTCCCTCTGACTCCATTAACGGAATGCTCTACTACTTTCACCATAGCTTTGTTTGTTAATGCCGACATTTTACTCCTTTCTCATATCTTCCGGAGGGAGTTTCCTTCAAAGGGCACACTGCTTTTTTGTTTGAATACTTTGCCTACAAAATTTGCACCAGACAATGAATTTTATGTACATCCGTCATCTTTCCCTTTTTAGTGCTTAAAGCAGAGACTATACAGAAGAGTAGATGTTTCAAGCTGAACCAAGTGAAGGAGTCATGTAATTTACACAGGCACAAGGGTGACTTGTAACGCTCTGATTTTTCCTCCTTTTGTGTCATTTTCGTGTGAGAAGGATGATGATATCATGTACACTTTGTGAGATGTGGCGGCTGCTTTGTCCGTGAGTATTTGGCAATGAGTCCCTAGAGACCAACAGGCAAGCATTCCATTTTCTTACACTTTTTGGTGCTTTCAGAAAATGTTCCTACTTGAATAAAAGTGGCTCTGGACTCTGCTGGAATAAGTCCAGTCACATTATTGTTTCAGCGTACCAGTAAAATTTTATGGACAACCCCTTCAAAAACATGTACTTTGTTTCAACTCTCCTTTGTTTACTTTTCCCTTCCAACCAAGTCATAATCCATTACATTTTGTGTCCAAACCACCCGCATTGTTCTGTGTGCAGGAAGTTGCTATCATGATGATGAGGGCTATTAAATGACAATGACCACCACAAACACGACAACAATGCATTGGTAATCAGCAGTATTGGTTGTCTTTCTCTAGTGTGTAGTCTTTTCTGAATGACCAGCGGAAATGGAGAAACCCAAACAAAAAAATGTGGAGAAAGACACGTTCCTCCTTAGTCAAACAAGTCAACAGAAAGAAAGCAGTACAATTTTCCAGGTAATAATTTACCGGGAAAACAGAGAGGCTCATCATCATACCAAGAATACCTTCGTTTCTCTACAAAAAAGCACAGACAAAAAGCCACTTTTTCAAGAAGGACAAAAATAACGACAAATAGAACAACAGTAGCACATTAAAGGTAGCAATGCATTACTGCATTTCTTTTCAGCTCTTTTCTGGCTATTTCTCTTTTACTGAACAAATAATAGACTTGTTCAGTTCCTTCTCATTAAAATCCAGTTTTCTTTTGTTTTTACTGCTTCCTTTACGACTTTCGCCTTTTTCCAGTGTACAAGGAGCACGATATGAAGTATAAGTACGTAGTACAGACTCTTGCATTTCGTCTTCAGTGCGCCAATCTGAGCTCCACCAAGTCTCTCAAGGATAATTTCCATTATTTCCACTTGGCAAGTTAGACAAGAGAGGAATGAATGAAAAAAGGTAAAAAGAAAGACAGAACCGGGAAATACTCAGACAGACAGAGTAAAAATGTGAATGAAGTACAGACATTTATTATACTTTCTTCGAACTTGGAACAACTTTAAAAGGCAAAAAAATGCAACGCGCCATACCTAGTTGCATTCTTGATGATGATGATGACGAGCACAAAAATACGATGATGATGATCATGACTGAAACGACAAAATATGACAAATTGTCAAAAAAGTGCTAAGAGTTCATATTCGTATATACCATATTTTTCTCTACTGTTTTATTACCTGCTTTTATGAAACTTTTGGAAAGAACTATATATAACGAATAAGAAGATAGTTCAAAGAAACATAAGGAATCGTATTGCCAATATAGGCTAAGTAACAAGGCAATCAACAATAAAGGGGAAAAGTCATTTAATAATTTCTTGTTATGTGTCCCTCTCTCTGCTTTTATAACCCTCATTTGCCTGGAAAAAATAATGAAAAAATATGAATGAGTAGCAAAGTGGGTAGAGCTTGCATAAGACACTTTACATAATATCCAGAAGACATGCAAAAATGTTGAAAATGAATGTGTACATAACTTCTATGTGTATTATCTATGATGTCTGATGAAGAAAAAATAGCACCTATAAGGCAGCAAGAACAGCAAAAACATTCTAAATTTTGTATGTGAAGTGAAACTCGTTCCAATTCCACCCAGTAATTGATTTGTTAAAGAAAAGGTTATAAGGACAATGAATTTCGTTGGAAATTGGAAGTCGACATTTGAGATTGATAACAGATGTTTTATACTCGCGCATTAATTGGGACTAAATGTTTAGGAGTCCAATTTCAAATTGCTTTCATCATTTTTCGTTCAACTCTCCACTCTACTTTTGACTTTTACACACACACATATTTCATGCTCCAGCAACAAAAAGCACAATTATGCTTACTATTCACTATACAAAACTGTTTCAATTTTTCTCCTTTTGGTGAGTGGTGACTTACGAGAAAACATAACTAGCAAACATGTTCTCTTAACGGCTGTATGACATTTTCCTCTGCTATTCTGTAATAACTTGAGCATTTGTGTGGTTGGGTTGGGTAACATGAGTACTTTAGCTTGACTTACGATTTCTCCAGAGTTTTCCTAGCTAAATACCGAAAATGCCTTGCCTCTTCTGCAGCAATCTGCAGTGCAACCCAATCCACAACACAAACATTTTTACGATGGAAATGAGTAATGAGTTAGGAGGAAAAAACGTCGTCGTTTTTTCTATAGTGTACCAGGCCAAGGATTTTCTAAAGTGGGAAAATGCGTGCAACAAGTTCTAACACCTTAACCCCTCCACACAAAATCCCAGAAATAGAGTTCCAGTCAAATCGAAATTTGTGTGTGTGCGTAGAAGGCAATAACAATATTTCAGCTATTTTTATGCCTTCAACCAATCCAGGAGCAAAAGTCAACAAGCCAAAGATTTTTTTCTGTGAAAAAAGTTGACTTTGTCAACCTAACCAACTGTTAAGTAGTTTGGGAAAATATTATTTTTTATGATTGCAGCTCATAAACACTTTGGCTTTTTCTGAGCTGGCACGAGAAAATAAGGAAGACATAAAAAAGTCTCAGGATTCAAGCCATAAGCTATGAAAGCGATCTCTGCTGGTGAATAATATTCGAATTTTAATGAGGCGTGCCATGGAATGTGTTGATGAAGCTCAAAATAACCTTTTTTTGTTCAGGGCTTTGGCATTTCAAGCCAAAAGAGTACAGCGCACTATACCACTACTGACCTGATTATCGTTTTTACACTTTCTCGCCAGCGAAATGGTCATTTAAACAATCCTATTATTTTTATTTGAAATGATAAACTATTTCTCGTCTGTGTAGTTTTTATGATTATCCCAAGTTTTAAATAGTGCGTAAATGTGTCAGCGGGACATTTTATATTCATTCTTACACTTTTGCGGGCAGATGTTCCATTCATAGAAGAAAAAACCTCTGATGTAATAAAAGCCGAAAATTGTTCTCATTTTTATTATCATCCCAAAGCTAAACTCATTAATCAGTTTTTACACGGGATAAAGTAGGCATTTAATGAGCTCATAATTATCAATGAAAAAGGTGATCAATGTCCAACGCAAAGAATAAAAAGCAAGTCTGTTAATAAAATGCAAGCAAATGTCCAGGCTATTTTTCCAGCTTTTGGATTACAAACTTGGGTTTCATTTCAGAAGCACAGCAGCAGCGCAAGCAAAAAGGAATCCGAGATGGTATCAAATTTTGTACAAAACGTCTTTAATTTATTGTATACCAGCCCGTCTTTTTCTCTCTGTAAGGCTAAATGGCTCATTAAATGAAATGGCATATCCCATCACACCACACGACAAGCTAGCACAAAAAGCCAAAAAGCCGCACACAATTCACTTCTCTTCTCCAATGACCTTTCTTTTGGCTTTATAAAATTCCAAACTGGATTTGCTCACTTTTTGTGTTTTTGTTGAAATTGAAGGAACACGAGATGGATGGAATATGGAATGGAAGCAATAAGTCAGAAGAAAAAATTGCTTTTATTATTTATCCAAAAGTGTGATGCATTGTATTTCTTCGGGAATATAATAGCTTCTCCAAAAAGAGAGGTCTTTTGCACTTATTGTTAATTGTCTGCCTTTTCCCTATGTCTTGTTTATATTATCACAAATCAATGAAGTGTGTCGCGTCCTTTAGCTAACTTATTAGCCTGACTTATTTCTCGCCTTACAATTCATAATGGGACAATTTTCTCTTCACTCACCTCATCATCCACTCATCATTATTGAGTCACTCACTCTCTATCGTAAGTTCATTGAGAAAAAATATTCCTCTCTCCAGAAATGTGTGTATTTTCAGCTGCTCTGATCTTCATCTTCTTGTTCATCATCCACTTCCTCTTCTTTCTTGTGCAGTCAACTTGACAAAAGTGCCAACAATAACATTTCCTTTAAGGCAATAGTGCAACTTCGTTTTCATTGACTATTGATTATTGAGTGGATCTGATGAAGCACCATATTGACTTGGCACTTCTTCTCTCTACTAAAGCCTTACTCACTTCTTAGTTGACTGCATTGCAGTGAATAATTTCTTGAATTTCACAAAAGACTCACATGGCTTATAATAAACTTTTATACTAAAAGCGACCAAGGAGGCCTATTCTTTCTTGGAGTTGCACAGCAGAGAGCAACAGTTTATGAATAATTGATTTTTCTGCCAACACAATGCACTGGAAATGCTATATTTATTGCTTTAAATGATTCTGCAGCAGATGTGTCGCGAGATGACTTGGAATGACTTTTTTCTTTAAAAAAGAAGACTTTTCCTTTTCTGAAGGAAATACTAGATTGACTAACAATGCGTGTAACAATGGACTCGGGAACGATTTGTCCTTTTTTTCTCACCAGCCAAACGACCCTTTTATGAGGTCCTTAGAGGGTCAATCATGTCCAATATAATAGTTGAGCAACAAACACCCACACAAGCCATGCAGCTATATATTGGAATGCTTGTTCATTTTTTTCATTGACTGCATCTCAACAACAAAAACTAGACTACATCTCTTCTCTCATTATCCTTTTCAGTATTATTCTGTGTTTAGTGGGCATTCAACCGATTTATGAGAGACCAAGAAAGAAAAAAGGAAGAAGAAATAGTATAAAGTTTGCAGTAAAAAGACCTTTTTTCTTGCTCTTGTGTTACAGAAACAGAAATACGAAGAAAACAACATTCAGCCTGGTTGAAAAACTCCAAAGAAAAAATACTTCCAAAGGGTCTCCAGTTCTTCGGTACTATTTCATGCTACCAGCATACACAGCACACAATATTTTCTGCACAGAGTTAAAGGTTCAAAGAAGTCAACTCAAGTCAAGCCTCGTTTGAGATAAGCTAATAGCGAAAAAATGCTCTCTGGAATCTGGAATGGGAAATATGTAATGTATAGGTACTAGTATACGCAGTCATGAAGTCAGAGTGGCAACTACACGACGAGTGAAGATGGAAGACAAGCAAGTCAATTTCCCTACTTCTTCTTTTGAATGAACTTGTCCTTTCTTTTCTTCACGGGAAAAATGATGATAATAAAAAAGGAATGAAATTGCTGCATGTACTTTTTTACTTTAAAAGAAGGTCAACTGGAAAACTATGTGCGTGACAAGCTGCGGATGGCTGGCTTGACAGAAGAAATTGTATGGAAGGCTTTTATACACGTTTTCAATTTGGTTTTTGCAAGTTTTTGAGTAAAACTGCGTGTGACATAATATGCTATCGACAGATCGCATAATTAAAGCAAACCAAGCCGGTGGTGTAATTTGAGACGTTCTCAGATTTCATTAGTTTTAAAGATTTTAGATGATCTGTTCATCTCCATCCAAGTGGTTACTGCTGCGGCAGTATAGTGGCAGAGAGCACAGGGACAAATAATTTATCAGTGCTAGATCAGCGGCATGCCGGTAGACCGTAATCAGTAAAGGCTTGAGTTTAGAAACTTGAGATTGAGAGTGTTTAGTTAGATGGGCTATAAGGGCAACATGTAGTTGGTTGGGTAGTGGAAAAACGTGAACCTCTTTTTTCAAGAGTTTGAAAAAAGGCCGTAATTTAGATTTACTGCTTTACATACAAGCTTACAGAAAGATCAGTAGAGAGTTGCTACTTGCTACAATCCGAAGGAATATATAAGTGCGCCTTTTGCCTTTCCTCAAGACAGGCAACAATGACTACATTCATGTTCGAACACGAGTTTGGTGTGTCGAGCAAGATAAGTAGGGAAATTCTACCTACTCTTCTAATGCTACTACTGCTGCACTGGACTTGTGGGATAAATTCACATGCACGGTAGGAATACGAATCACGTTGTTAAGAAAAACGAAACCATCAACTTGACAAACAAAGAAATTTTTAGAGGATCCTTCTTTTTTTCCTTTAAAGCTCCTTTCGTATTATATGGTCGTGTGCATGGATCACGGCAAGGATTTTTTGGCTGTCCATCTCCATCCACGCATTATTGTTGGGTTGTGTGTGCGTGTCGTGTCCCAAAGCAAATCTCAAAAATATATATACCTACCCATATTACTTCTTCTTCTGTAAAAGCGGTGATTACTTGAAGAAATGTAAATGCATGTATGTCTGTGTGTGTACTTTTAGTTCTTGTCAGATATTCAGATATATTTATGATAGCACTAAGGAACCTTTTTTCTTCTTGTCGATCCTTCATCATCCTCCTCTTCTCTATATCGTCTCGTATGAATAGTTCAATCATGAATGAATCCCAGCTCAGTCTTGATCTTGTCGCTTGCCAGCCCTGATCAACTTTTTGTCCTGAAAGAATCATCTTGAGAGACTGGACAACAAAAAATCAAAGTTTTATCTCTCCAGTGAGCCCACTCTTATTCCCGATTACATCTCATCAGATTAAGTAAAAAGTAACCCATTCCAAAAAGGAATAAACACTTGTACATAAAGAAATAAAAGTTGACAAACAATTTTACTTTGCAAAAGTCAATCTTTTTTTTCTTTTTGGAAAAGAAACAAGAGTGAAGCAATGTTCACAAACTTTACAAGATTATCTGTGCATTTTACCAAGTTTTTAAGCAATATATTCTCAGAGGAAAATCTCTCTCCGTTTTAAAATCCTGTTTGCTGTATAGCTCCAGGAAGAAACGGAAGTTTGTCAAATCATCTTCCATCATTGTCTGCACTCTCGCTCTCACTGCGAAAATTCGGTTATCCTCTTAAGCACATCGAACTCTCCCTGTGGAATCAACAAAGAGCATAAGAGAGCCTATATCATCGCAACATCTCCGTCCAAATATTTACACTTTGCCAACATCACAACGCAACAACATAATAAAAAATATATATCTAGCGATCGATATTTTATCCGAAACTCAACCGTGGAAAGCGTTTTGTCGTCAATTTTCTCTCCCAGAGAACAATATCCCAAGTGCCTACTCTACGCAACACTTACTTTTCCATTGTTCTGTGTGTTCATCATGCAAAAACTATAAACAAGAGAGAGAGTATAAGTTTCCTCCAATGTACAAGTGAAAACAACGTGTTGATAGTTGAGTGCATATACAGCCAAAAAGTATCAAATATCTCTCTTATGAACTAATGCGCAAACAAAAGGAAAAGTGTGCCTAAAACAAACTTGGACAAAACTACGTCGTGTTGCAACTAATTTTAGGGCGATAATAGTGGCAACTGTAATAAACAAAACGCGGAGAAAATAATAATTACACTATGACGGCGACAACTGGGACAGGTGGCGGCGGTGGTGGTGGAAAGATGACGAAGAATTCTACAAGTAGCCCCGTAACAACAACGGCAGCTGGGAAAGTAGCTACTAGTAGTGCCACCACAGGCTTGGATAAAAGGGAAGCCAAGAAATTGCGCTCTTATGAAAGCAGAAAGGTAAAAAAGTTAATTAATTCAGAACACTAATTATTCATTAGAAGCATATATCGCTAGACTTGTATGATGCTGGTGGTGTGGTGCTTTCTGCGTAGATTGATTTTTCCCTGTTTCTTGGAACAACGAATATACAGGATCATTTATTAGCCAAAGATGTATCGCATGAGAGGAAAATATTTTCATTAGAAGCCTTACGCAAGCTTGTAGAGAGGCATGAAAACAGGCACATGACCAGTTTTGACAAGAGTATAGAGCTAGCATACCATTTACACTGTTTTCCGGCATACTATTAAGTGTAATCTTTCCCTTTTCCAGAATCCTGGATAATTAAGTCTTCACATTATTTACATGCTTGGTAGACAGCTACATATTCCTGGAACACTGGGCCACGGCTACTGTACATAATAAAATATTAATGCATAATGCATTCTAGGACCCGTGTAATGCATGCATAATTGTACGAGAATTTCACCAGCACCGTTATAATAATTTTCATTGCTTATTTATAATACTTCAAAAAAGAAATGCCAGAAAAAAGATCCACCTTGCTTACACACTCATTATCAGTAAGGTCATCAACAGCAGCAGTAGCAGTAATGCCTACTTCATGTTTAATGATAATATTACAATTTTTTACTCTACAAGTTCATCATAATATGGTGGTTGCATGATTTTACTCAATTTTTTGTGGAAAAGGGAAACAAGAGGGTGAAAAGGGCATCTCTTTCTTTATGGCTACCTCCGTTACACCTGTGCCACCTGCCTTTCTGTATTAGTTGTAAAAAACAAAGGAAAATACTAATTATATGTACATTTTTGAACATTTGAATAGTAAAATAAGTTAAAAATGTAGAAATGTTTGAGTTTTACGTTAAAAAAATAAAATCGGGACTCTGGGTACAATACGTTTCTAAAGATAAAATAGGATCTCTGCTTCAAAAGATTCTTCAGAAGTTTAGAAACGGGGTATTGCAGTATAAAAGTCTTAATAACTGTAAATTAGCTTACAAGACATCACCATTAAAATGCACCCGATGCTGTTTTCCCTTGCATGGCACCTTATTATATGGCTACCTGTATGCTGGTTTTATGATGGCTTTACCAATAAGTATTTTCAAAAACTTACATGCTTTTGCATATGATTATTTATGATGATCATTATTTTCTTAATTTTCCTTCCAGATCCGAAAGCCCCTGATGGAGAAGCGTCGAAGGGCTCGAATCAATCAAAGCTTAAACGAACTGAAGAGGATCTTGCTGGAAGCGAACAACGGAGCTGCAGCTACTGCAACTCGCAAAGAGGTAAAAAACAGCAACAATATTTATTCTTTTTTTCAAAATCAGAATATCTCTTCTATAGCTTGCTAGTATCTACTTCTGCCTCTAAGCTTATTTTTTTCCTCTTTTCATTTCAAATTTTCCATCATCATATCACGTACGTCACTTGGTGCTCTAATAGGATTATTTTATGATGATGGCTATCATCATTATTATTACGACGATTATAATCATTAAAAATAATAAAAAATGCATTGGAGAAAAAGAAAGACCAGCTTAAAGTCCGGTAGCTTAAGTGCCCAAGGATATTTTAGAAAAAGTGGCCAGAAGAGAAAATGAAAAATACGGTAGCAACTTGGGTCTCAGTTTTTTTAGAAGGCAGATAATGACTTAACATACAGAAGCAGTTTCATTTGCATATTATTACATCCACAATCTTAGGCAAGATATCTTATATTCGCTTAATTACACACGGCCACAGTATCTGATGATGATACTAAGCTGAAAAGATCTTTAGAAGAAGTTCTAAAATAGATGAGATTTTCTCTGGTTGAAGAAACGCTCATTTTTCACAGGAGCATTTTAATTTTATTCAGAACTAAGTCATCTTCATCATTTTAATAAAGCGTCCAACCGTAAAAAATGTATTTCTGGAGAAGCAGAGCATAAAACTGATTAAAAATATATTGCATTTAAAAGTCATCTTGATCATAGCACACCTGTCGAATCTCATGTTGTTTTATTTGCTCCCAATGCTCCGGACTAGATGGTATCAGGTAACCTGCGACAATTTCTTTTGCATTCTTTTCTCATTTCATGAACTTTCAATAAAAATTTGATCATGCTGTGCTGTGCACTGTAAACTTCATCAAATTCTGCCCATCAAAAGAGGAATTTTATTGTAGCAACATGTTTCTCCAATTTTATCAATAAAAAAAGTCTTGCTTTACATAAATTATCAATCTATACAGCAATACACCAGTCCCGTTTTTATGGCTTCTTGCTCATTCCCGTTTTAGAATTTACGTAAATCAACAGTTGTGTAGGGTAAAAAAGGGAGGAAAAGATGCATACCCATGGCACGCATTCGTAATTTTCATTTTCTTTTGCGTCTTATTTAATTATAGACCAGTTGCAGAAGCACACTCGTGTCGTAGTTTCTTCTCCCCAAAAAATTAGTGTGTAGCTGCAGCATGCAAAGCATATCTATTTTTATTCCTTATTCCTGTGGTTTTATTTGGTTGACCCAGTTCTTCTCCCGACGAACCAAATTACTCTCATTTTTTATTATGTAAACTTGCCGAAGAGAGAGAGATAAAGGGCTCATTTTACGGGAAATTGGAAAGATGCAAGTGCAACCGTGATTGCTCCAAATTTTATGAATCTTGACCCGCGTTACAGTTTTTCTCGCTTGATCATTTTCATCTGCATGCATCATGCAATTTCCTTGTCTTGTGTAATCTAATAGCTTTGTGGATAAATCCTAATCAGCATCTTTTTTTCTATTCTTCAGGGCTCTCGTCCAGCCAAGCTAGAAAAAGCGGATATTTTAGAGCTGACCGTTAGGCATCTTCTTAGCCTTCAGACATCATCCTCTTCAGCAGTAAAAACCGGTGGCAGTGGTGTTGTTGGGGAGCCAAAAACTGCCAAAGGCGATAATTCTCCCAGAGCAGCAGCCTCATCTCCCGTTGTTTCCACTGCTACTCATGAAGTGACGCAACTCATGGAGGCGGCATCCGTGGCTGGTAACAATTTTCAGGCTCATGGTAGCACTGCTCCCGGCATCAAGACATGTCATGTTAAGGTGTCATCATCAACTTGCCTCCTGTCAGACTCGGATGACGAGCGTACCACAACAACAGCAACCGGAGAATCATCCTCGTCCTCATCGCCACCTCCACCATCCTACTCTCCCGACCAGAGCCAGGCAACTCTTGTCTCCGGAAACTGTTGCGGCTCTGAAAGTAATGGAACTAGCAACAGTAATCAGTCTCAAAATCATCAACAGTCAACATCCGAAACCCCGTTTATTAATGGATTCTCAGAGTGTCTCCGCCTGGTCAAGAATTCGCTAAAAGCTCGCAACTTGACTAGAAGTCATAACCATCCTCAGCAGCAGCACTTAAAGCAGCCTTACAATTTGGAGGAGACACTTGACTCTTACTTGAGTGAGCTTCAGGAACAGATTCTTCGACACAAAGCCTATTATCCCTCGCATCATCATCATCACCGGAGTATTCTGAAAGGAGAAGAATACTCACCTCAACATTCACCCGGAGCAAGGAGCACAACAAGTAGTAGCAGCACAAGCAGTTCTCATGCTGCAGAGGATTTGCACATGAGAATGATGGACGTGGAGCCAGCCATGTCACAAGAACATCATTATCAGAAATATCAACAGCAGCAGCAACAACACCGAGCTAATTATAATACTACGTCTTCTCCATCTTTATTGATCTCGTCCGTGTCACCCAAGCAGTTTTACAATCAATCTTCTGCTTCTCAATTTCACTACCAACAACAGCAGCAGCAGCCAACTCAACAAGGTCGCATTGTAAACTCTTCAACGGCAAAACAACAGCAGCATCAACAGGGAAAGTACTTTGTTCCCACACGCCTAGCCAATGGTGAAGTGGCCTTTGTTTTAAAATCAGAGGGCAAAAGCGCTTTGTCTAATGAACGGTACGACTACCAAGAAGCAGCTCAGTATCATTCCGGGGACGAGTGTCATTATCCGGGGCAATATGATACGGCTTCTCATCAGTACCACCCATCCAGCATGAAAGCAGAATTGTCTCCTTATGGCTCCCCATCTCATCATCATAATCAGCACTATTTCCACTCTACAAAGTACTTTCACGACGACATTGACACCACGCGTGCAGTTTGGAGACCTTGGTAAAATAAACTGAAATAGAAAACGACCAAATTAGTAGCGAAAATTTACACTTGTTGTTGACGTGTTGTTTGCAACATTTGTAACTTTCTCTTGTGTCTCGTAACAAAAAGATGATTACTTGTTTGGTTCTCGGTCTCAATGACCTGGACACAAAATGAGAGTTGAAGTTGATATGCTGACAATATCCAGCCAGCTTAGGGCTACTTTGTGTCTGATGTTTGTTCAATGCAACTTTTTAAAGCTTTACTTTTTGGTGAGAATTACATATTATTTGAATTCATGTACATTTTATATAGGCCTATTATTATGTACATAGATATTGTTAGATAAGTCTACTTTCCTGGAAATGAATTTAAACTTGGTATAGAATAGAAAGTGAAGCGACTCTGTAAATACTACACTTGGCTACTACTTCTAGAGAGAGCTCACTTTTCCCTATTTTCACTTTCAAGTGTAAATGAAAAATCTGTTGTTGCCGCAGCAGTGTAGACATATATACCTACAAAGCATACAAAGAATAATATCAAAACAGCGGGCAAAATGTGTATCGATCTAAACTTTTATTTACATTTGCTTTCATTTTGAAAGGAGAGAGAGATCATGATATTATTGCTACCTACCAGAACCAAAATGTCAAGCTGTTTATGCGAAAAAAGTAGGCTAGGTCGAATACTCTATACCAGAATATTATTATAAATGCCTTACATTTCTTCCACTGTGTGCTTTCTCTCTTTTTACTAAGAGTGGTGTAAGTAAAGTGAGACGTAGAAATGCAAATAATTTATTTACACAATTGAATACGCAAAGCGGAATATATTATAAGAAGTAATGTAAATGCAAGGTCAAAAATGTATCTATATCTTTTGTAAGCTTACAAACAGTTTTCTGAGCCGATTCACCTCGGTCTCCATTTTGAATCTCCATTTGCCTGTGATAATCCTCATTGATTGATGTACATAAGTTAGAAACTAATTATTAAGCTCATATCATAGAATAATATCCTATTATTGTGTATACCTACTACCTACAAATAAAAGCAAAGTCATTATCAGACTTGCTGCGTAATAAGACAATCATTTTTGTGTATACTG
This sequence comes from Entomobrya proxima, assembly GCA_029691765.1. Classification (NCBI taxonomy): domain Eukaryota; kingdom Metazoa; phylum Arthropoda; class Collembola; order Entomobryomorpha; family Entomobryidae; genus Entomobrya; species Entomobrya proxima. The sequence continues at coordinate 733,461 of CM056168.1, forward strand.
CTTATTCAATATAAGCTAATTATAAGAAATGTAATCACACGTGAGATGACAATATATAGCAATCATACACTTTTTCTGTTTTTTGGAAATTTCCAACAAAAAACAAAAGTGTTAAACTGTACAAATATAAAAGATAAGCCGACATATTTATTGTTTATACCAATTATTCTTAAAAACCATTAATTATTGTAAAATAGCCCTTTAAAATATTCTTGTGCTTTTTTACCTTTATCGCTCAAAACCCAATAAATATTTTTACTGATAAGAAAAACATTAAAACTTGGAGAAAAAAGTAAATTTCTTTCCAACTTGAGCATATACGCATAACATAAGCATTTTACCTTTTCACACCTTAAAAAATAATAAAGCTCACACAAAATTACCTCGGCTGCTACTGGTTTTCTTCTTTAAAAAAAGTGAATAAAGTGCACCCAAGCATTCAATATTTCAACATTTTAAAAGACCAAAGATCAGATCATTATTTTCTTTAAAAATTTTCTTAATCATCTTATCTTTCGAAACACATGTTAATTACACTTGAAATCCTATCCATCTGCTGGCCTATCTCAAAAAGCAACTTATCTGAATTCTTAATCAGCCGAACCACACACACAGAAAAGCTGCCGACATTAAAAAGTGTAGTAATTATCAGAATACCCCATAAACTCCACTCATTATCATTTCACCATCTTCTTCTTCAAAGAATGTCTCTTAATTAAAAGCGATGATGGACTAAATAGGAGCAATAATATTCACCAGATTTTCATCACGATACAATCCAAAAGCCTTAAAAATAGTCCATAAAACTGAAATTCCATCCATATGTCATTTCTTTACTGCTGCTTTTGTATACATTTTTACCTTAATTCGGTTACTTGGCCTTACACAAAAGCTTCATCAAAGCTTGCTTCTTGCCTCCATTTTCCCTTCATCCCCATCCATTCCAAAAAATTATTGCTACTGTTCACTATTTACTATTCTTAATGAGCAACTCCTGTGGTGGTGGTAGCATAAAGTAAAAAGGAAAATTTTTCCAAAAAAATAACCATGAGGTCTACCATACCATGATCTCCATCCTTCCGAAAAAAGAATTCCTCAGATTCCCCTAATTCCCGTCATTATTCTTTAAGAACCCTTTTTTCGCTCATAATCTCCTGGCCCAAATCTTAATGACCTCACGAGCCTTTGAAGAAAATAAACGGTTAGGTTAAAAAAAGATGCTTGAATAAAAGATGAGAAGAGAACAAGAGATCAGAATGATGAAGGATTATAGAGGCTAGAAGAAGAGAGCTGGAATTATAACAGCATTCTAATGATGACGTAAACCGTAAGAGATCACATCAGCCGCGCGCAATTCGGTAAATTCCAGGAGCTCCTTTCTCTCTCAACTTTTCAGCTCATTATTAAAAGTGTATACATACTTGCGTGTTAGCTAAACTCTTTTTTAACAATGCAGATGCCTAGAGATGCAGAATCGATATCGATTTATAGAAAAACCGAAATAACAAGAGAGCTGTAGTGCTACTGTTTAAAATTCCAAACATGACCCAGTCTCCATCCATTTCACTGTGATTTTTTTCACTTCAATTTCAGAAAAAAAGAAGTGCGTTGCTGGAGGCAAATGGCCGTATAATGATATGATGATATGATCAGGTCAGGTTTAGAAAAAAAAATCAGGTCCAGGTCGGGGTTTTTCTGCCTTATTTGCTTGGACAAGAGACTTACCTACGCTACGCTGCTGCTGCTGCTAAAAATAAACCCTTTTTTCCGTAAAGAGTTTAGATTACACCTTCTTTAAAGAAAAAACACAAGAGAATGCTCAATTTTCACTGATTGTGTAAGGTACACAAAGCGTAATAATATAATAATATCTGCCGATGCTGTTGCACTAGTTAATATTCTGGACAGGTAGTCCAGTTCAGTTACATTTTTTTCTGTTTTCAGAATTTTTTAAAGCTTCTACGTGGTTTAAGCAACGCAACTGTTGCAACTGTAATAATAATCGGAATTATTGTGGATAATTGTAATGATGGGTCAATGGGCCAGTTATGGATACACCCATAGTCCAGCTAACTAACTGTTGGCAGCATGCGAAAGCAATAAGTTTATTAGAGAAGGAGTGGACTGAACTATCTATAAAAATTTAATGATGTAATTTTTTGGAAAGGAAAAAGAAAAGGGGACGATAGCGGGATGCTTTAGTTTTAGTGTAGCAATGACCTGTTTCTATAAATTCGAAAAGTTTAGATTGAAAATTGAAACAAACAAGAGATTATTCTAGAAAAACAAGAGCTAATTTTAGAGTGCGGTCCAGTAATACGGGGATTTGGTGGTGCATTATTTCCAAATTTAGAGCTGTGGCTTGGCGTTGGCTTGATTGGGAAACATCCGTATCGGATATCGGGATTATACTTTAAACAGGTAGTTATTTTGTTACGAAACTACCAGGATTCTGCAATCTTACCGATTTCATTAGGCTTAAATGAAACTCTTGTTTACAAGCTTGTGCAACATCGGATCTGCATACCTACTAGAACCACCTTCTAGAAAGTTTCTAAATAAACAGAAAATCTAAAAATAATCGGGATTCGGATGTTATCCATATATCATGATGACGCAACCTAGAGTAAAACGTGCTAAGCGTAAACTTCATACATCTGCACTTTTAAAAACAGGTATATTTTATGATAATGATAAGTATGTTTTGATCAGTAGAATAAATGTGCATGATATCTTTGTAAATGGAAATTTGACATTGATTCCTCCAGCAACATTAGCGCATCTTTTACATCAGAGCAAAACACTATAATTATTATGAAAAAGGAGCAACTTATTTTGTGTACTTTGCCATGTCATTTCATCTTGCCCTGTGTTTTTTCACCCACAAGGTAGAAAATGATCTCAATTCAGCAACAAGAGCCCACAGCCCACCTGAGGATAAAACTGCTCTGCTGCTATTTTGTTCAATGCAACTCAGAAGTAGCAACCGTGGGAAAGTTTACGCGTGCATCTCGCGTGTGTTGCATGACGCTCTTTTACAGTTTGTACCCACCTCCTTCCAATCACATTCAATCTGTTTCGGTTTGGTATATAAAAAATCTTCTATTTCTCTTTTGCTTTGCATGCTATTACAACAACAGGTGCAATCAAACAGGTAAATTGTACCCGAAAATATATCTAAAATGATAAGCAATCCATGTTCAAAATTGGTCTGTAATTTTCCCATTTTCTTGATCCAATTGTTAAAAAAGTCAATAAAATCTCCAGCTTGTTTAGATATACATTTCCTTATGCACTGGAAAAAGATAAAAGTCAGAAATTGCCGAGTAGTAGAAAATTGGCAGGAAAGTGAATAGTAAAAATATATGCAACCAACATCATTTACATCATCATGGCCTATGGTCAATCCAAAAAAATACTCAACCCTTTCCATTGACAAATGAGACTCATGTCCATCTGCGGTTTCCTCTCTGCTGTCCATTCACTTGTTGTTCCTCAACCCTTTTCTTTTGATCCAATTCAAGTCATACGTATAATTTTCCGCAGAACAACAACCATAATCATAATGATAGTGCCACCAGTGCAGTTACTTGTCTTTCCAAAATCAAAACTAGATAAAACCTCCAATTCATAATTTCTTCTTCGTATTCTCTCTCTTCTGCTTAGAAAATTCATTCACAATTTTTTTCGTCCGTCTCAACCAGTTTTTTCTGTTTAAAAACATGAATTACAAGACAGCAGCAAGCAGCCAAGCAATTTACTCAACATGTCGCCTCATCATCATCAACAAAATGATCATTTCTCCGGTAGCAAAAAAAAACTCGGAAAATCTGAATGAAAACTCCTACGCAAGATGCTCTAACAAATGATGTGCATGATTCTTCAAAATGACGCTTATCTTCATTTTTAGCTCACGATAAAGATAAAGATGAGTTTGTGGTTTCAAGAATGGGCCGTACAGCAACCGTAAACTTCACTTTTCCTGAATGAGTTTTGATCGTAATGAACCACAGACAAATCTTGCAATTTGTCTAGAAGTAAATTTTTCAAGAAAAATAATATAAAATTTTAACAAGTTTACTAGACTGAGATTTTTGAAGAAAAGCCAAAGCAAAAAAATATTAAACTGCGCCAGAGAGGAAGTACACCTCATCACATTATATTGAACAGGTAAAAAGAAATGAGTTATTTTTTGTGTCTGGAGGAGAAAAAAATGAAGATGAAGCACACTCGGGACCATCATCATCTTCATCTCGAAGCAAACAACTTGGTAAGGCATCTTTCTTGGGTAATTACTTACGTCAATGGTTTCTTCTGTGCATAAGGCTTCGTCAGAAGCATAATATTTTTCCACGCTCCAACAATTTTATCCCGTGAAGAAGATGCTTTCAACAACAACAAAGAATAGAGCTTATTTTTGGTAGCAAAACATCGATTCCACATCCGTCCACGTACATGACTTGGAAAAATGACCATCCAGAAGAAAGATGCAGCACCACAGCCAAAAAATGAAATCTGAACACAAGCTTTGTAAAGTTCTACACTTGAAAATGCTCACGTCAGAAGAGTGTACAGATATAATGACCGTTCTTAGCATGATGATGAGTTTTGCTCTGGTCTTAAAAATACAAAATGGACCGAGAAGTGACTGCCGGAACATTACCATCATTATATTACCCACCACCTTCATCAAAAATATATATACACACGTGACTGGTGGGTTGTGTGACGACAGCCTATAGCTACTAGAAAGACGTACCAGTTTAAAAACACCGACTCAAATCATGAAAATTTATTTTTTATCATTATTTGTCATACTACCAGGCAGCACGAAACAACAGGTAATCACTTTCTTTTTTGTTCTGTCCGAGAACGTGATGAATTGACATTGACACTGGTGGACGTCCTGCACAGGTGGGTAGGTGGTATATAGGTACGTACTCGTACTTTCTTACATAAATAGGCAGTTTGACTAAATTACCAGCAAATGTAACAAAGGATTTACACGTTTGGCGTTTTCAAAAGTCGGCAGTGATTATATAGTCGCACTCTTACGTACGGCATGATTTTGTCATCATCAAAGGAAGGAAGTGAGCACTTTGCATACCTTTCTTCACTGCTCATGATCATGTTTAAAAGTGTTTCTGCAAAGCGCACTGAGATTTCGATTTCAAAGACAATTTAAGTATGATGGGCCATGTGGCAGGCGGCTTTTCAAGTAAACAGACGTTTGTCGTTTGTGCAAAATTTCAGGAGAAATATGGCTACACTGCGGTTGTAAAGGTAAAGAACATTGTGTTTGATTAACCGTGTCACTGTCACGTATTGTCATCCGACAGCAAACAAGAAAACGTTCTGCTTTATGAAAAAAATCGGTGTTTGCTGTTTAAACAGCAGAAACGTAACCAGATAAATACCTACACAGCAATCTGTAGTCTGTACATTTTTTGTAATTCGACACCAAAATATTTAGTGTTTAAGCCTTACTAAGCATCTATCAATCCAACATGAACATGCAATCATGCAAAGAGCTTTGTACAGAAATCTGCTCAGCATTTAGTACGGTTTAAGTAGAAACTCTGAATAGTATTCATTGTGAATCTGACATTGAATACAGTCCAGTCGTCCAGTGCATATCCCAAATGCAACGTAAAGGAATTACATGTTGCTCCAGCTTGAAAGGCTGCGAGTTTGGTGATGGCTTTGCTGGATAAATCCATCAAAATGTTACGACTTTGGTTGGATTTACAAAACCCTAAGCAATAAGCTGCTGGAGAATTACGGAGGATCGGATTTAGATTTAGGCGGATTAGTACTAAGCCAGCACACAAAATATTGATTAAACATTTTACCGTGAACAAAGCAAATTGAGCAGGAAACAACAGGTAGCTAAAATAATCTCACAACACCCCAAACCCAAAATTTTGTGGCTAAATTATTAAAGTTGTCCACAGAAGATCTAAAATCAGTTTATAAACCTTTTATTTTGTTTACCCATCCAAATTAAATCAAAACGAGCCTCTGTTCCCATCTCTCTTGATCTTTTCCAAATACCCAATAAGAAAATTGCATCTTGTGTTCTCCACACACACTTGACCCTTTTTTCTTCAGAGTTTTATCACTCACATCTCATCTATCTCTCTGATTCTGAGACAACAAAGTAGGGATGGATATAATATCTTCAAATTGACATTCGATACTATTTCTTATCCTTGCCTTTAAACTGATCATTTACTTCAAGCTCGGCTTGTAAAAGCCAGAAAAAGGCTTTGCCACAGATTCTTGTCTTATTACTGCTATCTCTACAGAAAAAAATATCTTCTTTCCTTTTTCCTTTCTTAAAGCTTTCCGAAGATGCAATCTGCTGCCCTATGTTGTGTTGTTTCGTGTTCCCCCCGAAAAAAATAATAACAACAACAAAAATAATCACTGCAGCACTGCAAATGACGTGTACTTTTAATAAGCCCAAAATGCCAAGATGCCGGTGCTGATGAGATTTGAAAGAAAGAATTGATCCTCCGAAAACAACTCTGATAGATACATGATACCCTTGCTGTCATCGAGAAAAAAATCTCCGAAGAAGAAAAATTACAGCTCGTTAAAAACTTTGGTACAACTTGTTGAACAGTCTGTCAAATCATCACCATTTTTTCTCAGCTTCGAGAATATTTTTTATCAACTCATTCGTCAAGTCATTTGGACAGTTTTATTTCATATTACTAAAGTATATCTATAGATTAGCAATAGAACAAAACGGTAGAATGAGCACATTATATATTTTTTACCCTAAAAACGTTCTAGATTCTGGAGCAACAATTGAGCTTGAACTATATTCCATTTAGCCCGGGTTTTTAGGGCTTTAGCTTAGCAGATTTTTGGATTTGGGATTAGGCCAGACTATATACCTATGTATTATTACGCGTGTGGATAATATGTAAAAGGCTGCTGGTATTTTACTGGATCGATTGGATTTGGGTTACTAATCCTAAATGCCAGCAAGGAGCATATTCCTTCAAGAAGACGAAACACATTTTACGGTTTGAAACACACAGTTCAATGTAATTCAGTGCAAGACCATTATAAGGTTGCCTGTTATATAAAATATTTTCTGTATCGCATTTATTAATCCAAGCAAACTAACCAAAAATATTTTTCTGCTTTGGCTGTCCAAATAATGGGAAAATGTTTGATCCTTCTTCCTTTTCTCTCTCTGTGCGTCTTTCATTTCTTCTTCTTGAGCCCATATAAGAAAAGTAGTCAGATTTGCCAAGTGAAGCGTTTCAATATTATGTATTAGGCATAAATAGTGTATAAGTTTTGTAGCGAAAAAGGACGACGAGCAAAAATGAGGAATAATAATGTATGTAATGATGATAAATAACGAAGTGAAGTAAACCTTCGGTCTACCCACACGAAGAAGAAGAAGAGAAAAAAGTTTTATGATGTGATATTGATGAGGATGATGCTGATGCTCAGTCAATGTTCAGTCTTGTGTTGTGTTTTGTACAAACGGGGACAAAAATAAAGAAAAATTTTTGTAAGTAAGGCTTGCAACAATATGTATAAAATGTATGGCTTTAACAAGCTGACAAGTAAGAGAAGGAAAGAAGGAAGAAAATAATAAGTTTTTATTTTGCTGAGCTGCCGCTTAACCCGACAATCATATCAAACACTCAGTCAGTCAAAAAGGCTTAGAGGCAAAAGGGATCACAGGTTCAGGTCACTCACTTTTACAAAGGCACGCATTTACGGATTGATGCTATATGGACATGGGATAAAGGGGAAAAAGAAGTGGGCACAACTCAAGCAAAGTGAGTGGCCCTTCGCGTTTTTCCATCTCAACAGACTTTGAGGCTCCTACTGGCTCAACTGCTGCGAAATCAATGTATTTTTTTAGTGTGGGAGGCAAAATGTTTACCAGAAAGTTAGATTTTTGTAAGTAAACTTGAGAAACTTTTAAAAAGTAGTGGAGAGAATGTGGGTGTACCACAGATACAAACTTTTCCGAAAAAATATGAAGTGCTTCCATATGCCTCTCTATCTATATGCTTCCAACATACGCAGCAGTTTGTAGAATTTTGTAGAGTTGTCGCATTTCTGAGTTTTGACAACAAAAATGTTTTTAATGTTTTGGATAGATCATTAGGATTTGTTAAAAGGTTGCCTTAAACTATAAATTGGGAACTTCATTACTGCTTATTATTCCCAGAAGGTATGGAAGGAATATTGTTATGTGTACAGATATTATACTATACACGTCATGGCATGACTAACCCGAAAAAATGATATTTTAAGTAGGTACATTACTCTGCAGTTTATCACTTTCGGCAAAGTAACTTTATTCTTTATACAAGTTTGAAATGGAGTAGGAGGTGACATTTGTCATTGTGCAGTTATATGAACAGCAAAGCAATTTATTAGCGGTATATACACACAAACAGAGAGAACTGCCGGGTGTTCGTTTGTACATTTTTTGTAAAAATATTTGGAGTATCATTACTTATCCAAATTACTGGTCAGGGAGGAGTGGTTCTTCCAACTTTGCCTTTTCCAAGTTCCAACTCTTCAAGTGACGTAACTGATGTAATGAATATGAAGATTGTAGATCAACAATGCATCAACAGTTGTTCAAGATCAGTTCTCCTTTTTTTGTTCTCTGGTTCCCTGTGTGGTAGGTTGTGCGGTCTTATGCTTTAAGCTAAACAAAGAAAAATGCTTTGCGTTGTTCCCTGTGAAAAAATGATCAAAACAGTTTTACCGAAAAGCACAAAACAGATCAATTTTTTCATGGCTTGCTTTTGTATTCATGAATGCTTCCAGTTTTGTTTGGAAAGTAGATACCCGGATGGATATACAAACCCAAAACAATTCCAGCATATCACATTCCCCCATCAAACGGTAAAAACTAAACAATAGCATGAAAGTCTGTTTAACGGTATTTCCCTAAACATGGATAATATGCAGAGTTGCACAATGACGTCAGCAAGCTTAGAACAATCTGCAAAATAAAGTATTATTATCACAAACAAAAACATTGCTGGATTAAATGATCAATCACAATGCAAGCTTCCAGCAAGATAGACAGTAAAACAGATAATTGTTGATGGCAAAGTGATTCCATGACCTGTGCTAAAAATAAATATCAGAAAGCTAAAGTCTTTTGAATGAGAATACTTGAAAAAACAACGGAAATGTCAACTGTCAAGTGAAGTTCCTTCCGTGAGTAAACACGAGGCTTAACACGGTTTTGGTCAAGCTCAGCGACCGAAATAGTCAACATCAGACTGCCTGTGTTGAGAAATGTAATAGGTCGCAGGTATTCATTACTTCTTTTTTAGAAAAGTATCCACAAATTTCTAAACAATTACTTCCCATCATTCTGCCAGCATAGCATAACTATCTGTTTTTAAAGTACGTATCATTACACATTACGCAAACCATTTTTGATTCAAATATTAAGTTTCCCAAAAATTTCACTAAAATTGAAACCCAATTTTTTCATGTAACAGTACCTACTTATTGTTCCCAGCATATAATACGCACTTACTTTTACGCAACAAATTTTTCTCCTTCAACTTTACATTTTTTTATTCTAATGAATGATCATTATCATTCATGCTTACAAAATCCTGTACTCTCTGGACAGACAAAAATATAAGAAGCTCATCTTTTGAAAATAATTCTAGAGAGAGAGAGTTTTGACGGTTTTTATTGATAATGATGAGACTCCACACAAGCATGTCAAAATTATCAAAAATGGTAGTCATTGTCACCTTTTTCAATGCTCCTGCCATCATGCCACTCTTCATCTCGTCACGTTTTCCACAACAGAATCAAAGAAAAAGGCGCAAACATAAGCTTATATTGAATCTCTTTTTCAAGTGCCTTTTTGAATAACTTCGTGTAAGAGATAAAAAGCTGAATATAAGCTCTGTTTAATTTGATGAGCTGTTGTCCATGTTGTCCCTCTTCTCCCTTTTCTCCCATTCCATCTCTTTAAAAGATTTTTTCAGGTGTCAACTGCCTTTGTCCTTTATGCTTCTTCTATATGTCAAGGTGTTGTGCATTACTTTATACACCAAGCATCAGAGTAGAAGATTATCACACCTTTTTTCAGGATGATCATCACCAAAAACTGAATCGGGACACAAGACACATCGCATAACAATAGTGGAGTCTTGTAAAGCTCATCATTATTATCTCCTTGATGCTTCTTTACATTTCTCCGCCTTACTTTTTCATTAAAAATGTAACAATATCAGAACATTTGGCTCTGGTCATAAAAACAGGGATATTTTTCAAAGTGTGAATTTGAAGTGAGAAAAAAGTGTAAAAATCCAGATCATCATTATCAACTGACAACACAAGCACAATAGGAACATCATCAAAAAGCATGTAAGAACTTGGAGGATTGGAGATTTTAGAGGAAAACACATTTTTTTCTATTTTATGCTTCAAAACAGCGACAAAGCTTCTTTGGAAAAATTTAAATATATGTAGTACAAAATAATATCATGTTTGAATGAAGCTTGCCGGACAACAAGAATCAAAAACTGGAAACGACATTCTTCTTTTGAAGCTCATCTCAAAGTTTGCTTATACTTCTGCCAAACAACAATGCATGTGTATCAAAATACAAGAAAAAACTGTTTTTCTTTAAATTGAATCGACAGTTAATAAAAGTGCACACAACCTACATGGAATATTATGTGTAGCTATTGTGTGTACACATGTACCGCACTAGTTTATTTAGTTCATTTGGATTTAGCTTATTGTCAATTGTACAAGATTCTTGTTGTCGATTTCAAAAGAGTCCGAAACAGCTAAAAGTTTGTCAGTGTCCATTTCATTGTTGGGTCGGTATTCTATGCGATAATACTGAATGCAACCAACAAACATGCAACGCATATCATTTTAATGGCTTACATGATGGGAAAATATGTAGGTGTCCAAATTTTTGACGAGAAATATTTTTAGAAAAACAGAAAAGGAAACAAAACAGTCGGACTTTATTAAAGCTACAAATTTTTAAGCTGATTATTTTACTCGGACCGTGTCGTGGCAGACATGTAGGCACCCGTGACCAGAGAATGACCAAAGCAAAGAGTTTATGAATGAAAATATTGTTTGTAGTAAAATCGTCGGCATTTTCAAATTGATTGACTGGATACCAGCACAGAAATATGAGTTGAGAAAAAGTATGAATGAATTTGTGTGTAGTTTTTGTGCAGCTCTAGACAAAGCGACTTCCTGTCCGAGGTAGAGCATCGTCGTGGGAGATGACCCGTAAGACCAAGTTCATTGTTGTGTCATTGATACCACCACACAATAATTGTGGGACAGGCAAAATAGTACATTAAAAGCATTGTAAGTCGCTGACGGAAACATGGTGAAAACCACAATTACAACCGCAGTAGTAAAAGCGATACAAATTTCATTGATAAAAGTGGACAAAACGTTAAAAATAGATCAGCACTTTACTCAAGAGTGCAGTTAATGAAGAGGTTTAAGCTGAAGCATTAAGTGTGGGCTTTTCAGAAGGTGACAATGAAACTTTAAGAAGCAACGGTTTGTACTACACTACTACTCTCCTTTCTTTTATATTCTCCCAGGCTTACCTGGGCGATGGGATTAATCAATAATCACTTTACATTGTTGGGGCGGGCTCTTTCTACCTATTATTATGGCTTATGTGATGAGATCAACATTGAATTTTGCTAGACTTGTTGGTTCCTTCCTTCCAAGAACGCATACTGAATATGAATCAAGTTGACAAAACTTTTACCGTAAAGCTAGGTTGTAGAACACCTGAACACGAATTAGCTCACGCTTCACTGAAGTAATAATTTGAATAGACTTTGATCGATCAGTGATACATCTTTGAACAAGTGGATACAGTGTAGACAGCAGTAGGCGGTGGAAGTTTGCACAGCTGCACACTTTCTCATCATTACAAATTAATGTGAATTCAGAATTCAGATCATGATGCAAAGGCATGATGTCGCATTATTCTTGATGGACACATTCACGAGTGGCCACTCAACAGGACAAAAATCTTTTGATTGGGGAACAAAAGATGTACAGTTCCACAACAAGCATGATATACTTTTAGCAAAAACGAATTACGAATCTCAGACCAACAGGCGAATATTGTCGGAAAATAGTGATAATTTTTTATAGAAAAAACAAGCAAGCGTGTCCATTAATTATGCTTGTAGCTGACATTGAAAATTGATTCGCTTTATTTTTTGCCAGTGCCGGACATGATGTGAGCACAAAATGCTGGAAAAATCCTAAAGCATTATGCAAGGATTAATTCCAACTGAATTCCCTATTTCCCTCTTTCTTATCCAAAAATCGATTACCAATTTCCATACAGCTAAACAAACTAAATGCAACCTACACACACTCAACCTGCTTCATCCTTTCCGTCGTCAGCAAAAATTGTCCGGAAAAAAATGTGCATTTTTTTAAACTCTCTGATTTCCACGTGACACTCTCTATTTTAGCATTTTTTGTTTGTTTTTCCTGTTGTCTAGTTTTTCGTCATTCTCTCAAAGGAAATTGGTAACACTATTTGTGCATTGTCATCATATCGGATTGCTATTTGCTGCAAGTTGTTATTTGTTGAGTAATGTCATCTTCGTTATTTCTCATTCTTACACCCGTCATCCGAAACCTCCTCGATATACTCCTCCACTCCACCAAGACAATTTTCTCAAGAGAGCTTAGCTCTATTACAACGGATTACATTCGTAGCACCAGACATGATGCTTATAGGCTTGTAAAGACGACATAAAGACAAAGGTTTCAAGTGTGCACCTGTGTGTGTTCCTTTTTCCCCCGACTTAACCCTTTCACTTTTTTAGCTGTCTTGTCTCGTACGCACGTTTTGTACTTGTCTTTTGTCTCACGGCCAAATTTACTTTGGGCTGGTGATCAGACGTTTTGAGGAATTTCTCAGTTTATTTAACGCCATCATCATCATCATCATCTTTATCCTTTGGCTCTCATGTGAATATCCCTAAAAAATCCAGTCTTTTCTCACACAGAAGCCAAAAGTAAGTGCGAGTAGTAGCAAAAGGAGAAAAAAATGCTACTGGGATTTTACGTGGGATGATTCATCGGTTTTTGTTGCAGATACAAATCAGTATTCATCAGAGACAACGACTCCAGTGCTCCAGTGCAGCATTTTGTCTGAGAAAAAGAAATCACACTTTCCTGCCAAAGTTTACACAGGGATTTGCTATTGCCAGATGCTAGAAATTTCTCATGATGACAGTTACACGTTAATTCTTGAAAGCCTTGTGTAAGTAATGCAGAGAGAGAGAAAAATGATTCAACAGACAAAAAGGCAATCAAATATAATCTTTTTGGTAGGAAAATTATTGTGGCACTTGCGACTTTAGTAATAAAATATGACTATATACATGACTAGACTAGCAATTTAGAGAGGAACACCAATGAAGTCAGATTTCTAAAATTGTTAATTAGTCTATTTTATATGCAACGTAATCTTTCTAATGACTGGACTAATTTATTTTTTGAGGCAAGGCAAAATAGGAATCATTTTTCAAGGCTACCTGGTCATGTCACGACATCCCAAAAAAGCTAGACAAATTTTTAGCCTGCAAATTCAATAATGGCTTTGTCAATGAAAAGCAGAGGGGAAATTGCTGTTAGCACGAACACACTTGAAAATTGAAACCCATTTATTAAATCGGTTTAAATAGCAGCAGACAAGCCAAAACTTTGAAAAGGGAAAGTCGGGAATACAGAATCTGCACAACTGAAGCAAATGAAACGATGTAAATTTTAATTTTAGGGATTCAGTTTCGTGTACGTTTTTTGTTAATAATTTGTACTTGTTTTTGCTACCCTTTTCCACTCTCTAGCCATTCATAATTTTGGTTGAAAGATATCTCCCGCAAATCTTCATTCATGAGTTCCCAATCTTTTTTTGCTGTTTTTAAAAACTTTTTCATGATTCATGAATGAAACTAGAAGAGGGAAAAAGGGAACCACTTTTACAACCAAAAACCAAACTAATTATTTTCTATTTGAAAGCCAGGGGAAAAAAGATGTTTTAATGTGTTGTTGTGCTGCTGCTTTACATGTCGTGCCACAATAGTACCACTTTCTTGTGTACAGCCCTTTTTGCATTCATTGCGCAAAAAAGGCAAGATTTTTTCATTCTGAAATTCTAAATGTTGAATGGTGGTGGTGTGCAGGCGCCTGCATAACCATTCTAAAGAGTAATCATCATCATTAAAGGTTTTTTTTGGAAAAGCTTAACAAAAACTTTTTTCATTCAACTTTTCTGCCTGACTTTCGGTTTAACTTTTTTTCAACCAGCATGATCATAGCAGCATAAAGAAGTAACTAGTTACTACTATTGAACCTGAACAAAATAAGGAGTGGCAAAAGGTATAGATAATAGCCAAGAAAGATGTAAATTGTAACATGCGTGTATGTTCTCGTGTGTGTATATACCTTTCTAAATGGTTTCATTAGTTTCACGCAGCAGCATTTTAAAAGATGTTAGGTTTTGCTGTGCTAAATGAACGTAAGCAATTATTATGTAAGGCCTTGGAACATGTTTTCAAGCCAAGTTTTATTGTATTTTTGGTATTAAAACCGAAAAAGATAATAAAATTGGGGACATGTGAAACATGAAACGAAATGAGCACATGCAAGCTTTAGTAAATCCTTTTTTAAAAACCCTAAAACTCAATCTGGAAGAAACCAGAAGAAATCACGCAACAAGCCAAAAATAATAAACTCAATCAATAATAGATTGGAAAGCACAGGCTTGCATGATTGTCAAATGTACCAATCAAATTAGTGAAAGGAGTGGTCAACTGCTAAATTCAGAAGCTTTTTCTTGTATGTTGGTCAGTTACTCATAAAATGATAGTACAAAAATAGAGAAACACAAGTCATTTAGCTTCTCAAGTACCTAATTTTGCACTGCTCCCTTATTTTTCTTCTGCAGATCAAAAAGCATCAGATCAAGATTTTGTAGAGATGCGACCGTGGGAAAGTCTACGCGTGTATCTCGCGTGCAATGCGTCTTATTACTACCAACTTCCATCTCTTTCCCTTTTCAAGTTCTAATCTACACCAACGTTTTTTGCTCATGTTTTTCTTCATCTTACATCTCCTACACACCTGAAATCATTCAGAATCTCGTTCTTACATGCATGCTCCATGAATAATCAAATCAGAGACAAGAGAAGAGAGCCAGAGAGATAGTAATCCCTTTCCCTTATCTTTTTACTTCATGGCTTATTTGCTGCTAAACACCAGACACTTAAACACATAATGACCATGATCAAGATAATAACTTTGAAGAATACTAGAAAATGAAACTCTGCCATGCCACTTCTTCTAATGCATTTGGAAATGGAAAGGGGATCTTTATATCAATTTACAACGCTGCTGCTGCTGCACCTTCTCTCTAAAATCACAGTCAAGTCCCTTCTTAACTTGTAAAAAATCCCTTGAAAAAAAGTTTATTTTTATTACAATGCGCTCACGTTACTTCCAACGTGAATGTTACGTGTGTTGTCGTTGTGTGCAGCAAGGAAACACACTCGAAAACTGTGAACAGTGCACTTGCTGCAATTATCCTCACATCTTTTCTGTAAAGCAATAGATAAGATAAAGGATAAAGAGACAGAAAACACAAGAGCCTTGACAATGAAAGGGAGTGTAGCACAGGACAATAAAAAGTAGCAAAGAGATGCTCTAAAAATGTATGTATATTTATGAAGATAGAAGATCAAAGAAAAATAAGAGAAAAGTTACTTCAAATAACGTGATTTTCCATGTTCAACTCAAATCTCTCTGAAAAGTGGATGAGTATCAATTACAGGGAAAGAATAAAACCAGAAAATGATATTAGAGATCAGAAAGACTTGAGATCAGAAAGCTCCCGTTTCTAAACTTCAAACGGAATAAAACGGAGATTGAAAATAAACAAGATGAAAGAGCAGAGCAACAAGTGAACAATTTTTTATTGTGGACAATGCCATCATTCTCAAAAACATTTATTATTTGTGTAGAGTATACAACTCTGATTATCATCTCATCATCACTTTCGAGATCAATTTCAAGATTCAAAGAAAAAAGATCATTATTTTTTCTGTAACTGTTTTCTTTTGTCTTGTTCTTTTTTTCACGATTCACTATATTTGCTTTCTTGGGGATAGGGGACAAGGCACTGGATATGATGATCATGATCATGATCTGCTTGAATGAACACAATTATTAAACAATGAGCTTCCTGTTTGTGTCTTGGTGTAGTTTTCAGCAACTTTTATGAATGAAGTTTTACTTTTTAAAAAGTTTCTAGATTGTAGTTCGTGTCTTGTTGATTCTGTAGGAGAAATGAAATGAGTTTTTTATGAGCTTTTAAAGAGTACTCTTTAAAAAACGACAAGAGAGATGTAATCGTGATGGCCTTGCTCAAGACAAAAACACAAGAGACATAAGAAGTTTAAAACAATGGGTAATGAAAAAAACGGAGAAAATGAATGGTGTTTAGAAGTCGATAATGAGCACAGGTGTATTCCACACCATTCATCATCATCATTCTTGAGTATCCCTTATAGATTTTCTGCTTGGTACATGTTTCCTATCAACTTGAATGGAAGGTTGCTTTTTGACCTATCATTGTCAAATTACTCAATGAACATAATTAAATCAATAGAGGAAACAATCAACTACAAAGACAATAATTTCCTCTTAAAATCTACTAAGAACAAGACCAAGAGACAAAATGTCTTTAAAACAAAAAGTCATTTTGAAAACATCAACTTTTCTTATATGAACATGTTTATTAAGCTAGTATACTATACTATAAGCTTCCTTAAAACAAAAGGAAAGACGTAATGTTTTCCAGTTTTCCATTTTCTATTACACTTTTTGGAACCCACGTCAGCACCATGTAATCGTTTTACTTTTTAAGGCTTACTTTCAAAGGATTTCTTTTCCTTGTACAAAATTTTCCATTATTTCCAGAACTTTACTTCGTTCTTCTTTGGTCCAACAATCTTTTGGACTAATTTTGCTGTACAAATTAAAGCTTTCTCTTTATAAAATGTTTACCCATTCCCAAAAACTCAAACTATTACAAGCTTCATTTTCTCATCTTTGCTGACGTTACTTGACGCATTGTCTGTAGGAAAAAATTTCCCACGCCTTGTGCTCTAGTGTAAATACAACTTAAACTTGTAAGTACAATAGCCTTTTCACCTAAAAATGTCATCTGTATAAAAATACACGTAATTTATAAGACTATTAATGCGTCATCATCATCTGAAGCAATGATTACTGTCCATTATCATCTTACTTTTCTGTATTTTCACTGTTTATTTTAAAATGTTGAGCAACCCTACCCGTATAACGTACGTACGACTACAGATCTTTTGAAGATTTACGGCTTGATAGCCACCAATAAACAAATAAAACGCATCTCTCTATCTGCCGATGATCACGTATAATGATAACCATTCATTGTTACTGATTGTTACTGATGACCTCTGTTGCACCCTCTGATCAAGATGAAAACATTGTTGTTTCCAGCCCCGTTTTCAACACCACTGCAAGCCTGCAAAAGACTCTAGACCCTTTCTGTGTTGTTTACCCCGTGCAACAATACACAATCATTGTTGTTATTACATGTTTATCCATTATTGCGTATGATCAGTAGCAAATAAGCAAGCAACCAGAAACCGAAAAGCCCAATAAATTTTCAAAACCCAGAGAGCTCACAGTAATAAATCTCCCTTCAACTGAAACTAATGTCCAGTTTCGTCCATTTTTCTTGGATGTTCTTCCCAGAAAAAAAGAGCCACGAGACAAAAAATTGCTTTTATAAATACCCAATGCATTGCATTTACAACAATTGTGTATTGTCACAAGCCATAAAAGCCTTAGATTATGATGCTCATGATGATGTTACGTTATACGTGGTTGTAAAACAATAAAAACTTCGGAAAAATAATGTAGACATAATAATATGCATGCTTTCAAAAGTACCAAGCCCTTTATGCTTCACAGGGCAGAGTGCACATTGGAAATTGGAACAATGGCCTGTGCTTATGCCAGTAATCATTATCTCGTCAACATGGCTTAGTTCCATCCGTCACAATAATTTATTGCAGTATCATCATCATTGCCTGCTGCACCCGTATAGATAGTCATCCAAGCTTGTAAATATTAATAGATGAGCAGCAGGGAAATACACATGGGCCCTTAAAAATATATTCTGTGCTCGCGTCACAGTGGGAGCCCTTCAACAACACCCAAAAATGAAAATGTTGGGGCTAAAGAAAATGTTAAGACTTGAGGTGCTACTGCACTGCTCACATTGTTGGGACTGTGCACTTGGGTTCAAAATTTTGAACTTGAATCTATGGGGTCAACCGCACACGCAGATTTTTTTCTGTAAATCTGTAAACCTGTCGTTTGGAAAATATATGACAGCTTTTGGGCCGTTTTCAAACGGATTCTCAGCAACATCATAATTATAGCTTTAGATTACATTATCATCATCATAATCATGATCATCATCACCAGTTAAGTAAGTACAAAAGTTTGTGAGTTTTATTGCAAACTGGGAGTAATTTAGTGAGTGGGGACAAATTAACGTGTCAGATTAAGTTACAACGTAATCATCGTCGTCATCAGCACTGCTGCTTTAATAACTGCTTTCTTTCTTCTTAAGTAATAACCATATTTTGTTGCTGCTCTGTTGTTAATTTCATTTAGACGGGAAATTGGGGGCTTTAAAAACCCGGCTCCCACGCGTTCTCACACACACAAGACACACACCTTATATGACTTTTCCATTAAAATTGACAACATATTGTGTATGAATTTTCGCCCACACAACATCTACCTACCTGTGAATTATGATCTCTACGACAAATAATGCGTTTTAAAGTTATACGGAAAGTTCTAGATTGTAGAGATGAACGGTTATATCCAGTTAAAATCTAAAATGAGTAGGTAGCAAAACTTTCCTTGTATGTTACAAGTTTCAGAGTACATTTTAAAGCAGAAAATAGTCACTTCTGCAACATTCCATGACGTAATGTTACTGAACTACGTACCAAGAAGCCAGAAAAAAGTGGTTGGTTGGTATTGACAAACAGTGTAACTGTGTGTTTATTTACAGTTACAGATAATTACGTGAAGTTATTTTAAAACAAAACGGAATTTAATTGCTAATTTTTAGCTTTAAAGCTTGTGGGGCAAACTAAGATTGGAAGTGCAAGGTTGCTAGTTAGGTTGCAAGGTATATTTTATTGAGACTACATAGATGATGTACGCACATGTTTTCCACATCTACTGTACTAACAAAGTCTTGTCCAGGTTCAATTACTGCTATCCAGGTGCAAACATATTCAATATCTCACTACTGTGATCCAGTCCAGAATTTTTATATCCAGAACACAAAAAGGAAAATCATAACAGCTTAAATATTATATTGCTTCTTCTGCTGCTCCTTTCTTTCTCTTTCTTCATATTTTTTTTGTTCTAGATGAATGAACAGGAAGTGGTCCATTATGTACGGCCATCCCATAAAAAATTACACATTCTCTTGAGTTGTTCCTTACTCCTCTTTTAAAAAAGATTACCATTTTTTACTCCACACACGTACCTGACTATTGTTTATTTCTCCAGAGGAGAATAATAAACTTGCATTCATTCAGTCAGGTAATCACTAATCTGCTGTGCTGTCCCCTCCTTCTTCTCCAGCACCAAGGTAGACTCCAAACTTGATTATTTCTTGGCTAAATCTCAGTAAAAAAAGCATTTACGGCATCAGGTAGGCATTGTGCACGCTTGTTTTAATGAAAATCTTGACTATAGCGCTGCTCACTCTTCAGCTTCATTAAAATAATTATGATGTAATCTTCTTCCAGAGAAAAACCGAAGCAGAACAGTAAACAGTGTGAAGTGGAGCACAGAATTTGATAAAAAGTAAGATTCCACGTACTACAACCAGGGACCATCTCTGATTGCCCCAGTTTTGCAACCTGGTTTCTTTTCCCATTTTCCATTGTACCCGTTACATAATAACTATTTTTCCATTATATTTCTCTGCAAAAATCTTCAAAAAAGCTGCAATTTTTGTCTTGAAAATTTTCAGCAGAATGTCTAGTTTAATGACTGTGACATTGCAGTACTATTACACACAAGAATAAGAAACCCAGAACCAAGAAAGTTTTTAAAAGGAAAATAGCCAAGAAAACGGGGAAACTTTTTTCTTAAAAAAGCCATGCTACACAAAAATGCCATCAAAGCAGAGCAGCTGAAAAGCTTGTTCGATTGGAAAAATGGTAACTAGATTTTCCTTGAAGATAACTTGATTATCTTTGTCGTAGTTTCAAGATGAATCCTATCTTGAGGTCCTATCTATATTTTTTCCATCTTTCATTTTTCCACAGTGCACTGCACAATTTTTACTTCGCTTTTTGTAGGGCTTCCTACAAGAATGCTCCAAGTTGCCAATGCTCATGTAATACAAGTACAAGTAGGCAGCCTTCTTCTTCGTCACAGGTTCTCAGGATACACGTTTTAGAAAATTTTGAAATGATCATGTCATAAGGCACAAATGTATATATTATGTATACTTTATAGGCACAGCAGTAGTGCAAATCATTTTTTCTCACCGAGTTTCCAATACATCCCATCAAGATCTTATGTGCGTGGGCTGAGAGTAGAGCTCTCTAGATCAACTTCAATACTTGATTGGCATTGTGTACTGAAGTAGCATAGATGACAGGTGACCTTTAAATGTGGTCGTGTGGTATACTGTCACTCTGTTTGATACTCATAATACAATACTATACATCTTTTCCTTTTGCTGTGCTGCTGTTTTTAGATTTCTGGATAAGATAAACCTACTCTAAGCAGAAAAAGGGATGGAACATATTGGGTAGCTTTTGTTGGAGCGTGGCCAAGGTAAGGGCATTCTGCGACATATTTCCTTTTCTTATTTCGCATCTCACATTATTGGGTTTAATGTCAAAGGGAGCATTTTCAATCACAAAGATTTTTTGGATAAAAGATAAAGATGAGATGAACAAAGATACAGATAATGATCATTATTGATAATGACGCTCTCTGAGATGGGACGACTTGATAAAGTTAAAAAAACACATTTCCTTTGAGAATAGGTACTCTGCTGAACTTTGACAGAATCTCTTAGGGGTTTTGTGCTCATTTTCTATTATAATGAGTTTATCAGCAAAAAAATCATGTATTTTTTCTCTTTTGCAACGATACTCTTGTATAATCTGTAATAATGCTTGTCTGTCGGTAAATTTTATGTGGGCGCACTCTGTGAATTGATTTACATGTCAATATTATCATTATTACATAGTTGGAAAGTACACGTGAAATGAGCAAGGAAGGCAGAGGCAGATGTGTGTTTTCTTTATGGTTTACCATAAAAATGTGACAAAATACTACTGATGCATAAAACTGTTTCTTTTCTAGATTCCAGGTAATATCTCGTGATATCCAAGAAAAACGTGTTGCATTTCAAAAGGATCATAATGTTAGTTCATTCCGATTCCACCTACATATGTTGTAATTGAACAGCCAAAATTAAGGGAAATTGTATAATAGGTTATTTTATAGGGAAAATTTGTGGTACGTATGCATTTGAATAAATAATTCAGATTGGTAATCATTTTGATCGATAAATAGTTTTGTAACTTTTTGTTTTCGGTATGCGTTTTTCTTCTCGCTGGAAAAAAGTTTGTACTGGAGTCTGCACATTTTCTGCTGGAGAATAGTGAATAGCTCAGTATCGTTCCAGTTTTTATTCGCGTTTACTAGTGCACTGCACTACATGCTGAGTTTATGTGGGTCTTTGAACTGAAACCTTTTAAAAGCAAGTCAAAAGAAAAATAGGAAACTGGATACTTCCTGTCGGGATTTTCTTCTTTTGGTAGTTCTTCCCTGGAATTTCTCTATGTTCAATGATGTTCTCCTATTCTTCACTCCAGAGAAGTAGTTTCATTTTCATGATAAACCCTAAACACCAAAGCAGCAACAACATGTTTCTCTTTGCAATAAATCCAGAGATTCTAGCATAACACAAGGAAAAGTAACCTGAAGTGATGTTGATATTGTGACCCTTTTCCTTACAACATTTCCATAAAATCCAGTCGTCAAATAAAAGTAGTAGTGGATCCTCCAGAGGAGTACAGACAGAGCACAAAGTAGTTCTTTATCCCGAGGATCTCACTGACTCAAATTACATTCCATGCAAGTTGCATAATACACTTTTTAACAAAGCAAAATTCCAGTTAGTAGAGAGTAGAATATAGTGTGGCTAGGGAAAAAACGCGTATAAATCCAGAGAGCCTTTCATCTTTACTATTATTGCTATCAATAAAGAACAGCATCAACACAACATCAAAAGTGTTTTAAGTGTGCAGGTGCAACACTGCCAGTTTTTTACATATCCATTAGGGAACAGGGGAATACGAAGAGAATACACATTCCAAAATATTATTACTACGATTACTTACTATACACGGGAATAATAACAGGAGTAAAAAAACGGGACTCATTTTGAATTCGGAGTGAGATGAAAGATTATATGAGATTTTATTACTGCTTATGACATTGAGATGGCAAAGCAAAAAGCAGGAAAACACAGGTATTTGCTAACGCCCAGCGTATACTACTCTCCAGTTTTGTCCTTTTTAAGGTCATGCGTTATCCGCTTATGCCAAACATTGACGTAAAAACGGTACTTTGTTGAAATACAAAATGCGTCTGAATGATTTTAGATTTAATTTTACTTGTCTTTTTATCAAAGGCTAATAATGATAAATTGGATATCATTTTCGTATCACAACGTTGTGAACACGGATTTTTAAACTTATGAAATCTCACTTGTCAAAATACATAATTTTTTGACTAACGTTAAATCATCATTTACACTACTTGAAAATGAATCTATATAAAAAATTATTGACTACAATTTTAAGCGTGTGGCACTAAAAGAATCTCAAGGTAAAGAAGGTATTATTATTATGGCTGCACATTTATATTGATACTGATGCTTTGACTGATTTAATTAGAACGCCTCACTAGGAACTCTACTAAGAACTCTCACTTTTCTCAATCTTCAACAGTTTTTGTTGGGATGGAGGTCTGTTTATCAGTACGCTTTGTCCATTTGGCGGTTTCGGCTTGGGCTTCTTTGCTGCAAAACTTAGTGTTTCCCTGTCAAAGTCCAAAGTGAACATGCCTAGATCCCCGCTAAATCGGTTTTTCGTAACTTGCAAATATTTCTTTCCCCGAGGGGCACTCAGTCTTTTGTCTTGAATGATTAGAATGTTATCTGCTTCCTGAGATGCTTTTGCTCCGCCGAAAATTGAGTTGTTGGTTAGTTCTACATCGTTCCCTTCCTAATAAAAAAATCACAAAAGATGATGGTTATTCAATCATTTATGCAGAATAGCCTGATTTCTTTGTGAAAATATTGAGGGATCATTTACCTTACGTGGATGTATTACTAGACTAACGTGACAGTTATTACCGGTGGCAAATTTTCTAAGCGCGTGTACTATAAGGTCCTGTCTCCAATACCGGTCCATATTGGTTTTACTACCTTCGGGAACTCCCAACATAAACTGGAGATTATCTACTATTACGTGAGCAATGTCTAATTTGTTTACAGCGTGTGTCATGGCCTGCAAATAAATAAAATTATGAACCGTAATTTAAAATGTGAAAACATCAATACATACCCAAATGAATAAAAGTTATTATGATATTTGTCCATTGCCCATACCTCAAGAACATGTTTTACACTTTGTTGTCCATGAAATGTCATAAAGTATAAAGGCAGCTTTTCAAATTCGTCAGCATACTTATCATACTCGTGAATATTCTTTTCTAGGTCCTTCATAGCAAACTGTGTCAGCATAGTTTTTGCTAATCGTACATTCCTAATTTCAAAACTACCCCATAGAGTCTTCACCTGTGAACAGTTAACAAAAACACTGATAACATTTTAAACAAAACGAAGTATGAACTAATCAATCATACGCAATACCGTTTTAATTGTACCTTACCCCTTGCATGCATAAATCTAAGGAATAGTCACTCATAAACGTCGTCTTTCCACAACCCGTGCTACCAGTCAAAACCGTCAACTCTCCTCTTCTATGTCCCCGCAATAACTTGGTAAGGTAAGGATATCTGTTCCATTTTACCCCGGCTACCTGAAAGTACAAAAGTCATACATTAAATATCCTCCAGATTGACAATGTCGTACAAAACCCAGTTTAAAACACTAACCTCTTCATGTTGACTAAGCTCGGAAAACACATCATCCCTGAGCCTTGAAAATGTGGTAATTGACTCATGGTCACTACTATTATTCTGACTACTGCTACTACTATTTCCGGCATCCTCAATTTTCCCTTTAGCTTTAGCCACTTTGGAACCCTCCTTAAAGAGATAGGTGGACGTGTGGAGATCATGCATTCTGAGATAATACGGTGGAGATGGTGACTTGGACTGGTTATCCGTAGGAAACATTAGTTTAGCTGTGGTGTTGGTCAACTTTCGTCCAAACAATGACTTGGTAAACCTGCAAACAACAAAACCAACAGTTAATTTAACACTTTAATTAAATCAGTTAAAGTGTCAAGTGATAACTAACCCAATAGTAGCAATCCAACTCCTTTGCATAATACTTGACTATCAAACAACTTGTCAGGAATCATTAGTACAAACTTAATTGAGTACACCGGCTTTCCGCTGCTGCTGATTGTCAGAATAGTCTTCACAGTTAAACTTACAGCTTCAAAGGCCACAACAATTAACCGTCTTTAACGGCATGCTTAACGGCATGAAAAGTGCTTAACAATTTAACAATGGCGGCGCTTGGTAAATGGCCATTATTTAACTGTCTTTTAAGTTTTTAAACTGGTGGACAATCGGACAATGACAATCTGGTCAGGTTAAAACTACTGACATGGTGGAAAAACTAACTGTTAAGCTGATTAGCAAGTTAATTAACGGTAAACGGTTGAGATGATGAAAGAAGTGGAGTGCATTAACAAACACGGCTTGTCATGAGATGCACAGATGCACATGTTTACATTGAGCCAGAGAAAGGGCTGCCGCGCAGCTCATGACACCCCGAAACTGGCAGCGCTAGCCAAAACACACGTGCAAGCAGATGCTTTCAGACGAACAAGTCAACTGACTGAACTATCAATTAAGTTTGGACAGTTTAACAGTTAATTTTAATGAAGGTTAATGCAAAACAGGGATTTCGTGGAGGTGGTGGTGGAGGAGGAAGGGGAAGAGGCAGTTTTGGAGGTGGTCGGGGAGGAGGCAGAGGTGGATTTGGCGGTGGAAGAGGTGGCGTGAGACCAAGATTGTCACAGGACTTTAAAGGAAACCGGAATGGGAATGGTGGAGGATTTTCAAAGGGTTTTCGGGAAGGTGGTGGTGGTGGAAGGGGACAACGGGGTGGAGGAGGCTTTCAGAGAGGTGGAGGGAGAGGATTTAGAAATGGGAGGAGTGAAGGAGGATTCCAGAACAAGTTTGGTGGAGGAAGGGGAAGAGGTGGGAACAGAGGTGGAAAGAGGAATAGGTTTGGAGATGAGAATAAGGAGGTGAAAGAGGAGATGGAGGTGAAGCAAGAGGAGGAGGAGGAATCTAATGACTTTTTCCAGACGGTGGACGATAAGGGGAGTGTGTTTGGAAGAGTGAAGAAGGAGGAAAGTGATGAGGATGACGATGAAGACGTGGGAGGAAGGGGGAACATCGGAGGAAAAGGGAAGAAGGGCAAGAATAAGAAGAAAATGGGAGGCTTTCAGGGAATGGGATTGAGTCCGGGGGTGCTGAAGGGGATTCTGAGGAGAGGGTACAATATCCCGACGCCAATTCAAAGAAAGGTAGTTTGATTGTTTTTTATTTATTTAAGTGTGGTTTAAAATGGCTAAAGTATCTTTCTGTTTGATTCTAGGCGATTCCTCCAATTCTGGAAGGTAGAGACGTCGTGGCTATGGCTCGTACCGGAAGTGGGAAAACTGCCTCCTTCCTTATCCCCATGTTTGAAAAGCTACAAGTTCGGAAATCCGCGATTGGAACACCAGCCAACAAGTTTCCTCGGGCTATTATACTGTCTCCTACGCGAGAGTTGGCCCAGCAAACGGTCAAGTTCATAAGGGAAATTGGACGCTTTGTGGAGTTCAAAGTGATCAGTATTCTGGGTGGAGAGTCAATGGAACGACAGTTTCAACTGATGCACGAGAAGCCGGACATTGTTGTGGCCACACCAGGAAGATTTATGCACTTGTGTGTGGAAATGGAGCTGAAATTGGATGGAGTGGAGTACGTGGTCTTTGACGAGGCTGACAGACTCTTTGAAATGGGATTTGGCGAACAACTATCCGAAATTCTGAAAAGATTACCAGAAAATCGACAAACTGTTATGTTTTCTGCCACACTGCCAAAACTTCTAGTGGAATTTTCCAAGGCTGGACTAAATGATCCTACGTTGATTCGATTGGATGTAGATGACAAACTACCGGAACAATTGTCACTGACTTATTTGGCTTGTCGCAGCGAGGATAAACTAGCTGCGCTACTGTATTTACTGAAAAATGTGATTGACGAGTCTCAACAAACGATTGTATTTACAGCGACTAAGCATCACGTTGAGTTTCTACATCAGTTACTAGATGAAGCTAACGTGAGCAATTGCTACATTTACTCCAGTTTGGATCCAGCAGCAAGAAAAATTTCATTGGGCAAGTTTCGCAGTGGAAAATGCAACGTTATGATTGTAACTGATATTGCTGCCAGAGGTATCGACATTCCCATTCTGGACAACGTGATTAATTTTCATTTTCCTGCTAAACCAAAGTTGTTTATGCATCGAGTGGGTAAGTTAACTATAGTACTAGTTTGTTTTAATCTTTTTCAGTATGTTTGAACAACTTTAAAATAATTTTATAAATGCTCTCATAGGTCGTGTTGCAAGAGCTGGTAGAAGTGGCACAGCCTACTCCATTTTAAGTCCAGATGAAATAGCATTTCTTATCGATTTGCATTTATTTTTGGATAAGCCATTAGTTTTCCAAAAACCTACAGTAATTGCAGGAGAGGAAGACACAAAACCTATTTTTGTAGGAAGAGTTCCCCAAGATTTACTAAATGATGAAAGTAATTTTATTCGTAACATATTAGAAATTCGGATGGAGTTGGTACGTAAAAATATTTTCAGAAAATGTTTCTGTTTGATGTACGCGTAAAGCTCTTCTAATATTTTCATTATATTTGTTTTTTACAGTCCAATTTGTACAAAGTTAGCAAAAATGGCTACCAGCAGTACCTAAAAAGTCGACCAAACGCTTCCACGGAAAGTAATCGGCGAGCTAAAGGAATTGAAATTAGCAAATTGCAGGTTCATCCCCTTTTTGCCGAGCACGTTGCCGAAGATCCAATGGACAATCTAATTTCCCAAATGCAAAGCTACAGACCAAACGCGGTACGTTAGTACAATGCCCTTTTACCTTTTCTACCAATTTAAAATCAAGTTTGATTTTTTGGCAAGTTGTAATATTTCGTGTGTAATCATATCCCATCCAGACAATTTTCGAAATTGGACCTAAAGCCGGCTCCGAAACCCAAAAAATTATGAAGCTAAAGCGCATCAAGGATCAGACTGTGGTTGAAAAATACAGAACGAAAAAGAACTCGGCTGATGTTGAAACCATTTCGGAAAAGGCGAAAGCCAAGTCAGCGGAGGATGATACGTTCATTCCCTACCGTCCTAAAGATCATCACACTGAACTTGGGTATGAATTACCTAACTAAATTTATGTAAATTAACTCTGGAAATAGGGGAAAAATATTCCACGTTTATAGTTCAGGAAATTGCAGAGAGCTTTCCTTCAGATTTGTTGTAAGATGTGAAGTTGCACAGAGCGATAATGATAATGGTGGTAGTTTGTGCTACTCACTCTAGATGATGATTAGACTAGTATGGGAATACTTGTTTGATGATAAACGTGTCATTTTTTAGATTGCAAACTGCTTTTGAACTTAAGTTCGTGTTGTTGTGCTTTACTAGCTCTATCCAGTAGGATTTTAAGCGATGAAAATTGTTATGATATTTTAAAGAGAGAGAACATTACACAATTTAATGACGGATCACGCTTCTCATGTGCATTATTTTCTCTGTTGTGCTTTAATATAGGCTTTCGGTGGGAACGACCTTCGACAAGCAAGTTCAAGAAGCAGTCATGGATCTCACGGGTGATGACTCAGATCTGCTTAAGCAGCAGCGAAGCATGATGAAGTGGGACCAAAAGAAGAAAAAGTTTGTTTCAGTTGGAAAGGTAAAAAATGAAGCGTTTTGCATGCTAAGCGTGTATAATGTTCGATAGGCTATATTAAATTTTGAATTTAAAACTGCACACAGGATACAAATACAAAGAAAATCAAAACCGAGTCTGGAGTGTGGATAGCCGCAAGTTATAAAAGTGATCGGTATAAAGCATGGATGCGGAAATCCAAGGCGGAACATCACGATGATGATGATGAGGATGATGATCCTGAAGAAAATGATAATTTTTCACGAAAGGGTAGTGATCCATCCAAGAGGAGACCAGCGTTTTCCAAAAAACTGGTTAAATCTGGAAAGAATGAAGCTCCTTCGGCACACTCTGCTGGAAAGGGAAGACGCTTTAAAACAGAGATAAAACGACCGGAACAAATTCTTAAGCAGAGAAAACTCAAGGAAAAGAAAATGCAGAAGAATTTACCGAAAAATTTGAAAAAGAAAAGGGGAAAGGATGGAGGTGGGGGTGGGAAAGGCAAGTCTGCTGGAGGGAAGCGCAAGTAAAATATGACCAATTATTAAGAAAATTAAGGTATGTAATGAGTGCAAGAAAAACTTGTTATGTTTTACTATATTTTATGTGTTGTTGGTAATAAAAGCTCGCATTCGCATTCTAATGTGTGAATCACTCAACTTGTTTTCTTTAATTGAAAAATAGATTGCTGCGGTAGAGAAAAAAACCAGAATGACAATTACCTGCATGACTCATGCAAAAATTGTGCTTACATGGTTTGTGAAATGTAGCGTTTTTATAAGAATATTCATGCGTAGAATTTTTAGTTTTGTGATTACAACGCAAGTTCAACTTGACATTTGACTGCGTAGAAAAAAGATGACATGAAGACAACCAAAAACGGTTAGAGAGGGTCAGGGACGCATTTTTAAGTAGCTTAATGATTTGTTATTGCAAAATATTGCTATTAACTAGAATTTTCAATACTTTGTAATAGCCTGTTTCACTTTGCCCCATAGCCTCATATCATGTCAAGTGTTGAATGTGCAACACTTTATACTTTGCTAAATTATAATTTCCCAGAAAAAAATCTTCGCGGTGCAAAGTTGTCATCAAAGCCAAGAAAATTTGGCAACTTTTGAAACAACCGAAGTGTTTTTTAATTAAGTCATTTTGTTGTGCATTGTGCAAAAGCGATAATTTATATCTTATCTTCACTCAAACCAGAAGATTACTGTCTTCTATCTAATTAATTCTTTTTAAGTGTCAGTCCAGTCCAGAGTTAACACGCAGCTTATTACATCATTATATTACCTAAAACCATTTTTCTGATTCAAACGTCAACTCAACGTAGACAGTTTACCTACTTCGGGTGATTTTGCTTTGCTGGTTTTGGCAAAGGCTCCAGGTTTGTCTTTTTTCAGACAGGCACTTTTATCACCTGCAATCATACCTAAATAATTCCCAAGAATGGGAAAAAGTGGAAAAAATTGCTATGATCTTTAAAAAACAGAAAACTAAAGTTCTCTCCTTTAATTCTATAGGAAAGGTGTTGAAAAATATATATTTTTAAGTGTAATTCTTCCCTGTTTATTAAAGTAGGTTGTGGGAAACGGGTACGAACTACACACACACAAACAGTCAAGTGGTGTGCAATATTTTTGAGTTGAAGTTCAAGTCAAGTTTTTTATTTCGGATTTGTACTTGGCATTGCCATCCTCTTGCATGCAAACTTTTAGTAAATAACTTTTTTATAGCTACCTATCATCTATTCAATTGGCGTCTCTCTCTCCATTATTCTATCAATACCAAAGCCATTAAGTTATCCACACTCCAATTAACAGGTTTTCGGTGGAAGGCTTCGTGCAAGTTCCATATAAAATGTATTTTGTGCCAGATTTATGGAAAAATGATGATGGTGATGGGATTATGTAAGCGATAAAAATTACAGCGTTTCTATTGCGGAAAAATGTAATAATAAATTGCTAATGCATTCAGCATTGAAATTCTAGCTGAAGATGACCATGGGGTACCTTGCTATGGATCTAGTTTCATGTTTCATGAGAATGCAATTTTCCAGTGCTCTGGTTTTGGCCAAAACAAATAATTATTTTCATTTAGCTAGACTCTGGTAATTACATATCCAGAAATGAATGGACTTGTAACTTGTATAAAAGGTTATTAACAAGAGGGCGATAAGTAGAGGGGCTTGGATTGTCAGATGAATTTTTAACCACAAAAATAATTAAAGTTTTTAAGGTGCCACTTGAGCAGTTTCGCGTGTTTGTTTGTTTCGGTGTTCTTTTATTTTTTTAATCTTTTATTTTTTCGCCATCATCCCTCCTCGTCCTTGTCATATTTTGTCTTTGGCAAAAAATAGTCTTTTTTCCTTTGTAAAAATATGTTAACGTGTAACGTAACAATAATACTTTTTTTCAACAAGATGTAGTTGTAATTGAGCTCTTATCACTTTTCCATGTTTTTATACACGTAATTACATACAATTGTCCTATTAAACACTTAAAAAGTTACATTTTAATACTGGTTGCCCCCTCCAAATCCACCGAAACCGCCGCCTAATCCACCTTCTCCTCCTTGTCCTCCAAACAATCTAGCTAGTCGGCCACCTCCAAATCCACCCAGTCCGCCAAAGCCTCCTCCACTTCCACCACCTCCTCTCAAGGCACTCAACAGCCCACTCAAAGGTCCACCACCGCTTCCAAAACCTCCACCGTCTTCACTTCTGCCACCCATAAAACCGGGGAAGAATCTTCGGAGCATATTAGGAATCAAGTTCATTTTCCACCTGATAAACGCCATGATTGGGTTGGTGGGTCTTGGGGGCTCGTCGGGATACTCTGACGTGCTTTCAATGGGGTAAATTGGATACTCCGTGGCAGTGCCATTGCTATCCGAGTCATTGTACCGGGGCAAACTAATCATGTAGTAGGGTTGGCTTGACTGCTGTCTCCGGTTTGAACCGAAACTGGACAAACCTCCTCCGGAACCACCGCCTCCAGCACCTCCCATAATGCCTTGCAAGCAGCCGGGATTTATCAGAAAGGTAAAGAGACAGCTAACGGTACGGAAGATAATTCGGGGTGTACGCTTGTCCCTGACTCCATCCACGCTGTCGCCGTCACCACCCTCGAATTCTAACACGGCAGGAATGTTTAAAGCACTGAGGTCATCATTCTGGGAAGCTTCACTTTCCGAGATAACCTGTTATAAAAAAGGAGAAAAAAATGAGTGCGTGCCATAGATCACGGCTAAAATAAATTATATGATTTTCATAAACTTACGTCAATACTTCTTGAGGAGACTGTACCGCTCCAGCAGGCTACGAGAAGCAGTCCCGTGCCAAATATCAGTCCTAATCGGTTCATTTTATTTTAAACTGCAAAAAATATCAAGAAGCCATTTTTAAAAACGTGTTTGCAACAAAAGATCCTCAATGACCGCTACTTACTCAAAAAATGCAGATTTTTTATATTTCATAACTTCATTACGTTCTACTTGAGTACATGGCTTGTTTTACATGCGTAAACCAAAAAATTATCATTTTTCTTGAGAAAAGCCCAAATAATACCTGTAAACATGCACGCTCCCCGTCGTCGACTGTGGACGTTTGCGTAATAAAATGGTATAAAAATATGGACTCTATGTACCTAATTTACTACCTTAAATACTCAATACTTTGTAAGCTAAGCTGAGTTTTTAAAAACCGGTTTTGTTTACTCTTGGACGCTTCTGTCAGTGACGCTCTGGACTAGACTGTGTTGCAAATTGCAAAAATTTTGTGAAGCGGTCACCAGAGAAAAAAATCGGGTTGTCTTATAATAAAACTTGACATGGTCAGTTTGAAGCTGTAATAATTTGCAATCTAGGAGGAACTAGCTAATATGTAGGTATATTATGTATTTTTTGTTATTTGCCCACCCGAAAAAAGTTCACTTTCAAAGAAATCCTCCTTCTGCTGGTTATACTTTTTATGAAAAGTTCAAGCAACTCACAACAATCCGAAGCAACCAAGCTAACTGGCACTTTTACTTTTTGCTTATCTTTAGTTTCAAGTTTTGCATTATTTTTTTGCATGGACTTTGTTTCGTATTCATACGCGGTATGCCGATCGTTTATATTTCTACTTGGAAATCCCTTGACACTTATACCTATCTAGTAGCAATTTTAGGTAATTGATTGATGAACACAAGGGTTTAAAACTCTCTTCCGTATCCGCGTGCGTGTGCGCTCTTGTTCTAAACCGAGGTTACTTTCGAGCATAGAATCGTCAACATATACATGTTTCGTTTTATCGATTTCATGTGAAAATTTGCTAGAAGCATGCAAATTTGTTGCAAAGCATTTTTGCACACGATCAATCATCTAGACTTGTGCATTGAGTTCTTATTCTTTTCTTCAAAGTATAAAATCATTATCGACTTTGTAAAGTAAAATCCCGACAAGCTCTTCGACCTTGACATGGCCACCAGCTATAATTGCCATCGTTTAAAAAGAGCTTTTGAATGAACTTACATAAAAAACGTACTTGTTATTAGGAATTTGCTGAGCTGTTGTGCAATTTTGCAGAACATTTTAAATATAAATTGGGATTCAGATTTTTTAATGCAAAACTTCTTCTTGGCTTGGTAGCAGCCAGAGTTCAAGACAAACTTGAAAATTATATACTGAGATCATTTACAAATGGAGGATGCTTTTGCACTTGGATGATAAAACAATCTTCAAAGCCATTTTCATGAGAAATTTCTGCTCAATTCCCATCAACAAACAGGCAAGCCATAGATGATGGAAATGGAAGGCAGCAAAAGAACAATGGATGAATATATGATGATTGCCAGACTACCTGTTATAATATACCCGAGTTTCATTTTTTCTGCTTTCTTACACACGTTATTATTATAACTTTACCTAAAGGTTTAAGAATTTACCTAAAAATTGGCAATTTAAACGTCTGCCATCCACTGGCCATTTGCAAACGTCATAAGTCAGCTTATGTGCACGTGCATGTTTCGTTGTTTCTGTTCCGAGAGTTGAGATAATACCTACTTGGTTCATTCTATGTATGGATGCATGTCTTTTCAAGGTGCCTTGAAAAAGGCTCACGTTCGGAAAATATTGGCAAAGTTCACACTTTGTTGCAGTAGCGCAGGGCACAATCCGTCCTGCATTGTGCACGCCTATCTATTTATTTAATTTTACAATTAAACGTGTATAATTGCCATGAAATGTAATCATCGTGCTATCAAAAGCGGAAATGCAAGGCGCAAGAAAATACGTAATGGTAACATGGACATAATATTCAATTCAAGTGTGAATTGTTGTTACTGTTAAATGTTAACTGTACTACCTAATTTAAATGAGAGTTGAATTGCCTCTGATGCGATGTTACTCCTGCTGGCCATGGAGTGCACAAGGTCTTGCGAAAAATTATTCAACGCAAGACTTAAATACATTCCCAGTTTCATGATGATTGTTGGGTGCATGGACAAACTCAAAATTATTTTATAATTTAGCACGCATTCCCTGTTCTGTTATATTTTACGCTAGTTAGCAAAATGCTCCGTTCTACCTGTTTACTCTGTTGACAGGGAAGGAAAATTTGATTGATTTTTAGCCAGATAAACAATAAATTACTTTGCTGTGTGCATGCACAAGCACCATAAAACCAAACCAAGATCAAAGACAGTAAACAAGATTGCAAAATTGCAATACAAGCTTAATGGACTAATGGTCAATGATGGAAAAGTGGAAATAGACAGTTAAAAAACTGGATCTCCTTCACAAGTTACAATAATAAGTTTATTTGCTAAACAGCAGAAGTAGCAAACGTTTGCAAACGGAAAGGATAAAAATTCCTAAAAGACAAGTTTGCTTTCAGAAAATAAACTTGCGCAACTTGTAACTGGACAAGGTTCATTCATGTCATATGACGCGTTATGGGTGCGCAAACAATGAAAATGAATTAAAATTATTTGTTAATTGTTCATTCAAATCTATTCTTAGATTTTATTCAAGATTTTCTACTTCTGGACAACCCAACGACAATTTGTCGCATTTCGCCCCAAACAAACCAACTTGAAGTTTCGGTCACTTTCTCACTTCCTGAATGTATAAAATCTTAAAATATTTCATTAACTTGGTCTTACCTTATCTGAATATATTATCAGTCCAGTTTGGCAGTACTTTTTTCCACTTGCTTATAAAAATGCTTCAAAACAGGCTAATTTCGTTGTGCGTGCATGCATGGAAAAAAATGCACAACGATTACTTAATAGTTAACTAGTACGTTATAAAAAACCACCACCGACACACGGGAATCACCACAGTTCACTCTCCACCATCTAAATAAAAATCTACTTCTTGTCCAATGGCTGGGAAAACTGGAACTGAGTGTCTTGGTGGCAGTTGCCAATGTACTTATATTATTCCGCAAATATGGCTATCCACTTAAAAAGGCATACAATAAAAAAGCTCGCACAAAAAAATGTTTATTATGGCAAAGATGACGCTTTATATATTCTGGTTAGAGATGGACTGCTGCTTAGAAAGAAAATGGAGATTTTTGCACTATCTGCTAAAATGGAGCTGGTTTTGCAGAGATATAGCCAAGTTAACAATAGGTGGTTAATATATTACGTCTTCGTACAAGAAATGGACAACAATGCTTTGTTCAAGGCGGGTCGAGTACCTTGCTTTTTTCTGCTTCATTTGTTTGCAGATTATTTTATATAAACATTTTTCTCATAATGCATCTTGTATAATGCCTACATGCTCATGATACTGATATTGTACACGCTTGTATTGAACATTATAAGACGCTGACCAACGCTGCTGCGCTGCCGCTGCTGTGAAGGTAGCAAAAAATACTTGCATAATAAACTTGTATTTACTTTACTTACGCAAGTTGCAAGCCAAGTTCACCACTTTTTGACATGACTTATGGAGCTAAATAAAATGTTTTTTGTGTGTATAATTATAAAGTAGCAGTAAACGGTATATTATAGCATACCGGTGGCGGTGGTTAAACTGTGATTATTTTAATGAACAATGTCAAAAGGTAGACATGAGCGTCAAGCTTTCTGTACCGGAACGAATTGCTACTAGACATAACATGCTATAAAATAGTTCATAACAAAATTAAACTGGTATTCATTCAAAATTGCTATAAAATAACCACAATTTTTACCATTTCCTCTTGGCTGTTTTTATGTTCCTGGATTTCGGCGTTTTATTTCTAGACTGGGATGATAATTGCCGCTGATAAAATTTGGTGGTCATGCTTCAGCACATGGCTTACGCAGATAGATATGTCCATAAAAATTTTCCAGGATTGTAAAAAATCGGCCAGGAATAATTTCTCCCGTGGAACAAGTTGAATGAAAATTGCCTATAAAATGATTGCTATAAGCATATACCTAAAATTGCCCGTTTTAGAGTTGTCTTCGTCATGCTGTCATGAATCTACTGGAGACTGGAGACTCCACCTGAAGATTACATGCTTCAGGCGACGCACCTTTGTTCCAGGTTTGCTAAAAGGAAACCAGTTCAGCTCCAGCTTGATTTTTAAAAGCCCAAAACGTGTCTGCAAGCACGTGTGGAGAGTTGCATAGGTATATTTGCATTGGTGGTGGTCGGTGGTCCATTAAAAGATGACCAAAATGAATATTATGAAATTGGCAAAAAATCCTTGAAAATGAGCAGTTATATTCCGGGGCAAATGTCAAAACGCAGTTAAACACTACTTGCACCATTTATTACGGTAGGGATGATAATGATCATAATACGTGACATTGATGACGTACGTTCATGTTCGTCTATTATTGCATAAAGTGAAACATTGACTATGAAGACGCTTCTGTGTAAAAACGCTTAATTATTTTAATGAAGGTATAAGGTACTTAATAATGAGGCACCTTTGCCATTTACCACTTGCACCTGTTTTAAAATTATGTGGCTATTAAGGAAGCAACCTCCCTTCATACCTGCTGGGATAATGAGATTTAGCTTAAAACTTTGGACATCATTACCCTTCTTAACATTTCCCAGGTTAACAAATCAACCGACATGTTGCAGAAACGCCTTTTTAAATAAAAACTTGCAGCATTCAGGCATAAAATACAAAGCTATAAACTAATAAAACAATTTCCTGGTTTTTACCCTGACATCTGAGAATACAAAGTTTGTAGCACTTTGCCCCAGTGGTGAAAGGTTGCAGAAATTTCTGGTTTTGCGTAATAATACCTCTGTGTGTGCATAAAGTGTGAACTTTAAAGTTAGAAGTTATGAAATATTTCATTTAAATGTAAAAGTTCAAGAAACTGGACATTCACAGTAAAAGGTTTTCGGGTAAAAGGATACAAAAAGCGTAATTATGATGCAAACATAAACATATTTCTTTGTGCTTACAACAATTATTCTGAAGAAGATTAGAGTTTTCATGCAATTTGCAAAAAATAATTATAGTAAAATATATTGCGTGAATTACGGTTGAACACACACAAGGAGTTCAAGAAACCTTAATATTTGCTTACGACATGAACTACATGATGGAAAGTTTGGAACCATGAAAAAACTAAAATAGCCTATACCGCAAATTTCATGCAAAAATGTTAAATGTGAATTCAAACAGGAATTTACTTTGCTTTAGGCTTTAAATGATCGTGCGTGGTAAAACGGTAGAAGCAAAAAGGAAATAAAAATAGCAAGCTATAAGTAGCATTAGCATTTAGTATAAAATTTAAAATGCTAAATTTGTACTGAAAAAAGGAAAGTGTTTCAATTTCAATGCCCGTTATAATGACTCATCTTCGGAAGGAACGGAATGTGGGAAAACATACTTTCCCAGCAGAGCAGTGGATGAGTCATACTGCGAACCAGTGCAAAACAGTCACTTTTAATTCCGGAGTAATCAAAAAATCAAAAAGTTACACGAGAAAAATTGTTGCTTGACTTGTCTCAGGTAATTCTCACTTGACCCCTAGATGTACCCCACGTAGAGACATTATAATGATAAGATGATAAACTTTAAGACAATCTTGTTCTTGTTTAATAATTATATACAAATCAAAATGAGACAAAAAGGTACTTCTGCTATCTGCAAATCTTCAAAGTAATTTTAAAGGAAACATCCTCTTTGAAAACTGAACTACAAAAAGGAAGATATTATGTTTTACCTTGTAAGCTCGGCCTTTCGTTTTATAGTACCAGTCCAGTACCAGTTTTTATGATTGTTTGTGAGTTTGTTCATACTAATTTCATTTCAAACTTCAAACATACCTACCTGCATTACATATTATTACGATGAATAATTTATTCAGAATTGCCTGTTCCGATTGATTGACAACTTTTTGCGTTTTGTGCTGCACAAAACATCGCGGTGTTGCCTTTGTATATTTCATTTAACAAAAGTTATTATGACATGAATCATGAAAGAAAATTACTAAGGATTGGTACAAAATACACTGCACAAAATCAACTACAATATTGACTCCAGGCTAATGACCTATCCGAACAAGATGAAAGCTTTAAAGTTAAAAGGATAATTTTCTTGCAATAAAACAAAATCTTTAGGATTATGAAATGCACCTGATTAAAAATTTAAAGTACAACGAACTGAAATTTTATTTTGTGAAAACTTTGTAAAGCCTACAATACCACAACTTTAAAAATGTTGTAGTAATTAATGAAACGTGTACGCTGCTGTACAAAAAAGATACTTTAATACTTACTTATCCAACAATTTAATAGTTAATTTAAAACTGTCTAATATTTTGGGTATCCTTATCATCGCTCATCCAACTGCTTATCCCGGGTAATGACACTCTCATCAAATTCAATGACGTAGTAAGTTATACCATTGTGCCACTGTGCAATAACTTTGGCAGGCTGAAACAGAAAAAGGTAATATAAAGTCAAGAATCTCTGAATTTCTTCCCACTAAAATGACATATTTCCAGTATTCCGTGTCACTTACAAATCCCGAAGTTTCCAAAATCCCTTCCACAATGCCCGCATTAAAAGCTGCACAGTTGAGACTACCCTTGTCCTTCGGAATGGAAATAAATCGGTTAACTAAGGGCTCCTTTTCAATGATGTAGTACTGTCTACTGTCATCCGCAGAGTGTTCCAACTTATCCGCTTCCTTTCCAAATAGTGTCTAAAAATGTACAAAAAAACCCAATTAACAGTTTCCATTACAAAAAAGGCAGCTTATCAGCAGTAAAGTCCCCGAACCCACCTTCCAAACCGTCGATTTGATAAATAGCAGGATATTTAAGAGCTTCACCTCCCTCTTGTAATTCTTCTCCCGGAGCACGATAAGATCTATGGTTTTGAGCCCAACTTGCTTTCCCATGTCTGCCAATCTGTAATAAAATCAATCCAAAATCCATTTTAACCGTTTATTTAAAACGCTGGTTTTTTAAAAGCGTTTTTAAAGCGTTCTTACTTGCTCTGAAGTTCGGAAACACTATTGCTTCGGTTCTGACAGTGCTGCACCATTTCCGAGAAGAGGAGCGCAAAGCAGCTCAAGTGCACCTCATTCTTGCCCTTGCTTAACGACTTGTCCAGAATGCTGGTCTTTGCCTTCGAGTTGAGCAGCGTTATCATTGACGCCAGGTTGGCATTGGGGTCACCCACACCGTTAGCTTCTTCTTGATGAGGCTGCATCCTCCCTCTCGTCTAACCGTCGTCAGTTCACTTCACCCTAAAAAAGCGTTACGTTAAAACGCTGCTGACGAACAGCTGACTTGCTTAGATGTTTCGTCAACTGTTGACCTTTGACTTTGACGCTGCTGACCTTACAAAAAACAAACCAAGCACTAGACGCTTTCAGCGATTTTGAAAAATAATTCGGTTGAAACGTGGAGTTGACAGCAGCAGCGTACACACCAACACAAGCTGACTGTCTGCCCAAAACAGAAAACAGGTGACGAGTGAATGCCGTGCTGCTTTGTTCACTCGCTCAAAAGCCAAGCCATCTTCCATCTCGTCACCAGAAAGAATTTGTTTCTTTTTACCGTGAATTTTGGAGTGCTTATCTTTCCCTGAACTTATCATTTAGATAACAAGTGTCCCTTTCTGTAATGCGTGCTTACGGAAAAGACGTTGTATCTGCAAAAGCAGCTTCTCCACCAGGTCCAGTGGATCCTGCCACCGCACTTGCCATTTGGACTGAAGACATTCTCTTGGACCCTGGAACAATTAGATTCCCAATTCGAGTGGTGATTGTGGACAACTTGTTCCAAACTCGGATGGATCGTCTTGTCAGGCTTCCAGAGGGTAGTGTGACGTACATTTATCGTGTGCTGGATCATGGTATTCCCTGGCAGCATCTGGAGGCGGGGTTGACTTTGGAGGAGGTGAAATTGGAGGTGATGAGACTTGCTAAAGGAAAGCGATTGGTGATGTACGATGCGTGGAAAACTATTGGATTGTTTAATTTTACGGAGCAGCAGTTGTCTCGGATGAAGATTTATGATATTCGGTCATCCAGGTACTTAATCTTTAATTTTGCTTATTGGTATGCGTAGGGACATTACGATTAGTAATAACTTTAATTGATTTTCTTAGCAAGTCATTAGGACCTAATGAACAGCCTTTGTCGTACTGGGAACTTGTGGAAGCCAAGCTGGGTCACCGCTACACTGGAAAACCGGGGAATTATGACGCGGTAATGTACTCCACAGTTGACAGTTAAAAATGTAACCAGTTACTAAACCTTCAATCTTTTTGGCTTACAGTTGGAGCAAACCGACTTCATAATGTCGATTTACATTAAGTACCTGGAGGAAGACAATCAAGTGCCTGCCAGCATGACCAGTATTGTCAACCAGCTGCAGTTACCTGACGCAATTGCCGCAGCAAATCATTAAGCTCAACTTTTCTACTTGTTCACATTTTAAAATGGTTTTATTTGTTTAATAATTATACTTTTAAATTAATACGAATACAGCGTATCTCTTTGCCATATTATCTTCATGTTATATTTCAGAATTAAATAAGTTTTTGTTGCTTCTTGTAAATAAATCACATTCACACTGAAAAACAATCCGCACGCTTAATGGTTGTGCTGTTTTAAAGTTAGCCTTTAATAAAATTAATTAACAATGTGCAATAACAGTAAAGTACTAAGTAAATAATTAACAATTAAAGTTTAACAAACAATTCCCCTTTTTTGTGATTTCAATAAACACCAAAATTGTAGAATCGCTTTTGTGAACCGGTGACTCTCGGCAAGAAGTATACAGGTGTGCACTTACACTAAATTTATTCCATCATAATAAAATGTAACAGGACGTGGACAAGGATATTATATATTTTTTACCAACAGGATCACCAGCAAGTTTGACTATTTAATTATTATTATGTTTAGTTTTATCTGTATATAACATACACAAACACAATAATTTCTAAGCTGGCAAACTAACAACGTACTTAGATAACTTATCTTAAACATAAGTTCTAAGAATTACGTTTAAATAATAATTAATTAATACCAAAAGAAAAACTAGCCCTTTCATCTCTCAATCTCAATTACACACAGGTATTATAGCTTGGCTTGTACAAAGTCATAATAATCTGCCAGTCATTCTTGAAAAACACAGTCATAGTTAAATTACATACACAATTTAAGTTACGTACAAAGTAGCAATCTTAAACAGGTATGAAACACTCAAGTATTTATAGCTTTTATCTCTTCCTCTTCTCAGTTGGGTACATTTTATTATAAATTCATTTATTTTCCTGGAACTTAGTATTTAATAGCAATATAAATTATTATGTAAATTATTTTAGCTCATTATCTGGCACCTCTGTTGGGCAAGTCTTTCACTTTGTAAATCCTCACAAGCCAATGCTCCGTTGTGTACGCTTCTTCCAACACGTCCAGTTCAAAGTCCTTGTTTCCAATTTCAGCGTTTCGGACACGGTCATACCCTGTGGGTTTTCCGCCCTCGGTGTACATGGACCCAAAACGGTAGTAGCAGAGCTTGTACATCAAACAGTTTAGCATGGTTGGGGAGCCTTCTCGGTCAATGCGGAATTCGCCACTGGGACTGTAATAGTCTTGCTCTTTGATATGGCTGCCGCGATCAGTGCTACCGCCAATACGAACCATCCACAAGAACTTGTTAATATCTGAAAAAATAAAAACAAGTTGTGTTGGAACTTGGAACTTCAAACAGGTAACTTTTTTAAAAGAATAAAACGTACCATCAGAAGAGTATCCCGTTAAACCACCGAAAATAACCAGCACGTAGTCCACATCCAACTCCCTCATGATTTCATAAGCCTTGTCCTCTGGACTCGCCATAGCTTGACCAACTCTTGAAATGTGAGTATTATTCCAGGTGTTGTTATCCACTAATATCGTCCGATTTGCCATTGCTGTTATCTGATAGCCGTAATCCCACCAAGACATTATTTTGGCATCCGGTTCTGTATTCATTCTAAGCCAGTAGTAAGCCTCGCGAAAGTCGTCGAAAATGATAAGTGAGCCGTCGTAAGATCGAGCAGATAAAACAATACTGGGACTGCTGTACGCCTCAGAGGTAACCCAAGTGCAGTGGAATGCATACATGACTAGGAAAAAGGTGAGCATACCCACAAACGCCAAAGAGATCTGCAAAATGATCAATAATTTTTACAATGAATTCTAAGGTAAGCGGTTCGTTTATAAATAATTGATAATGAATTAGAATGTGATCACTGACCTCGTTTCTTCTTCCTTGTGCGGCCTGCTCTTTTGGCTTTACCGTTCGTTGTTTTTCTTGACTTTTTCCGGTATCGATATCCTTCATGAATCTCCCCAGAAGGGATGATACGGCGATTCCTCCAAGAACACACATGACTGGCGCAAGAACCAGCATCAAACGAACCATAACGCCCTGCAAAAATTACAAATATATTTACTAACCATTTAACTTACGTTTGCTAAAGCTGCATTTAAAAACTACTTACAGCAAAATAGATACTCGTCATTGCATACAAAATGATGAAAATGTTGGCATCATTCAAATTGGAGAAACAGCAGTATAATCCCACGGGAAACAGGAAAACCAAAAGCTGCAGATCAAAGTAGAAGGAACTCCATGCAGTGGGTTGATGTTCAGAAACGGAGGCAATAATTGGAATGTTGTTTTTAGCGTAGGAAGGATCCAACAAAGAGTAAAATCTTCCAGTCCATGGCGAAATCTTTCCGGTGATCATTAAAATGGTACCCGCAACTAATACAGCCACTCCCACAAGTGTGATCAGAGCTTGGAACAGAATGTCAAAGTTCTCCTTGGACATTTTAGACTTGAGGTAGTCAATAAATGCGATGATCTGACTAAGTCCGAATACTCCCAAAGCCTAAAAATAAAAACAACAGATTATCAACCTCAAAAACTAAGGATGAACAGTTTAATCTTATTTTTGTCTTGTATCTTACCAGCATATGTTCCGAACTCTGCACTGGTTGAAATCCCACAAAAGGAATTTGCATGCTCAAAATCGTTCCAATACAGTACACAGTGCTGTAGGCAACATAAATGCGATGCGAGAATCGTCCAGTGATCATCAAGGTGAAAACGTGAAGGGGGATCAGATTGATAAGAAACACGTAGCCTCCCCAAGAGGAAACCATGTAAAAGTACGCCAGTGAACAGACCGCAGCCCAAGAGACTGAGCCAGTTTTCACCGCTTTTATCCAGGTGTAGTAGGTAAGTAGCATACAGAAAATGGCAATTCCTTCGTTATCATAGGATCCAGCCACGGAACGGGAAATGTAACCGGGAACAATGGCAATCATAACGGCTGCCGTTAACCCAGCCCCTTCATCCTGCAAAAATCAAACAGATTTGATTAAGAAATCAATAAATACATGGTAAGTTTAACAGTTAACGGTACTGTACCTTAAGTTCCTTGGTCAGCAAGTAGGTCACCAAAGTAGTAAAGCTGGAAAAGAGAGGAGCCAGGAACACGCAAACATTCCTGATGTCAATGGCAAAGTTGAAAAAGTTCAGCACATTGTGAACTATCGCAGAGGTGATCATCAAGCCGGGATATATTGTGCCACCAATAATACGTCCAAGGGGATACCATGCTCGATCGTCAAACCAGTTGTGAAAGGAGTAGTACCCTTCCTCCGCAAGATACTTGGTTGTCCGGTAGTTGAAGTAGGGATCAAACTCGTGGATAACGCTTTCATACCGAAGCACGGAAAACAGTCTTGTGGAAAATGCTACAAAATGCAATTAAACCCATTAAACTTGTCATTCTGTTAAGTTAAAGCTTTGTAACTTTTGTAAGTTTCCCTTACACAAAATTGCCCCAAGGGACAAAATGCTGAGTTTGAGTAAAGTTTCATATTTCTGAGCTGAGGTGTCCCCACTCTTGCTCTTCAACAGTTTCACTGGCATCTTGGCTCACTGGTTTGAAATATGGCCACTGGCCACCTCCGGCATTAAAAGAACCTCACAAAATCTTTACCTTTCCACCTCCACCTAAAAACCATACCAAAACACTTCATTAAAGCCCAAAAACGCTTTTAAATGCAACCCAGCATTAAAGTTTAATACACTTACCTTCAACTAACCTTACAAAGAATCTTGTCAAGTGTCAACCAAGTAGAGA
Source organism: Entomobrya proxima (assembly GCA_029691765.1). Classification (NCBI taxonomy): domain Eukaryota; kingdom Metazoa; phylum Arthropoda; class Collembola; order Entomobryomorpha; family Entomobryidae; genus Entomobrya; species Entomobrya proxima. The sequence goes on from CM056168.1 coordinate 777,455, forward strand.
GAATGTCACCACCTGTCACATGGACACGGGCTGTTTTTAACACCGGGAAGCTGCTCCACAGCCAAGTTACCACCTTTTGCAATTAGCAAATTGCCAAATTAACCAACTTAAAGTGTAAAGTTGTTAAGATGAAAGTTTGTTGAGAAAGAAGGTGTTTTCCAGATTTGACTTTTAGCTAAACAAGAAGACAGAAAGTGTTGACGTGCTGCCTGCTTAACTGCTGCCAAAATGCCGAAACTCAAAAGTGTGGTGATTCCCCCGCTGCAGTCGTGGCAAGTTTTTACACAGCAGCAGCACCACAGCACCTGCTTTACTATGCACGGCTACCACTTCACCAATGCACTACAACTAACACATACACGTAAACATGTATGTGCACACTAAATACATCCGATTCCAGGGATCCTTCATTGGGAACGACAACGCTTTTAATTAATCACATAGCTATTTAGTACGTTGTTAAGATCTTTGAAACTTTCAATATTATCTAGCTTATCAATCTGAATTAAGAATGGTGGTTTGTTGGATGACGATGCTTTGCAAAATTGCAAACACGACAAATGAATGTTCCCCTAAACTCCAGTAGGGTAAAACCCGGAATTTCTCCAGAACTATTCAATTTATGATGATCTACTTTTAGAATCTACTATACTTCATCTCTCCAGCAGCACAACTGCCTATTTTATGAAAATGGACATTTTTCCAGGTTTTAAATCTTGTTAGGCTTTTTATAGTGACATGCATCATTAGTCATATAAATCATGGTCATTTATTATTACAGTTACACTGCTTGGCAAGCAGTGCTTGCTAAATCACAATTTAAATTAAATCATGATTAAATCTTCCAACTTGAAGAAAGGTGTACTTTCTTCTGCATCCAGCATCCAGCCACCCACAGCAGCGATGATGGCAGTAGTCCAAAAGCCTCTGTATTTTCTCTTTGTTTTGAAGTGACGTGCTCAGCTGAAACGCTGCAGCTCAACTGCACATGCCATGATCGTCAATTCGTCAGACGGTTTCTCGAGGCTGAGCTGTTCGCACCAGCGCAACGCAGCTCAGAAAAACGTCAACTAACGTTTTCGCTTTAGTACCTAATTGTCTGCATTTCCTCATCTTGACGATAATAGGACGATAATGCATAACACCTCAGCTGAATAGCCTTAGCGGTTTTGTGAGTTGTTAAGGTAAGCGTGGAGTGAAATTGTGTTCAAACTTAGGTAGTCAGCAGACAATTAAAAACCGGAAGTGGAGAATTAGAGACAAAGAACAGGTACCTATTCTAAGTTGTTATCCCGCCGTGCCGCCTATGACATGACGCTTTAAGCGTCACGCTTGACACTGATTATAGCTTTTCTTTTTTAGCTGGTTTCTCTAGAAGAAGGTGATTGTTAAGGATCACAGAAGCGTCGGACGGAGTGACTAGTTGACATCTGTTTCAAGTGTCAAGATGGAGATGGATTCGAGAAAGGCGAGCCTCCTGCTCAAAGCAGCGATGGAGGATTTGGAGCTGGACATGTCGGATTCGGATGATTGTGAGTCGGATGACGAGGAAATTGCAAGGGATGCGTTTGAACGTACTCGAAGTAAGTATAATGCTGATTTAACTGTTGATTAGACAATTTGTCAAAGGTTGATAATTCATGATGATGATTTTGATGGATTTACAGAGAGAGTGGATGGGATCTTAGTAGAGTCGGGGGCAATGAGAAGCAGGTCGGAGGAGACAGAAGATTATCACAAGATGAAGAACATTGAAGATCGGCCTTATCAGGTATGTACATTACATTACGCTACGGTTAATTAAGATGATTACAAATTAATTATTACGGTGCATTTCCTTGACTGTAGACGGAGCTGTTAGAACTCGCAAAGCAAAAGAATATCATCATTTGCTTACCAACTGGGTCAGGCAAAACGTACATTGCGCTCAAGCTAACGGATTACATCTTACCTTCTGCAATACAGTAAGTGGATACTAGATTTATTTAAACTGTAACCGTTTTATTCAAAGGCGTTCTAAATGTCGGTTTTCTTTCTTATGCATTATCCGTAGAAAGCAGCAGAAGATAATATTTCTTGCTAACAATGTTCCACTAGTCAATCAACAGGCCAATTACTTTTCCAAAAATCTTGTTTTTAGTACAACGGAAGATGATAAGGTTGTCCGTGCCCTTACGGGAGATTTGAACGTGGACATTTGGAAGCAGGAAGAGTGGGACAAGGTCTTAGGTGAATGCCATGTAAGTTACTCCAAGCAAACTGTATCTTTTTTTAATTCAAACTTAATTTAATGAATTATCTATCGTTTACTCAGATTTTGGTGGCCTCAACCCAAATCATTTTGGATGCTCTGACCAAAGCATACATAAAATGGAGTCAAGTGGCGTTGCTGATTCTGGACGAATGTCATCACGCTCAAAAGAACCATCCAATGGCGGAGTTAATGAAGCTCTACGGCAAGCAATGGCATCAAAGAGGTCCCGAAGGACTTCCAAGGGTACTTGGACTAACTGCCACTATTATAAAAGGCCAGTCTAGGTCGGAACTAATTCAAAAGGACATTGAGGACATTGAGAAATTGCTTTGTTGCAAAGCTGTAACTCATAAAAGATACGAGGAAGTGCTCAGGTATTAAATCTATTCTAAAAACTGTCAACTTTAATACGCTTGGCACAAAATGCACCAAAAATAAGACTAATTTTAAAATGTAGAAGGATATTATTGGGTTATGTATTTTGTAAATATTTATTATCATAAATGCTTATAATTCTGCTAAAATCAATCAAGGCGAGGATGGACCATTTTCATGGTAAGAACAACCACCCCTACAACACCAGGATCAGAACAGGAGCAATTAAAAGCGTTTTTTGAGACAGGACGAGTACCCGACAATTTTGAGCTTTGGTATAAAAGCAAGCAAGAAAATTGCAATGATGAAGTTAGGTCAGGGAAGGCAGTTTCTATTTCTCTTTTATCTCTTGGTTTTCTTGGGTTTGGTGGTGGTTTCCTTTTCAATTCTGGAATTATTTTTTAAAACCTTGATCCTCATTTTCTATTAGAACTAGCATACTAGTCACTTGCATGAGATAGCTATGCAAGTTTAAAGTTTTTTTTGCATTATTTAAAAAACTAGTTAACTTTACTAGCTGCACACGTTTAATTTTTGCATGGCCATTTCTTCTGTTTGCACTGGGTTGGTTTTAACATGCCTGGAAAGTAAGTCACAACTAATAGCTAAATTAAAATTTACATTTCAGATGCTCCACCAGCACCATTTTACAAGTGCGCGCCTTCAATACCAACTATTTTGTGGATGATGTGGTATGTAGGGACGTAAACAACTTTATGGCGCTGTTGGACAAACTGCCCAAAGACTTTGGAACCGAAGAAGAGAAATCCTTGATAGATCGGATTAACCATCCTTCGTTAACTTCTGAAGAGCAGATTTACAACAAAAACAAAGGGCTTCCCAAAACATTAAAATCCTTTCTAACTGATCTGTTAAAAACCTACAAGGAATTGGGACCTTATTGCGGCAGAATAGCTGCAGTTCTGAAAGCCATTTATTTAATGCAATGGACCCGAGAGCTGGATAAAATATATGGTGATGACACGGATAGTGAAGATGATGCTGATGCCGTGTTTGAAGGTGAGTTTAACGATGATGCACCATCAGGAATTCTTACCATGGTGGAGGGTGCCAAAACGGCAGTTCTTCAGTTTATGAGCCGGTTGGATAAAATGATGAAGGAAGAAGCTTCTAAAAACCGTCAGCCCAATGTAAACTCGAACGCATGGGCAGTCAAGAATTGCGTTTCCGACAAGGTTACCGTTCTTTGGAACATACTAAAGGAGAAAAAGCCTGGCCCGGATCTTCCAGAAGATGACCAACTGTGTGGACTGATATTCTGTGAGCGAAGGATTACAGCCCAGGTAATGCGCTGGTACTTGGAAGCAGCGGCAAAGGAGTGGCCAAATGAGTTAGGATTTTTGAAGCCAAATGTGATGATCGGGCATTCTACAATAGTTGGGGATACCGAATTGGCACGATTTACAGCCAAGCGGCAATCCAGCATTGTTCACAAATTTCACCAACGGGAACTCAACTTGCTGGTGGCCACTCAGGTGGTGGAGGAAGGTCTTAACGTGCCTGCTTGCAACTTAGTTGTCCGACTGGACTCTATAAATTCCTACCCTTCTTTTGTCCAGTCGCTGGGTAGAGCGAGAAAGCAAGGAGCAATTTGCTACGCACTTATTGACAGAGAGAATGACTCCAAGGAACAAAAGAAGATTGAGAGTTATGTGGAGTACAACGAGGAGCTTTCCAGAACTTTGGAGAAACAAGCCATGCACGTGGGTGAGGACGAGGAGGATGTGGAGGTTGGCCGATTTGCGGATCCAATTGCACCTTATAATCCCAGTGGTCATCCTAACGGACCTATGATAACCGCCACTGATGCCATATCGATTGTCCACCGATACTGTAGCGCTATGAGTTGCGACAAGATTGGTACTTTGTTTCCAACGGCTTGGCGTGAGGAGAACATTGTAAGCGGAAGGAAATATTTCAAAGCCAGGGTACTGTTGCCAATCATGTCTCCCATTAGGGAACCTGTGGAGGGTGACTGGATGCCGGATAAAACTCTAGCGAAAAGATCGGCCTATTTGAAATGCTGTATTTTATTGGACAAAGCCGGAGAACTTACTGAGAATCTGCTACCTAAACCCAGGAGCATTGACAACTTTAGATGCGACTTTTTAGATAAGCTCAAGGAGCTACATGACGAAGAGAAGAAGACAACAGTGGCGAAAGTTGGTACCCGTAAGAGAGCGCAATGGTATCGAAAGCGTATTCCAGAAGTTCTAAATCCTCAAGCAAGCTCAGAAGCCAAAATTGTCGCAGACTGCCCTGTGTCCATTTACAAGGTGAAAATAAAACTGAACAAGTTCGTGGGACACTCCCAGTTTAAGGGACTGTACGACTTTGAACAATTTGGAAAATGCTACGGGATTGTGACCAACGCAAACCTTGATGGGTTACCAAAGTTCACCCTGAAAGCGAAGCTAAGCGAGCTGGAAGTCTCTGTGAGAAAGTGCGTAACGAAAGAGAAAAGTCTTTCCAAAGACCAAATCGAGACTTTGGAACACTTTCAGTTCTTTTTGCGTGATTCAGTGTATGGCGTACGAAACTCTGTATTGAAGTTGGAGTCCCAACCTGTCCTTTTGATTGCTCCATTATCCGAAATATATCCGCATGCTAACGAATACGAAGTTGACTGGCAGTTGGTTCAGTGTCTTTTGAATTTGGATGAAGAGGAGCATCTTCTAAGCGAGCCTAGTGAAAGGTCCAGAAAGGAAATGAAGTTTAACCCTCAAATCTACGAGGATGCTGTACTTATACCATGGTACAAAGATGACGTAAAGGAGAATCCAGAACTGCTGTGCGCTTTGAGTGTATCGGAGAAGACTTCCAGGTCTGATTTTGATGACACTGTAAAGTACCGTACTTATGAGGACTACTACGGGAAAAAGTACGGTGTCCGCTTGTTTCACCCCGAGTTTCCCTTGATTCAATGCAAGAAAATTGAAAAGCAGTTGAACTTTTTGACAACAAAAGTGGTGGACTACAAAGAGTTAAGTCAGGAATTACAGCCAACACGAGCTATGGTAAGGATGGTCCCGGAGCTTTTAAACATTCACTTGCTACCGGCCTGTCTTTACGTCCAGGGAAGATTCCTTCCAAGTATTCTTCACCGAATTTATCGATTGTTGGTAGCCAATGAGCTGAGACTCAAGGTGGCTCAGTATTTCAAATGGAATGTGGAACGGGATGATGAGTTGGATGACAGTGAAGGGGAAGGGGAGGATGATGATGTGTCAACGAATGGACTAAGTTTGAACGACATGCTATGTGATATTCAAGTGTCCGCTGCACCAGAGAATGCCAAAGCTAACGGAAATAACAACGCGGTGCAGAAACCCAAAAAGGTGCGAAGAATTAAGTTGATAGAAGATATCAATCCAATGAGCGTACAGTGGGAAGATATTGAGGACTCGTTTAGCAGTCCGGAAGTGACCAGGAATTCGGTCAGAGATAATAAGTACGCCTTTCCAGAACCACCTTGTCAAAAGTCCAACGTTTGTAGCAACCTAATTGATATTGACAAGGTGAAGAGTTACCACTTTGATGAGCTAACGGACTTTACGGTGGAATCCGGTCCAAAAATGGAGACATTGATGGAGGCACTAACTCTGTCCAACGCACAAGATAGTCTGAATCTCGAAAAGTTGGAGGTGATGGGAGATTCAGTGCTAAAACTAATAGTGAGTCTGCACGTTTTCCGCTCATTTCTACGCTGGGATGAAGGCAAGATGACGCAAATGAGAATGAAGCTAATTTCAAATCTGCATCTTTATCAAATGGCTAAGAGGCACAATGTGGGGGAATTGCTCAGCGGAAGTATCTTCATTCCAGCAGAAAAACGCTGGTTGCCCCCAGGATTCACCATTCCCGAGAACATTGTTAACTTTGTGCTGTCCAAGGAAATGGACTATGGTGAGCTTCACAATCTTCCCGAATCGGATTTGCAAAGTAATGCTTTGATGGAAGCTCACTTAGCCAGTGTTCGATCTTGTCCTAGAGGGAAGCAGACAAATATTCCCCATACAACTTACACCCACTCCAACTTTGGCGACAAAAGTGTGGCCGATTGTATGGAGGCTATAATTGGTGCTTATTATATTAATGGGGGGTTAGATGGAGCGTTTCGGATAATGGATTATCTTGGAATGCGTGGACCTTTGGAGAATGGTAAAACCACAAAGTATTCCCGAGAGAGTACAATGTCTCCAGTGCAGCCAGATCCAGAACTGCTGAAAAAGCAACAAAATCTCGTGCCCATGTTGCATTCTCTGGAACAAACTATCCAGTATTCCTTCAAAAATCCTTGGCTTGCCGTGGAGGCATTGACTCACCCGACATTTATGGGGAATCGGGTTACTCCATGTTATGAACGTTTGGAATATATCGGGGATGCAATACTGGATTTTCTGGTGACAAATTGGATTCTTAAAGAAACTAAAATTACGGATCCCGGTGAAATTACGGATTTGCGTGCGGCGCTGGTCAATAATGTGACATTTGGGTCACTTGCAGTAAAGTTTCAGTTTCATAAGGCTTTGAAGTTTGATTCGGAGCCCTTGAAAAATGTAATTTCAAGATTTGCAGAGCATTTGGAAGATAACGACTATGTTCTTTCTGATCCGGTAAGCCATAACTGCTCATTTTAAAATATTTCTTGGCTATAGGTTATTTAACGTATTGCTTTTCATTGCAGTGTAAATTCTTGACGGATCTGGAAAGCAACTCTGTTCGAGAAATCGAAGTTCCTAAAGTACTTGGGGACGTGTTCGAGTCTATCGCGGGTGCGGTGTTCGTAGACAGTGGAATGTCTATTGACGAAGTGTGGAAGGTGTTTTATCGATTGATGAAAACTGAGCTTGGTACGTCGTTTAGGCTAAAAACGTTAAACTTTTCTGTTTCGGTTTTTTAAAAATTATTGTTTCATTTTACAGAGGAATTTTCCAAGAATATTCCCAAGTCACCACTTCGAGAGCTCTATGAGCAGTATCCCGGTAAAGTCAGGTTTCGAAAACCCTCTGAAATTGATCCCAGTAACGCAAACCCAAAGAGCAAGCACCATATCCAGTCTCGATATAAAACCGTATACTTAAAAATTCCTGGCTGTGATAACTTTGTACGCGGTGAGGGAACAACGATAAAGCAGGCCAAACAGGCTGCTGCCAAGTATATTCTGAGGAGACTGAAGTATCCGGAAAGTGCCCTTTTCTAAGAATACAGAACTGAAACTACTTTAAAGTTTACTGATTTTACTCCAATATAGTTCCACTTTTACATTTTAATATTTTACCAAAAATACTTCCAAGTGTGTTATTTTAAACTTGTTGCTTTTAATTAAATATCATGTGCAATATGTATGTAAATTAAATGTGCTCATCGTGTATGTTTATTCTGCCAAAAGCCTCTGGTCAGCCGTTTCAGCCATTCGAAACTGTGTCAAAACCACAGTGAAGGTTGCAACAGATCCAAAAATCTACGAGGTGCATATTAAAAATACTTTAATTGTTTATACCTAATTAGTAGATTAGTAGATAAGATAGACTTACAAATAAAGTACCTTTAAAATAAGTTGCCGATTTAATACGAAGAAACGACAGGCATTGATTTGCAAACTTGCATTTTGTAACATCCAACGCATATCCTCAATTTTTCTTCCAACCATGTAAGGTAACAGAGATGTGTTCACTGCGGAAATTACCGAACTTAGTTGTTGACTCTACAAAATATTTAAGATCTTTTAAAAGACTCTTCATCGAAAATTATTTTTATTTTTCATTTACCGAAATCTGTAGCCTTTCCCCCATTTCCGTTAGTAAGATGCACCGAAACAAACCGGATGCCATTCCTACAATAACCGTTTCCACTCCTCCTTGTTTAATTTTCTCCACACCAAAAACTTGCTCCTTGTTGGGCATCACATATCCCACCCAAATAATGCCCAGATAACACGAACTGACCAACTGGGTCAAATTAATTGATAACAGGAGGAGCATAAACGTTCCAAAAACCCAGTTGAAATCTGTCACCAGACCCACTATCCCTTTCAGTTTTTTCATGCACAACTCTGCAATATCAAAAGGGTCTATGGTGGTGGTTGCACCTTCTGCAAATAAAAGCTGCATCCTTTTCCAGGCCGACTTGCGTGATTCATCTTCAATGGGCATTAACAGCATAGCCTTGCTGCTATCCACCTCGCATCTCACGCCCAATCCCCGAATTTCGGATTGCAAATCACAAATTCGTGACCGAATACACTTGCTAATGAACATCATACTTGCCACCAGCAACATTGCTGCCACTTCGCCATATAAGTGACCTGCTAAAGTAAACACTGCTCGGGCTAACCTCGTGTTTCCGAAATAAATGGCCAATTTATAGGAAAGAATGCGCTCCTTGTATGTTTCGTAAAGATAATGAAAATCCTTTCGGGACACAAACCAGTTGGAAAATACGTTAATAAATGTGCCCAAAATTAGTATAGCCACGTGAGTGTCCAGTAACCGAGTTTTGTTCTGGATTTGGAAACGGTTATCATACTTTTCTAAGGCGTGGATTAGATGTGCTAGGCGTTTGGTTATCAAAATGGAAATGATGGGGGATACAAATCGAATTAGGGTTAAGCTGGAGATAAAGCAGCTTAAAGCGGCTTTGTCCGTGGAGCGCAGTGGCATTCCAGATTGCACTTGTTCTAAGTAATAGGTTATAGGTTGAAGGAGAATGGCGGATGTTGCACAGACTACAAGTAAGCTGTAAAGTAGGGGAATGCTAAAAAGCTTAAATCTTAGGTTTCGCGTTCCAGAGGAAAACGCATTTGTTACTGGGAATAAGCCCAGAAGAACGCCAAGTCGGGCGTATCGTTTGAAAACGGAGTGAACGCGTATTTCCGTATTTCTGATTTGGAGATGCATCGCAGATGAAATATGGGGTAATATGATACTTTCTACACTACTCGTTGTTTTGTTCTTTCTTCTACTTTATAGTCATTATGATAATGTGCTTTTGTTATTTTTCACATTTAATTAGCATAATAGAATGTCAATACAATTAGCCAAATTGATTTGCTGCACTTTTGGACTGTCTCGGAGAAATTGTATGATGAGTTATTAAGATAACAAAGGCTTTGTTTGGTCCAAGTGAACACCGTCAGCTCAACAAACATTTTTAGTATTAAATCATGCGGCTTTACTAGCTACCTATCAATTTAAAGCTACCTACCTACCTAGTCTTACGCTGCACCTGAATGAGCAACCTACTATCATGTAAATGGATTTAAATGAAGAAAGCAATGACCATACAAGTGACACCAGTCAGTCTACTTCTTATGAACATTGAATAATGATAACAAAGACGCTTTGTTAAACTTGCATAATATTTTAGTTAGCTGGTTTGGAGTAGATTGGCAAACGCTGTATCCATATAACGCTGTTAGTTCTTCCTAATCCCTAGCCAGCATTATTAAGCAGACGAGGTCTTCAGACCTCAGTATGCTTTCTGATATTGCTCCTCAAGTCTGTATACGCCTTCCGCCCTTCCGACCTTCCGCCCGTCCGTAGCGCGATCTCCTCCTAGACCATACCAGATATTCAAAATCTGTTTTCACCATTGGATTCCTGGTCACTTAATCTCGCCTGGGGCAAAAAACCGTTACCCCCAGACCCCCCCTTCCTCAAAATACCCCCCACCCCCCCATTGAGGTCAAACATTTTAAAATCACAAGTCCACCTTATTATAGGTAATTGATGCCCCTGAGTTCAAAAATGACAACCGTTTTTCGGTAGCTGTTCACCATTAGCCGCTAGGGGGCGAAAAGTGCAAAAATACAACATTCTCAATATCTCCACAAATCTTTAAGCTAGATAGGTGAAACTCAGTCCCCAGGGGTAATCAACCACGCTGATCAATATTCTGGTACCCAGGTTACCCCACACCACCCTGATCCCCCCGGGGCAGCTCCCCACTATACTTAAATGCACCATAACACGGTGAAATTCAGTTTTAAGGGGTAATTGAGTACGCTGGTCAAGACTTTTATGTCAACATAACTCAGACCATTACTGTAGTCAAAATAAATTGTCATTCTCGTCTGCTTTCCTAAGTTTACAAAAGTTTATTTGATCTTACAGATGAAGTCCCTCCGTTTTTTCTGGATAGCAAACTAAATGATTGAACCTTAAATGTAGCGATTAGAATTTATTTATTGACTTGTGACAAATTTCCAATTTTTTATCCCATGCTAAATTTGAATTTATTTTAGAGATATTTGCTGGAAGCCTAAAAACAACGTGCCCGTTGACGTAACGTTAACTTGCATACCCAAATTAAATTATATTCTGGAATATTCTAGAAGTTTTAGCAATCCGACATTGACAAACATTTTTAAAACGTGGAGTAGATCATAATGGCTTACATTTAAATATATGGTAGCTGGTTATAAATGTCACGTAGGAAGTCCAAGTATATACTAGGTACTTATAGTTTAGATCAAGTTCATGCAACCAAAGGTGTGCGGGACTCCGGGACTCCGACTTCAACGGGGACTCCGGGACTCCAAGTTCATCGGGGACTCCGGGACTCCAAGTTCATCGGGGACTCCGGGACTCCAAGTTCATCGGGGACTCCGGGACTCCAAGTTCATCGGGGACTCCGGGACTCCAAGTTCATCGGGGACTCCGGGACTCCAAGTTCATCGGGGACTCCGGGACTCCAAGTTCATCGGGGACTCCGGGACTCCAAGTTCATCGGGGACTCCGGGACTCCAAGTTCATCGGGGACTCCGGGACTGTGCTTGGATAATAGATGATGAACAAGCCAGGACTGTTAAGGCACGGTTAAGAGGATCAGTCACGGTCACGGTTAGTGTAGACAGGTAGTCAAGTGCCCAAACTGCCAGCGTCCTTTTCCCAGTAAGCAGTATAATATGCGAATTCACTTCTAACGCTAATGAAAGCTCAGCGGCTCACCCACAGTGAAAATGTAAGTAAAATGGACATCAAGACTGATAAAATAATCAAGTACAAAATCTATAATAAAGTATTTATTTTAATTGCTTGAGACCCCGTTTTAAGAATCTGGATAAATAGGGTGATTCATAAATTAAAAAGTGAACACATTTTTTTCAGTCGATTACATAGCAGGGAACCTCCTTCTCCCTACTCTCAACTTGACCGTTACTCATTGCACCAATACTGTTGAATAGCTTGTTCCAGTAGGGTTCCATCATTTTGGCAAGGTCTGGCATTGCCTGTACATGCGGGAGGTAGGCCAAGAAGAATGTCCTTCTCGTCCTCCAATCCCCCATCCCCGCCCCCAACTGTTTCACCTTTCCCTCGAGAAAGCGCTTGAGTGCTGTACTCTTGGGACAACTGGGATAAAGCTGCGTCACAGAGGGACCCCCAACATTCAATGGCGCTAGCTCCGCTAACTGACTCAAGTCACTCAGAAAATTGGATCCCAAAGGCATCAGACCGTACTTGGTTTTAGCTTGCCATGCTCTTCCAGCCATTGAGTCGTACTGAGCCCAAATTGCATCCACCTGACTCTGTGTCAAGTTGCCCCTGACCTTGGCTTCTTCCACGCAACGATACATAGTCCAGTAGTAATTGTGACAAGTTCTTGGATCCTTGCCTTGGTCCAGACACTTATTAATCTGCCTCTTGACCAGATAGTCCATGTTGAAGGCCTTTGTGGTGGTTGCCTCTTTCTCCTTCTCTAGCTGCTTTTCCACCACCTTGCCCAACTCCAAATAAGTCTTGTAGTTCTCAATTGTCTCCGTGACCAGACGCCCCCAGTATCCGTCAATGACGTAGACGCACTCCAGCTCCTTATCACTCACGTACTCCACATAGCTTTCAAAGAAGCTCCTTCTCGCCACCAAGTCCTTCCTGAACGTGTTCACCCTCTCGTTTCTCTGAATCACAGAAGTGCGCACTTTATTCTCCAGCAGCTTTCTCAGACCATTTCCCCTGCATAGGAATTTGGGCTTGGGTGCTTTTGGTTTCAAAGGAAGCTCTGCCACGTCCAGATAGTAATCCCGATTGTTTTCCCAATTCCCTTTCAACTTCTTCTGTTCCACCCAAGCCTTGTTTGCCCAGTCGTCATATTTGGTCCAGAGCTCATCCAGCTCCTTTTTGCTCAACTGCAAACTGCTCACGGCTTCCAGTGCGCGGTGCACTGTCCAGTAAAATCTGTGGCTGGCCAGGGGGTCCCTGTGTTGGGCCACCAAAATGTTAATGTTGTACTTGATCAGTCTGTCCATGTCCAGTTTTTTGGACAACTGGGTCACTGAGGAAGAGGACGATGTGGCTCGGTCATTGTAGTAGCTTCCAACATGATCCCTGAGCAATCTGGCCCAGTAGCCGTCAATGAGGGGCTCCTTCCAGTGTAGCTCTACCCAGTGTACATAACTCTCCAGAAACAAGCGCCGTATTCTCAAATTACTTCTTAATTCATTTTTTATCACTCTTCCTCCAACTATTAACGTTTTGAGAGTACTCTCCAGCAGATTTATCAGGTTTCGGGGATAGTCCAGCTCCAGTTCTGCCGGAGGTTTGCGTGCCATCTTTTTGATTGGTGGAGGCAGCTCAATAACGTCACTGTACAAATCCTGGGCTGGCACCACTTCAAATGGCTGTCTTGACTGAAAGCACTGGTCCGCCCAGGTGTCGTATTTGGTCCAGAGCTCGTCGATTTGGGCGACACTCATGTTTAAACTGCTGACAGTCTCCAGACTGCGGTGCACAGTCCAGTAGAATCGGTGGCTGGCGCGGGGGTCCTTGCCCCGACTGACTAGAGAGTTGATGCACAGCTTTACCAATCTGTCCATGTCCAGGTTCTTGGGCGAAGAGGAAGTGGGAACTGGTGATCGCTTGACTGGCGGTGGGAGTGGCAGTAGTGGAGGGGGCTCCTTTATTTTTCGAGGTGCGGGAGGCATAGCCAGCGTACTCAGTGCTGCTCGTCTGGAAGGCGCTGTGTAGTAGCCTGGTGTCCTGTTCAGCAGCGCGTTCCAGAAGTGGTCTAAAAAGAGCTCTGAGCCAGGATTCCAGTACTTGTGCCAGCTTTGATAGAAGTGGACGCGGGAGCGGAGGTCGTCACACAAGGGGAGCCCCCTGCTGTTCAGTACAAAATCTCTGACGGAATTCTCTAGATTGCGAATCATTGAGCTTTTCTTGTTTCGTGAGCAGCGTTTGGGTGGTGGGGGTTCCTGGTCGGGATCGTTGGCGCGGTTTCTGTACTGGAGCATGTAGTGGTCGCCCAGACGATAGCTGCAGGTAGAGGAGGCCCACTGGTCAAACTTTTGCCAGAGGGGATCCACCTCACTGGAGGAGATGTGACCAAGATGAAGTAGTTCATTGATGTAGGTGTGGATGGTGAGGTAGAACTGGTGTCGGGAGCGGGGATCTTTGCGTGAGCCCATGGAGTTGTTGATAAATGTGCGAATGCTGGACTCTACCCAATTTAGACTGAACTCTGAGGGAATGACCTTCATGCGCGGGATTTTAAGGGAGAATGGGTGAATGGAGGTGGAGCTGGAGGAGAAATACTGCGAGGAACAGGCAGGAATTACGGTCAGCTCCTCTTCAGGATCTGGATCAATTGGAGGGGGTGGAGGCTCTGGCTCGGGTTGTGATATGGGCTCAGCCAAAGGATCCACAGCGGACACGTGCTCTGTTGGCGTGTAAAAGAGGAGGGGAATCTCCTCCTCGGGCTCCTCATCCTCTTCAACCTTCACCTCCACTTTCAGGCAATTCTCCATTTACTAGCACCAACTGATCTGCAAAAGGGAGAAAATAATTAAATCAACGGGAAACGGAACTAACGGATTCGCTATTTAATTTGGTAAGTGAACGTAAAGTACTACTTTAAAATTAGCTGTCTGACTAATCAATCTTACCATCAACTTCACAATTAATTATTTGAAAATTAGATAAGTCAGGTGATTTGTTGTTGTTGGTGAGGATAAGGCAGGAATTGCCAGCTGATCCTGGCCACATACTTTTCTTATGGCACTTCATTCTGAAGCAGAGCCTCAGCTGCTCTCTACAAATCCAGCCAATGCTTCCTTTCCATTTACCTTTGTTTACATGCAGCAGAGTAACAAACCGGATGTGAAATGAGCAGGAGCACTCTTCTTCCTGTCAACTCAATCAATTTTTTATTTTTAAAACCTGCTGGGCCAATAATTTAAAGCAGAATGTATGCTCCCTGTTGTCTAATTTGCTTGAGTGCAGACGTGACCCGAAATAGTGGTAGTAGCGTCCCTGTGAACCCGGGCAGTGAGTCCTTTGCCAAGGAGCTGGATGTGGTGTTCATTCTGCGGAAACTGTTAGAAGTGCCTTGCAGCCAGGTGGAATACTACTTGGAACTGAGTGGGGGTCAGCACCCCTCCGAGTGGGGAATTAGCTTGTGTGCCAGGTGCCACAATGCGGTGGACAGTTTGAGACACGTCTACTTACAAATTATTGCCCTTAACCAGCAATTTGAAAGGGGAAAGCAAAAGCTGGTGGAGCTTGTGAAAAGTACTGAGGGGACGGGGAAAGCGGAGCAAGAGACTAGCTATTTTGTGGAGCAGACTAGAAAATGGATTGTTCAGCGTGAGTAACT
This sequence comes from Entomobrya proxima, assembly GCA_029691765.1. Classification (NCBI taxonomy): domain Eukaryota; kingdom Metazoa; phylum Arthropoda; class Collembola; order Entomobryomorpha; family Entomobryidae; genus Entomobrya; species Entomobrya proxima. Next base: position 792,696 of record CM056168.1, read on the forward strand.
CACTTAAAATTACTTTAAAAATTGATAGAATGTTTTTTAAATGCCATAAATGCCCTGTTTTGATTTTCAGAAGATGAGAGATTGCCCAGAGGTCAGAATGATCAGATTTTAAGAGAAGCGCTTGGTCCCCCGCGACTGAAAAGGCAGGATGCAGTTCCTTCACACAATCCTAAAGTGCAGCCTTCAGTTTCTGTGGCCAGCACCCCAAAATTCCAGTGTTCAATTTGCTCCGAAACTTTTCCCATTTCTGGAAAGTTAAAGGAGCATGCCATTATCCGTCATCCTGAGACATTTTTCCCACCTGACAATTTCCCCAGCAAGAATGGAACTCCCTTTCCACTGGACAGCTTCAGAGCCTCGTGTCAGCGTCTTTTTAGGGAGCAACAGTTGGAGTCCCTGGGAAATAACTGTTTTGCTTGCTGCCACTGTTCCAGCAGCTACTTCTCCCGTCCACCAGTTTGGGTTCACATGGTGGAATCTCATTATTCTGAAATGGTAAAGCAGTTACTCAACTTGCTAAATCCTCACCAGGCAGCTGCCAATGCCCCCCACAAAGCAGTTCAGGGACACATGCCAACAGTGTTTCCAGTGGTAAAACAGCGGAACAGAAGGGCCAACGCTATTCACCCACCCACAATGAGATGTAAGGATTGTGGCACTTGGTTTGGAACGGCGAGTAGTCTGTGTCGCCACAGGGCAATTTACTGTCATGTAAGAAGAAGTTTGGGTCTTTTGAAGAGCACCCGAAGGGCTTATCATCGGCGGGATTCGTCGGAGTATTCAGTTAGAGGGAGGAAGAGGGGAGGGACCAGTGCCAGACCTCAACAGCATAATAATTATGCACAGGCAGTGGAATACGCGGAAATGAAAGTGGACGAGTTAATGGACTTTGACAACAGTTTTAGTGGTTTCGAGGGAGATGAGCTGGAGGAGCCCAGTTTTGTGGACGAGCACGTGACGGAGGTCAAGGTGAAGGTGCCGCTGGAGGAGGAAGCGCAGGATTTTGAGGACCCCCTCGCCATTTAGAATTAGAAAGAAAGACAGGTTAAGGTTTTGAAGAAACATTTTTTATTTTGCATGCTTGATTAGGTAATTAGCAATTATAAAATTCTAGAAAGTGTATTTTCTGTTTTTATTGTAACTTTTTGCTACTCCTTAAACCGAACTGAGATGGAAATAAATGGGTGGAAGAAAGACAGTTTTTTATAAAATAAAAATGCCTGTTCAAAGTTTTTCTGAAGTAGTGAATCTTAATATATTTTCTCAAGGCTGGTGAGTTTGGCAAGGCGCGTGGAAGGGATGAAAATTGAGAAGGAGGGGGTGCGCGGAAGCATTTGGTACACCAGTCAAGTCCACTGTGGCAAGTTGAATGGGATTTTGATGCATTTCCCCCTGATTTTTCTTAGTGACCAAGTTGGGACACGCTGTTTTCTCGTGTCGCCTTCGATTCCTATTCTCAGCAAAAGCCTTGCCACACCCAGTACACTTGTACGGCTTGAGTCCAGTGTGCATAAACTCATGTTTCTTGAGCCCCTCCTTTCTTCTGAAGCACTTGCCACATTGGGCACAGGCGAAGGGCTTCAGGCCGCTTGTTTCAGAGTGACACAGTTTCATATGCATTTTACGAGCCCACTTGTTTTTGCAGGTTTTTCCACAGTGAGGACATTCCACTGGAAGTTCCTGTGGCACTGGCTCTGCTTCTCGAGCACATTCTGAATACCTATTGTGGTACGACCATCCCGCGGGTAAGAAGTCCTTGCCACAGCGCGGACAAATTGTTATTTTCCGTTGCTCCCTGCTCAGGTGGGTCTGTTCGTGAACACGGAGACTAGTGCTGCTGGGGAAGCAGCTGCCACAAGTGCCACACTGAAAATCACGCTCGGTTTTCTTTCGGTGTTCATGGGGTTTGAATCCCTGTGCCAGTGCCTCTGCCTTTTCCTCTGAGTTTTTGTGTAGCCAAAGATGCCGATCCAGAGCTGTTTTGCTTAGCAATGGCTTGCCACAGACGGGACAGTTTACTCGAACACAGTGCTTCAAATGATTCCTAAATTCTAGCCGGCTGTCCAGAATCACTTCACATCGGGAACATTTGTAGGCCTTTAGGTGAATGCCAATCACATGGTCATACATGGCCGTACTCATTTGGTCGTTGTCTGGTTTTGAGGATGCCAGCACAACAAACCCGCACTGACCACACTTAAGGCCGTTTTCTGGAGTGGAGGCTTTCTCCTCGGCATCCAGAATCTGAATGAGCACTCCCCCGAGGGAAATGCACTTGCGTTTGGCGTCGTACTGAAGACTTAAGAGTTGCTCTTGGTATACACTCCGCTGTCTAGATAACTTTTTCTTGCGGAAATGAAAGGCACGCTGCTGTTTGGCGATCACCTTCTCCACCACCTCCCGCCTGAAGGTACTCATTTTCTTGAAAAGTACGTCCAGATTCTGCCCCGTGGCCTTCCTAAACAGCAAAGTATTCAAAACATTTCTTAATTTGAGCAAAATGGAGACAGGAATCAAATCGAGCGGAGATTTACTTAGCAAGTGTCTCCTCATAGTCGTCATCAGTGTCGTTGGCATCAGAAACAAGAGCTTCTTCATCCTCCCTGCCGTCATCCTTTTGCTCCTGCCTCACAAAGCTTTTGACTTTACGTCTTGCGACGGTAGCAGCTTTCCGTCGGTTTTGTGCTGCTGGTTCAGGTTCATCTTCACTCTCTTCTAGAGTTTTAGATGCTGGGTCAGAGTCTCCTGGATTCTCGGCCTCAGCTTCATTCATCTGAGCAGATTCCGCTGGCTCCACTTCGACCTTGAGCTCAATGTCAGGGAATTCACCATTTTCATCAAAATCACAATAAAAATGCTCGTCGAAGTGGTCCACTAGCTCCTCCTCATAGTCAGTCTCCAGTTTTACAGTAGTGGCGCTTCCATCACCGCCAGTATCCATCTCCTCCCAGTCGCTCCCAAGTTCCTTCTCATCCCCCACAGTAGCGCCAAAGTCTAGTTCCACCGGTTCCACTGGGTACTCCTCCAGTTTCTGAGCAACTGCGGAAACAGCACAAGCCAAGATTATAAAAATATCAAAACGTAGATTTGGCCAAAATATTAATTACTTACCCTGTGAGATGCGACGCCGAAATCGGAGCACCCGCTCCCTCCTTACAGTCCACTTGTTCACTGCCGTTTTCCCAAAAAGTGGTTTCATAATCTTGCTCTTTTTGCTCCCTTCAAAGTTGAGCCGGGCTAGCAATGCTCTCTCATCCCCAGCCTCCAAAATTCCCTTCACTCTTCCCATTTCTATGTTAAAAGCGTACATTTTGTTTTGAAGGTGCCTCAGCTGACGCAGAAGGACAATCTGAAGTCCTCTCACATTTTTCTCCAGCTGACATGCCTCTGCCCTAACGTCTGCTGCACTTCCCATCACTTCTGAACAATCTGGACAAAGGGTCATGTCGTCTATAATGCAGCTATCCAGCAACTCGACAATCCTGTCCCCTGAAAAGTAGGCCTCCTCCTCCGTCTCCTCCTCAACTTGCATTACATCTTCAAGGGCCAACTTCTTCCTCATTTTTGGCCTCGGACCTCTTTTCTTCTTTTTGGATTGGAGGGTCTGACTAAACACTTGATCATCTTCCTCCTCCCCAACTGGCACCCTGGGCTGCTCCTTGACCTTTCTTGTTCCTCCCTCCTGCTGGCACAGAATGTGCTCCCCAAACCGGACCAGCGTATTCTGCAACTCAGCATTCCTTTTGGCTGACTGGAGCCTGTGGGCTGGGAAGGATTGACAACAGATAATGCAGAGGCAGCGACCTCCATTCACCCCACTCCCCATAGCCTTCATGTTTCACTCCCCAATTAATTGAGTCAGGTCACTCCGTTCAGCTGGAACAAAGCACAAACGAGTTTTTAAAAACCTGAGCAGCAAAAATTAAACTGAACTATTCTGTTTGAATGGATTCCATTCAATTGAATAAATAGCAGCGCAAAATGGTCTTGTTTACCTGTCAATCAGCTGTCAGTCAGCTGAGGTTCACCATTTGCCGCTTCTGCTCAAGCAGGCATGTACGCAAACAAAGACTAAATTGCCACAGTCATTGCTCAGGAATTTCGGCTTTTTTACCAACATTTCATAAAGTATTTAATAGCACATTTATCTGATAGTTCACTAATAAAATACCTGTATTTTGACTCACCACTACTCAGATTTTTATGTCTTTATTCTTGAGTGCTGCACCATTCTCATTCTGGGCTAATCAAATGTTGAACATCCCATAATTGGTATGACAATAACTGCCACACTGCAAGACGCTTTCTGACATTTTACAGAAGTTGATGCCTGATTTCAGAATGAGACACTTGATCATGCTCTTTGTTATTTCTGTGCTGTTTACTGGTGTATTGGCAAAGACGTGCTCCTGTCCCAATTTCGAAAAGACGTACACGGTGTGTGGAGAAGATGGCAAGAATTGGAATAGCTGTGTGGCAGAATGCGAAGGTTTGTATTTAATTTACGA
>CM056168.1:797303-896038 GCA_029691765.1 Entomobrya proxima
TTTATATAACAAGCTTTATAATGTATAATTGATAATGAGAAATTTAGCTGGTATTTGGGCGAACATGTAAAAGGTATAGATAAACAAATGAAGATACGGAACGTCTAGTGCCCCATAGATTTACCATTTTGATAATATAAATATTTACAATCGGAATATCAGAAAGTGATTATAATCGAATGGAACAACAAGATAAATACATATTATTCGAAGATTCAGAAGCAATTCGTTGATCACTAATGGACTACTGTTTATCTTATTTACAAATAATAACAATACCGTTTGTAGTCACTTATTTTTTCGCAGTGATATATTTAGATCTAAAACTTATATTGACAACAAAGCTGTTTAAAGCACAATTCTATGTCAGTTTGGTAATCAAATAATAGCCCGGGCCTTAATTTTAATGTAAAATAATTGAACTTTTACGGAATCATATTATTTGTTATACATATTATTTATCTTCTTTATGAAAACAACTTCAAACGAACATTGCCAAATAAACTCATACAATTGGTACGAGTAGAAACACATTTTCCATGTTTTGAAAACCCACATAATTTTGTTGACCTAATACGTAAGATAGAAAACGGCAATTAAGTTACTTTTGAGTTAGAAATTTTTAATTTAAAATTATTGTGTGGGCTAATTACGAAAACTACGAAATTGAAATATTAAACCTTATAAAGGATATGCTTATCAGACAATCTTGCAATTTTATTAATTTGAGCATTGCTTCATTTTCTTTTCTGTGACCTTCCCAAAGTAAAAATTGTAGTCAAGAAATTTTGTGGGATTTCTGCTCATACTTCATTCACGTTTAAAACAAACAACTTGGTTCAAAATGCTAGTTAAACATGTAAAATTACTTGCAAAATGTTTCAGTTTAGCTACATATTTCGGGAGCGTACTAGTACATTGGAATCCAACAGACCAGAAACTTGAACTAGGAGAATGTACACTAGAAGGAAAAAAGAAGCTTTATACAAAATCCGTTGTTCATGTTGTCTTAACTGTTATACTAATCACTGGCGGATTTTACAAAACAAAATACAGATCACCAAATGATAACGCTACAGTGGAGAATTTTCTTTTCGGAATGGTTGCAATTGCAATGATCTGGGGAATTGCAAATATTGCTGATTGTCGTCGGCACGCTTCCAGTCTGTGTTTGTATATAAATGGGCTATTAGACTTCCCAAAATATTTACCTGCCAGCTGCATGCAAAAACAAAGAAAGGCCACGCTAATCATTTTCATTGACGTTGTTACGGCCTACTTAACTTATTATGCTTCAGGACTCTCCGTTCCAGTTTTCTTCTCGTTTGGAGTTTATTGGCACAATCCTTGCAAAGCTGGTGTACTTGGGTACTGGTTGATTCCTGAATGCTATGACATACAGCAATCTTTTCAACTATTTGACAACGCTGCAGAATCTGCCCGAGCCGGCGAGCCTGGCTCGCAGAACATCGAGGATTTTCCTATACACGTAATGTATTAAAAATGGCGTCAAGACGCCTTCCCCTATCCTGCCCATGTTAAAGCTCGCAGAACATCGGGCAGATTCTGCAGCGTTGCTATTTGATATGCATATGGACTGGTCTGTTGCAAAATACTTGGTCAAATTTGTTGTCCTCTTGGTAAACTACTGGATTTGGATTTTTTCAATGAGTAATGCAACTGTAGTGGTCAGTAGCATTATGATCCTGTGCACAATTACAGTTCAGCAGTACCTTGAAATGTGAGAAGTATTTATTTCTATGGTTTATTTAGTTTAACACTAAAACGCCGCTAAATTTTTGCTTCAAATTTTTAAGGTTTCTGGAAACCTGTAGAAGTGGCAGATATTCGATGACCGACCTGGCAGTAATTTTTAGAACATTACAGATGCTAGGAACACTGATGAATGAAGTGCAGCAGCGTGTTATAGTGACATCCATTGTCATGATAGCAATATGCTTTCACACTCTTTCCATGAATGTACTAATCAAGATGCCAATCGATGAAAAGCATTTAGTGCCGCTAATCCTTTTCACCTTTATAATAACAGAATGTTTCTTAATTGAAGTTGTTCTGCTTGGCGGAATGAGTCATGTTTATATGCAATCTCTGGAGAACTCTAGACAGTTACGGAGGGATCTGGTCCAACATAGCAAAACTGATCCAAGGAAACTTCGTCAGCTTAGAAGTTTTTACAGAAGCTGCAAGCCTCTTCGCGTTGGATTTGGCTCACTGAATTTTATTGATCGTCTTACAGCTTTGAATTGTATTGACTTTTCAAATAGCATGACAGTTCAAGTATTGTTGCTAACAAAATAGAAAAATACTGTAGGTTGTTTTGGCAAAAAATATTTAAACTAATTAGCTTCACCTTTTTGTCATTTTACTTCATTACTCCATTGATCATATGAACCAATATTACAACAGCAAAAAGGAGTTTTGTGTATTAATTATCTTATGTTGCTTTAGGTAACACATTTCAGAAACTAGGAAATACTAATTGTTTTACAATTGTCATGGAAAAACACAGAATTGTTATATAAAACACACCTTTTTGATGTACTTTTCAAATTCATTATTGGATTTATGACAACCCTCACGTTTTGCTAGAGCTTCTGCTCTCAATACCAACTACTGTACCGCAAGTGCTAATCATTTGTATCGCTACCACTAAAACTTAAACTAAAACAAGTTATAGAACACCATATAAATTTTCAATCATAATACGTAAGAAATATGTTGAGTCCTACGCAAGTACAGGGCTTGTCAAGGTAAAATTTGAACATTATTAAATCTGTACTCATAATATCTCTGACGCCAAATAAAATATGTAAAAAATTTCCGCGAGTAATTTCAACTGCAAAACGTTTTTAGTATTTCAATAACACTAAAAGAGAACGGTAAAACAGAAAAACAAGGTGCAATGATTTTGCGACATTTAACTTTAATTGGCAAAGCCCTCTGGTTTTCCGAAACTGTTGGAAGCATTTGCTTTCAATGGAACAAAACCGACATTGTATTAACCCTAAAAGAGTCACATACAAAAAGTGATCGGGAGCTAAAATGGAAATGTCGATTACTAGCGACCTTAGCAACTTTCCTATTTCTTGGAGGAATTTACAAGTACAACTGCCTGCCTCGTACAGAAACCATTGCTGATAAACTGCGGTTTATCTTGGCAATAGTTGCAATGATATGGGCTACTATGAGCATCGAGGCATGCAGGAAAAATGCACATACAATTTGTGCTTATGTAAACGGCCTTATTCAGTTCCCACAAAAATTTGGCAACGCTGACTTCCGTCCAAAACCATCCTGGGCTACAAGATTTAACATATTAATGGCTTACTGGACGTACTATGGAGGTGGGTACTTTTTGCCCATTGGCTACGTGTTTGGCCTTCATTTGATAAATCCATGTAAAGCTGGATTTTTGGGTTACTGGGCGCTTCCTGAGTGCAACAGTAGTACAACAGAAATGACACATTTCGGCTGGAATAACCTACTATGGAAAGCTATGGGTTTTATAGCAAACTATTGGATGTGGCAGTTTGCACTCAGCGCTTGCACAACAATTGTTTCAGTTCTACTGGTTTCTTGCACGACTACACTAAAGGAACATTTGGAAATGTAAGTGCGCTATAGTAGTAAATCATAGAATTCGAACTTTTAGTCATATTTCTTAAATTATTTAGATTCTTGCATAATTGTCGTTCGGGAAACTTTACAAATTACCAATTGGCACTTCAATATCGCACCCTACAGATCATTGGAACTCTGATGAATGAAATTAAACAGAAAGTGATCATAACTGTGGTAGTAACAGGAGCAACTGCATTTCATGTATTTTCATTAAATGTGCTTCTAAAAATGTTTGCTTCAGGTAGATTTAACTTGTTTAACATGTGCTTGTTCGGGTTTTGTGTAACGGAATCCATGTTTGTAGAAATTGTGCTGGTGGGAGGGATGGCACAAGTGTATCTACAATGCCAACATAATTTTAAACAGTTGAAACTAGATTTAGTGAATGTAATTAAAACGGATCCTAAGGAAGCCAAGCATCTTCAAAGGTTTTACAAAAGCTGTGCATTTGTAAAAGTACGGTTTGGTTCACTTAATTTTATTGATAGGCTAACAGCATTGAATTGTATAGATTTTGCAAATGACATGACTGTACAGGTTTTGCTGGTTGGTAGTAGTAAATAACTTTGTAGTAAATAACTTGTAACTATGTTAATTTTAAGTACTGTAGACTTAATATTTTAGTTAATTATATCTATGTAACCAGTATTAAATCTATTGATCTATCAATTATGTTTCCAATAAAGTTTCTCGGTGTTTCTCCATCCATGACTGCAGACCCATAATAGAACATTACAGGTCGCTGGGCTCTTACTCTACGCTTCCACACTTTATATTCAAAACTTCCAATTTTACTGTCGCTTCTACTATTCCATCCAGGTAAGCAATCCGTTTTGCTAAATACGTAGCAATTGCAAGCAAGCGGAAGAGATTGCAAAGTGATAAAATAAGCCATAACCGATATTGCTGTCCAGACCATGTAGAGAATAGGTGGAAATGTTTTCCAGCCTTTGACCATTACCCAACTACCAATAATTTGAAATATAAAGCCAATTCCCATTAGCACAGCAGCAGTATCTCTGATCATTGAAAGGCCGATTTGATTAATGCAACGCAGCTGTATGTAAAGTTTCATAGCCTTTCTGTTTTTCGGTGTGGCAATTATTTTGCTAAGTATGGATAGAAATATATTGAATATGGAAACTGCTTGTAGAAATAGAATAGAGAAGGATCGTGTGCATTCCAAAACGGGCCAGTACAAGCTTAACAGGCGAATGATGAATTGAAGTTTGTTCCAGCCATCAATGGTGTATATATGCTGTAATATGTAGCGTCCGGGGTCTAAATCCATGATTACTGCGGCAAGTGCTAATGTTGTTGAAACAAAGAATAAGACTACTACAATGCCAATCATCTGCATTCCGTATATGTCTGCTGTCTTGTTTCCCTTTAGCAATTTTTTCAATTCTGAGAATATATTCAAAAGTTAAAATAGTTTGATATTGTTTTTAGATTTTCATTCTTAGGCTATCAAATACCTTTGGAAAGTAGCTTAGCATCAGAGAATTTTATTTCCGACCCTTTTTTCGTGTAAGATTGTCGAATATTTCTGTCCAGAACCCACAGCTTTTGGAGAGCAAACTCGAATAGTTCTTTACCTTGTGTTACCATTACAAAATTCAAACCAAGACCGAGAAGTATGGAAAGTGACAGCTGAAGGTAGAAAATTACCAGGTATAGTGGCAAATCTTGTTCATTTTTTGCCTCAATATACGTAATGAATGGATAGAGACAAAATACTAGTTGCATAAATAGAAAGAAAAGAGATGTGTAATAAGGAATTAGTTTTTTCCAGTTGGTCTCTACTGTGCAGGTTTCCGTTTTTGCGTTGATTTTCACGGGATGCCTATGCATGTGGCTGTCAAATAGCAGATTTCTCAAATGATAAGATTTCCACATCAAAGGTGTGGCCATTTTCTGTTTCCAGAAAAATATATGTCTTCAGGAATATGTTTCAGTTTATATTCTAGAAAAGTAAGTTCGAACTTGGAGGTCAAAAACAGTTAAGTGAACCCAAAGATTTTAAACACGTACCTTTATAAGTTTGCCTAATAACAGCTTAAGTGAGCAAAAACTTGAAAATGACAGACAGACAAATTCGAATTAAATTGGCACAGTTTTGAGCAAGCCCAATTTATAAAGATTAGCAAACCATTACCGTTTACGAATATTCTGGAATCGTTGACTACTCTGTTAAGGTTTAGCGTTCGGAAGGACAAATTTAAGTGTCACATTTATGTTACATATCGTATGTGGTCTTAAATGGTTCAGTAACTTGTATAATTTTATTGGCATTATGTCGAGTTTATCGCAATGACGAATCTGTTTTCTGCTGTATAATCATACACATTTATGTCATAAGTAATCCGGTTTGCTTTCGTAAGGATTAGTAAAATAATTTGTTTAATTGAACAGACATATAACGGCCAGATTATATCTCATAAAATCTTATTAAGTATGTTTGTTCGTGATTTATTGAATTCAATTAGACTGATTTTTAACTAAACCAATTTAATGCTGACTAATTTCTCATTGTACGGATAATATTTCAAAACAATCACGTGCCCAAATGTCCGCGCGAATGTTAGATTACCTGCTAGTATTTGAGATTAACTGCGTGTATTTAAGATTATTCGCTTTTATTTCAGATTAGTCGCGTGCATTTAGCATTGCCCACATTTAGTTAGGACTTTCCACCAGCGAGTGTCTAAGATTAGTCTTGTGTATAAGAAATCTCGAATGTATCCGCGCCGTGTTGCATGCGATTTTAACAGGGTGTTAGCATAGGATTTTAACAGGGTGGTAGCATAGGATTTTAACAGGGTGGTAGCATAGGATTTTAACAGGGTGGTAGCATAGGATTTTAACAGGGTGGTAGCATAGGATTTTAACAGGGTGGTAGCATAGGATTTTAACACGGTGGTAGCATGAAATTTTAACACGGTGTTAGCATAGGATTTTAGCACGGTGTTAGCATATGCTTCCACAGGGTAGATTTTTCTACATGTATATATGGATTTTCTCCATTTTTACATGTAAAAATGTATAAATACATAGCAATATAGACAAGCGTTAGTTAAACCACAGCCTGAGAAGCTATATGACTATATTTACATCTATAATGGGGAATCAGAAGACGGTTTAAATTAATTTAAAAGAAAACAAAACCGTTTAGTGGAGTTTAGAAACATGTTAAAAGCTTAAAACTCAAACAATGAGTTTCATTTTGCAGAAAAATCAAAATTTTCAGGAATATTTCCATAATTTACATTGTCCATGTAAAAATTCCAAATATTTTTAAATGGTCAAAATAAGCGACATAACAAACAAATTTGTATTCACCTATGCGCTTTAATATCAGTTTAAGCGCGATCTCACAAATTATTTGCCATTTCATACTTATCTGCATTTTAAATACAGCATAGATATTAACAACCACAAGTAACTTGACAAGCTTTTCCAAGGTTTGTTATTGACTGTTGACAAACATTTCTTTATGGTTACATAAAACTAAGCAAAGATTTTAGCAAGATTATATCAAAACTAGTTTGACGCCAATGAATATAGGTTGTAGTGACTTATAATTATTTGCACAAATGTTTGCACACAGTTATTTTCTACTTGGTTTAGTATCCCTGTTCATATTTTATAATCTAATCAATTTTTTCCCTGATTGTGTCATTTTGTATCAAACAATTGTATTATGACATGAAGCGTTAATCTTTTTTTATGTATGATTGTATGTCCCAAAGAGTATATAATAACTTTTCATTATTATAATGTGACGACACTAGCTGAATCACCATTTTATTCCAGTGAATACTTGTTACGTGTTTTTTAATGTTAAGATAAAAGTCTGGACATATAAGCATACATATACATTAATATATATTATTATTCTGTAGCGTATTTAAAAACAAAAAAATCAATTTTATTAAAACATGGAGGAAATGAGTTGTTGATGAGTGTGAACCTGAAATGTGCTGATACATATTTATACATTTTTTCCACGTGGGTTTGTTGCCCGGTACGGTAAGAAAGGAATAGTCTCGCCCATTTCTGAAAAGAGCTGCCGAAAAATGTTATTTTGCAAATTTGATTATAAAATGGCAGAATTATAAAATGACCATGTTCTCTAAATAATGTAGAGCTTAAAAAGTGGAAAAATGTGACGCAGGTGTCTTTATCAGTGCATTGACGGTAATTTTTGTAATTGTAGAGGTCATTAATGTATTTTGACATCGAACTCTTACATCAGATAAAAGTTGAAAGTGGTACACTCAAATCAACTATAAACAAAGGCGTTATTTAGGATAGCGTTTTATTTTCGTCTGCTAAAGTGAACTTGCTAAATCGTCTTGGAAATTTGCAGCGTTTGTTTGCTAATGTTTGCATGACCAATCATATTTTCAGAAATTCAATTTATCATTCTAACATCTAACGTTTATTAGAAGATTTTTAAAAATGTGATAACTTCCGACGTTACAATACTTTGCAATGCATTAAACAGTCTGGAAGAATGGTGCATTGTGACATATCAGATGCCAGGAGTGTTTCTTAGTGTGTGTATGCTAATACTTTACACATTGTTGTACTAAAAGAAAAAGAAATCATTGCCATTGTAGGTTTTCACACCTGTGGCAAATACAGTGGCGACTTTGTATGCTCTCAATTTTAAGCTTGTGCCCACCCTGCCAAATTGTAATGTGGCAAGTATTGAAATTTTGTGAAGTCAAGTTGGCAAAATAAAGTTTATTTTGCCGGAGGAACTCTGCGATTCTAGTCAAAAATTGTAAAATCGCAACAACAAGTGTCATTTTAATTTTAATATGCGCTAACAAAATTGAAAAAGTTACAACTCACAACTTTCTTTCTGATATTGTGCAATATAATGTTAATTTAATTCTTTTATTCTTTTATTCTTATCTTTTATTCTCTGAAAGTTGTAAAAGTTAAATTTTTAATCAGGAATCTAAACAAATTATGGATAATAAAATACCGTATTTATTCGATTTATACCCCTCGCTCGATTTATGACCCCCCTCGAATTATGCCCTCCTTTGAGAGGAGAAATTTGAAATTTTCGCCCCCCTCGGTTAATAGCCCCCTATCATTTTTGATAATGCGAACGTAAACAAAAATATTCACTTTTATATTGAGTTTTATAAATATAATAATCATTGTCAAGACGTTTGACGATGACGCAATTATTTATGCTAATATACATTCTATCGAAGCTATAGCTGAACACTTTAATGTTAATTATCATCATAAATACAAAATTCTTCCAAAATGTACCATCAAATTTGAAATTTTGGCCCCCCTCGAATTATACCCTCCTTTGAGATGTGAAATTTGAAATTTTAGCCGGGGGTATAAATCGAATAAATACGGTATTACCAAAATTCGCTTTAAAAAACAATTAAATTTGATTTTGTTGTTGCTTCTGTTTTAATATTTTCAAATTCAATTGAAGTCAGAGTTGTTTCTTCCCCTTCTATTTCGGCGTCAGTTGACTCACTTACAGTTTCCGTGCTATTATCAGTTTGTCCACTTTCGCCAGCCTCCGTTGTACTTACAAAAACAACCGGATCACCAGCAATACCTAGTTCCTTGTTTATGAAATCCCTTTGGTTTGCCACATTTGAAAAAACGGATGGAAAGAGTGGTATCCCGCACGGCGGAACGCCAAATGATGTTAACCCAGCCAGGTATGGTGTACGTTCTTCAAAATCCAAATCGTAGCAAACCAGAGGTCCACCGGAATCTCCCTAAAATAGGAAAACCATTAAAAATACTTGCAGTCGTAAATCTAAAATATATATTAATTAATTTACGTTGCAAACTCCTTTCATTAATCCATTCGTTGTACAAATCATATTTTTTGTAAGCCATGCCCTGACTACCAAATACGGTATTCTACAAGCTAGCCTTGGGACCACGTAGGTATTATATTTGCGCAAGCCATTTGGAATAATAACTGGCCGGGTTCCTAAAGGATTGGAATTTCCCCATCCAGAAGTGGTACACTTTCCAGATGGGTGGTGATTTGCTGGAGCTAAACGAATGGGCTGAACATGTTCATTGAAAACCAGGGGTTCCTTCAGTGTAATTATTGCAGAGTCGTAATTTATCCAAAATCTGAAAATATTTACACTCAATTTGCTTAGTTCCCCATAAATTTTATTTAGAAACAAAATGCTTACGAGCTGTATTTTGGATTAGCAACAACTTTCTTTGCCCAGATTCGCTGCTGGCTGGTTTCATTATCATCTTTCATATTATGCGCACCAGCTACAACTAGAACCTGATTAGGTCCTTTGCCGATAATGCAGTGAGCGGCGGTCACAATGTGCATGTTATCCACAATACTTCCTCCACAAAAGTGACGACCAGGATGGATACCTCTGTAAAGAGACTTGCCAAGGAAACTCTCCTTTCTCGGCTTCCTTGCCACCAACAATAAAAGGATTTGGATTCTTGTCATTTGGATTGATAACAGTGGAAATGTTTGAGATTCTTTCAAGTGTCCATTTCCTCCATGAACCACTGTCTTTGAGCACCAAATTAAGAAACAACCAAACGTGAGTAATATTTAATGAACAGATTTCGTACAAAGCTAATTGGTTTTTTTAATACCTTCCGAGGAAACTTGAGCAAGTAAAACCATGAACAGTATTGGGGTAAAATTAAACATGATTATGTGTTGAGTGAATTTGGCCAAATGAAAATTAGAAAGATTGTGAAATGTACTTGGGCGTTTTCCAGATTGTCTCCATTGATTACATGTACATAAGCACAAATCACATGCAGAAACTAGGTCATATAAAGCTCATTAATACAAATTGTGCCATTAATTGGTATGCAATGTGCTAATCAATGCATACATGTTGCATGTGAATTACGATGGCTTGTATAGTATAATACGTTACAATGAAATTGAAGCAACAAACACACAAACAAAACCATACATAACGGGAAGAATAAATTTATACTGTTTTTTGTAACAAGGTTGCAAAAATATCAACAAATCAATAACCGTCCTTCAACTCAGGTAATAATTTTTAAAAGAGCTATTTTTATTGTTAGCAGTTGTACATTGTACATGCCGTTTGTACATTGTTGCTTACTTACGAAAAGATCGCAAAATACCGTAACCGTTTGTTAACCCAATATATCCAAAAAGATTGGAAACTATTGAACCAATTCAGCCAAAAGATTAACTGCAGCCAAATCTCACCAAAGCTTGCTACTGTCTCAATAGAAAACCAATTTTAGAAAACCAAATTAGATGGAAGTGACGAATTTATACATGATCAATTGCTTATAAATTTTAATAGTATTGATACATGAGTCGTATGCAATAACGATGCAATGCTTTCTGCAATAACCAGTATATTACACAAAATTCCAATTAATTAAGCATTAATAAGTCTCGCACGTAAAAGTCGGATGAATGGCGTATAACCAGTGAACTATGAATACGTTCGACTGAATGGCGTAACAGCCTGTATACATACAGGAAAATTACAAATTTTAAATTACAAATGAAAATGTACATAAATTACAAAGAATCCATTCGCCAATTGTTCTTTAATTTTACACCAAAACTAGATAAATTTAAAACCAAAATATTCATTCAACTAGTTGTAATGATCATAAATGCATATTGTGTTACAATGTATTACGCCATTTTACTGAATTCTATTGCTACATACATGTTTTTATGCTTGCATTTTTTTGGAAGTAATGCTTTTAGCTGGCAATATTTATTTTATCTTCTAAAATTTTATCCGAATGGTGAGTAAAATGTGGTCTGCTGAAACACTATAATAATCATGCAATCTTCTTTCTAGAATAAATTTATAGGGGAGAATAAGGAGTATAAAAACATGTGTAATTTGAGACTTTGTAATAAAAAATTCGTAATTCATGTATTTTGTAATTTGTTTTTGTAAATCTCCCCTAAGACCATACATACAATAATAAATGCTTTTAAATTTTGCGAATCTTGTGCTACCATTCTTGTAGTTTTACAATGTTTTATTTTTAAATTATTTGAAAAGTGTTTCAATAACAAAGTCTTAATAAAATGTAGCAAAATATCAGTCATTATTTTGTTCACATCACCCAATTGGCAGAATCTCCAGCAGCCCAGCACCAATATTTTCCACCTCGTGTATAGCTCCTTGCAATACCTGGAATATGCTTTCTGTTGTATTTTTATATTCCTCAATGCCAACTTCGTTGTCAATAAATTCTCTTTGACTGCCAATGTTTGAAAACACTGAGGGGAAAAGAGGATGTCCACATGGCGGTACACCAAAGGACGTCAGTCCAGCCAAATATGGTTCTTTGTCGTTCCTTAAGTCATAGCACACCAAAGGACCACCAGAGTCACCCTGATTTTTAGAATGCCCAATTTGAGTAAATGTTTCGGATTTTGGTTGAAAAGATTCGTTGCGTATACACTTACGTTACAAGTGCCTTGAATAATTCCGTTTGTACTACAAATCATATTTCTGGTAATCAAACTTCTGGATCCAATTAAATAGGGAAGGTTACAAACAGCCCTGGGAACAATTGTCGTGTTCACCACTTGAAGTCCTTCTGGTGTAGTTTGTAAAACAGGAAGTACGCCTAATCTATTGTTATTTCCCCAGCCAGAAGTAATGCATCGAGCAAGTGGCGATGGATAGTGATTTTTTGGTGCTAGTCGAATTGGTTTTACGTAATCGTTGAATATAAACGGAAATTGCAAGTGGATTATAGCAGAGTCCCAGTTCATTCCAAAAAGTCTTAATTCACACGATTTAAAAATTAAAATATGATATTTTAAATTCAGCAATTATTTCCGCTAAAATACTTACTCGATGTATTTTGGATGCCGTACCAACTTCCATGGCCAGTTAACCTGTTGCGTTATTTCACTATAATTCTTAATATTATGTGCGCCGGCAACTACTACTATGCTATTGGGGTCCTTGCCGGCTATGCAATGAGCAGCAGTAATTACATGCGTTTCAGCAATTATACTTCCACCGCAAAAATGACGTCCTTTTTTATTTTGCAGGGAAACTTGCCAAGGGATATAGCCGGCTGGAGCTTCTTTTCCTCCAAGAATTTTAAAACTTGGTCTGATTGGTATTTCATCTTGGTTATCTACTGGAGGTGACGGTAAGCCACCAACTACAACAAAAATCTGAATAGCAGCAAAATGAGCCCAGAAACTGAATCCTGTCAATTCTGTCATGATGATCAGCCACTATCGACTGGTGTTGCTTCACAAGCATGATACCAGACTTTGGCAAATACTTAATATTCATTCATCTGTTTTGACAGAATTTATGAACAACATTTATGAAAACACAGAATGGGAATAATATGACAAGGCTACATAATTATTTATTACGGGCTGCTAATTATTAGGCCAGGCTATTCATATCGTTTAGTTTCTGCATGACACAAATGCAATAATACTGCTAGGAGTTCAAGGACGCTAAACATTTTCTGGTTTTTGTCTCATTTTGTTAAAAATATGTCCAAGTTATCCATTCCATTCTAATTGAGTCATATAGATTTTTTAAAATAGGGTTTTAAAATTTTGTTTTGCATTCAACTGCATGCGTATTTTTATTACTACATGGACATTGCAGACATAAGCAACAAAAAGGTTTGAGAACAATGAAAATAGCAAGTATCTTATGTTTTTTCAAAACGTTATTTTTTGTCATTCAATAACAAACGACTTAGCAGTCGATGGCATTTTTCCTTTGTATTTGCATAATGCACGTAAATAGTATCAATCAAGTTATTGCTGTTGCTATCAAATTTAGAAAATACTTTCTTTTACAGAAAGAATTCACTGAATTCAGTTGTAAGATCGACCTCGGAAAAATTGAAGGAGAATATTTGCAACTGAAATCTGGTAGTGACTCGATAAATACCATTTGCTCACTAACGGCACTATTTTGGATTACTGATAAAATTTGAACGGCATCATAAGCTGTTCAAAGTTCAAAACCACACATGGAATATTTCAAGGCTCAACTGCTGGAGAAGAAACACACACACAACGAGAACAAGCCTGCCTAGTTGCATATTATGATGAAAGAGCTTGATAATGCTCCAGCTTGTTTGTATAAGGTCAATTATTCATTTACTGTACAGGTAAAACCCCGTGTAAACTTTGCTGAATGGTTTTTTGTAGTTATTGCAAAACTTCTTGACATGAGAATTTACAAATAAATATCACATGGCAGTCATAAATGTATGCCTTAGCAACCATAAACGACAACAACTTATTTTGTTCGTATAAAATATTTCAGGAATGAGAAGGTGGGATAAAGTATTTTTCCCATTTCCCGGTTTTTACCGGTAAAATACGGTATTATACACTTGACATTGGTGGTAAATACCACGCTACCCTATCCAAGTGTCCAAAAGTCCAAAAGAGGCATAATGAGAAGAACGCTGTTATATTTAAAGAAGCGGTAAACTAAGTTTTAACAAAACAAGCAACAGCAGTTTTAAACGCATTAAACCTATGGAAATAAAGGAGAACGGCATCAAAAAATAATAAATTAGTTAGCACACAAAACATCAGTCGTCACCGGGAAATGCTGTGCCAGTGCCAGACAAACCTTAATCAGTGGAAAACATTAATCAAGAAGCACCAACAGTCTGGTACTGTTTCACATCTACGAACTTTTGAAAAGCAGACAGTAAAACTAGCCAACTTGCTGTCAGTATTAACATTCCTAATAACATGTCGAGACCACAAGGAGATACCAAAAGGCTTACGAATTAACCGGAAACGATACGTAATTGGTCAACACACGGAAAAAGCTATCACGGCAGCGGAAGAGATGATCCTCAAAGGTCGCATCAGAGACACCCGAGCCAACATTGAATCCTTAAAGTCCAGCAACAAGTCCGTGAAGGATAAGCTCTCTCAAACAATTGACCCAGGAGACTTTGTAGTTGCTGTTTCTGAAATGGACAAGCTTATGCAGGAAGCGAATAAGAAGAGAAGAGAAAGACTAGACAAGAAGTTCTCCAAGTTGTCTCATCGTCCCCCAGTGACCAAACCAACCACGAAGGTAGATAACATTTGCAACCTCGCCAACTACCCACTCACTGAAAACGAACGGGAAGCTTTAAGCAAAGGACTCAATTTCTGTTACGGAACACAGAACAAAGAAGACGCTATTCTTGATACGGTGATTGCTTTCGAAAACACCATCGTAATGAACAACACTGCAACGCAGCCCATTCCTGAAACCAAGATCCATTTTCTTCGTGATAAGCTTAAATTCTGTTTGCGAAAATTTTTACAAAAAGGAAAGGAGTACAGCAGGAAAGTTCAACAGTATCGCAAGATAATATTGAATTTAAAGAAGCGTGCAGAGATATGTATCATGAAAGCAGACAAAGGCAATAGCACAGTTATCATGAAACGAGGTGAATACGAGGCAAAAGTGAAAGAAATGCTTACAACGGGACCTTACAAAATCACTACTGATCGCACGGCCCAGTACCGAAACACAGTCAAATCGTTCTGTGATGACCTAAAAAGCAAGAGCCGACTAGAGGATGATGTGCACAAAAAACTAACAACAGGCAATGACAGAACTCCGGTTTTCTACGGAAGTCCTAAAATCCATAAAGCCGATTGTCCTTTACGTCCGATTGTTTCATCATTTAATTCCCCAACCCAAGCTCTAAGTCGCTACATTCACGATATTTTAAAACCATTGGTCGGAAAAACACCATACTCTGTGGTGAACAGTACTGATTTTGTGGACAAAATACGGGAAATAAAACTGAAACCTGGTGAATCATTGGTTTCTTATGATGCTACTAATTTGTTTACAAATGTTCCGATCCGGGAAACCTTGTCATACACTCGGGAAATGCTACAAAACGATCCAACCTTGGTTTCAAGAACTAAACTTTCAATTGATGACATAATCAGGGGAATGGAAATATGCCTAACTTGCACCTACTTTAAATGGCGTGATTTGTTTTACGAACAGTTGGATGGGGTGGCCATGGGAAGTCCACTGTCGACGATAGCAGCGGACATTTTTATGCAAAAGATGGAAAAGGAACTGATTAAAAACAACAATCACATTAAGTTTTATTGTCGATACGTAGATGACATTCTGGCTATTGTACGCAACAGGCAAATTCCAAAACTCCACCAACTGCTAAACTCTTTCCATCAAAAAGTACAATTTACTTATGAGATGGAGGAGAACAGCTCAATACCTTTTCTTGATGTTTTCATTATGCGTCAACGGGATGGTAGTCTGAAATTTAAAGTATACCGAAAACCTACCCACACCAATAAATACCTGGATTGGGAATCAGTACACCCTCACGCCCATAAAATCACTGTCGTTAACACCTTAGTTCAACGTGCCCTAAAAATATGCAGTGCGGAATACGTAAATGACGAAATAAAACATGTGGAGGACACATTGGTAGCAATAAACGGATATCCTAGAAAATGGGTGCGGCGACAAACCAAAAGAATAATAGACAACTTCCAAAATGGCCGTCAGCAAGTACCTGAAGACCTACCACGCGCTATACTGCCATACGTACAAGGACTGACTGAAGATGTTGCTAGAATCATCACTCGCCATTTGGGTAATCCTCTTGGATATATTCCTTTTCAACGGATGTCAGAAATTGTTAGCACCCACAAAGACGCACCGAAGTGCACTAAATGCGGAGTCTACCAAATTGACTGTACTTGTGGGCACGCATATATAGGCCAAACTGGGCGAGAACTAGACCAGCGCATCAAGGAACATAAAAACTCCTTACGTACTGCCGACACAACCAGATCTGCCGTTTCTGAACATGTATGGATCAATAGAGATGACCAGAACCACACGCATAGGATTCTTTGGGATGATGCCAAACTCATTTGCGATGAACGTCGGCAGTATCAACGCCTAATCAAGGAGTCAATTTTTATACAAAAGGCACAACACAATAAAAAACCTTTGATGAACCGGAAGACAGAACTCGCCAAGAAGTACCTTCCTGGATACTGGAACGAGCTATTCTTTGAAATTTTAAAGAGTCCATAGATACTTACTAGACATATAGAGTTACACAAAATGTTATCCAAATAAGTCTTTTTGTTCTAATGCTGGTCAAAGTTTTCTTTTTCAAAATGTTCAATTGTTAACCCCTGATGAGGATCTAAGTAAAGGTCGAAACGTCGGGATTCTTTTGTTAAAAAGTCTGAAATACACTCGTCGCATTACCATTATTTGACATAGACAAACCTGTGTTTCTTTGCCAGAGGAGTCTGTGTCAGAGTTATTTGATTAGCGAGATTAACTAAAATCAATCAGTTTCAAACAAACTCGTACTGAACACGAGGCATGAGCATGACTATCACATGACAAGAAGTGCATTTAACGAATGCTATCATTCATTGGAGTGGAACATGGAATCAAGGCCCTTAATTCAAGGCACACTCGCCGAAAATGAACGTAGTTGGAGACCTTGACACGTAAAATCTAAAAACTCAAAGCAGTTAACTAATTCCCGTACAATTGGTCACAATTTCGAAAATCTGGTCATACGTTAAAGGTTGACAGGTACTAGGCTTGGAGTTAAATTTACCACTCCGTGCACCACTCTATCCCAGTCATTCCGAGATATCTTCTTCGGTTTTGTTTCAAATCCTATGCGGTTGGTTGACTTCATGCATTTCTTTTACATGTCATTGACATGATGTCAACATGACCAATTGTAAATTGTCGTGTCAGGGCCGATAATTGTGGTGTTAGTGCCGGTGGAGTTTACTTCTATTAATGATGAGCATATTATATTTTCTAGTACACACTAATAATACTAAGCTGCTGTTTACAATGCCAAGTTGGGCGATTTTCTGCAGTCAGCTCCCTGATGCCATTTTAATTTAAGCTCTGGCGTTCATTTTCGTTCAAAAATAAGCCTTTTAAATGGGGCAAAGTGATACAAATTAAATGTGTACAATATCTCATATACCAGTGTATTTAAGGCACTTTTGGACATTTTGGACTTTTTCCCGGGAAAAACCTTTTTCCCACTGGGATGGGATTTAATAAAATGGTGGGATTTACTCATTCCTGAAATATTTTAAAGTATAAGTAAGAAAATATATAACAAAAATAGTCAATGTTTTTCTGAGATTATATTCGCGCTTAAAATAAAATTTATAAGCAATATTGTGTGATTTTTACATGTATGCATTTACGCTTTGACTGATATTTAGGAAATGTATGAATTCAGTCAGTTCGCACAAACTGAATATAGTGCTTTCGTGGTACTTAAAAACCGAGGGATTATAATATTAGGCAGCTAGCCTTCCCTATTATAGTCCCATTAATACTAGTATTGGTTTCTATCTAAAACTATTTACTAGACCATAAGAAGTTGGGTTAAAACAATGCAACAAAACAAGACAATTCAATTATGAATGAAAGCTGCAAAAGCTACCTGAGAAACTATAGAATATAATTTTAACTATACATGTGTGTGATGTAATGGTGTAAATGAAATAATGTTTGTCACCAAGTTAATTGCTCAAAACCCCAAGAAATAAATGAAAAGCTGTCAAGCATATTGTTCTGGACAGCACTCAATGAAATATCGAAATAAAAAGTGCCAAGTTAGTCCTTACGTTAAATGTTTTTCTTATTTGTCTGAATTTAATGAACTCAAAACTTCTGCAAACAATAATTATAATTTACTTATACATTTACAATTGTATACATTATTACTGAAACCTTTTTGTTTTCTTACAAATTTATTATATATTTGATTCAAATTGATACATATAAAACACGCAGTTTAATTAAAAAGCCAACGGTTCAGTAGTGCATTGAGTGTTTAATATTTACATATTAGTAAATTAAGGCTTTATTTGCACAAACGTTTTTATTTTTTGTCCGTCGAAAACCAATATACATATTGAGTATGGGGTTTTGTTTAGTATAAAGTACAACTACTACTGGAACGTGTAAAAAATTTCAGCTTACACAGTTGATGACAACACAACGTATTATTCAACACTTCTAAGTTTGGTATTTCAATGGCTGGAGCTTGGTACTGCACTAATCAGAAACGAGCAACTGTTTTTGCTTACTTGAACGGTGTAAGTTTTCACACAGACAATTACAAATTAATATTTTTAACGCAATAGTTATAACCAGTAATTCTTTGTAACATTTCTAAATTTATGCAGGCTCACCATGCAGTTCTTTTCATAGTTTGCTCGATTTGTTTTTTGCAAAGTTGCTTTTATTTGCCAGGTAACATAATCCTTTGCCGAAAACGGTAAAAGAAATTAAATTTTATAAGAAATCTTGAAAAGATTTAAAATTTGCAGAAACTAAGTTGCTGGCTATAGCAATTCTTTTTTGTCTGTTGGAAATCGGACTTGCATGGTACTTGAGACGTTCTGCTAAAAAGGCGAATTGAAAAATACTTGGCCTAAGATATACGTTTTAAAGTAAACTGAGCATGTATGAATTACTATTCACGGATTTCAGAAAAATTATACTGGGTGTAAGAGATGGTTTGTAATTACCCTTGTTCTGTTCATTCTTCACATTATTGGTTTAGCCATCATAATTTCGCAGGCCTTTAGGGGACTTGAAATCTACGTGTGTTTTATGGGATTACTGATCAGGTTCTGCGGATTATTTAACGTGTACAGATTCATGAAAGAACTCAGAGAACTGAATAGGGTATCAGCAACACCGGTTTAGGCTAACGCAGGCAGGTAAAATTACAACTTTTTAACAATTGCATATTATATAGCCAATACACTTTTTGCTTTACTTTGCCCTTGCCGGATATTATTAATTCTGGTTTCACGGAAACATTGTTCCAAAGAAGACAACGGTCCACTGCCTATTAACTAAGAAACGATATTGTTATTAATTATAAGCAACCAAATAAAACACGCTGTATACCATATGACTTTGCAAATTACAAATTAGGACAATTGTTAATAATATTTTTACTTCAGACTTACTCTTTCTTCATATTTTGTTTTTATTAATCCAACTTCACTTGTTTACTGAAACTTTATTTTTTTGTGCAATGACATAATGATACTCACGACTACACCTTACTCTCATGCTCTACTAATAATAATTAACTTTGCTGATGTAGAAGTAAAACCGGAGTTACGCTCACAATATGCGCAGCTAAAGGAAAGCATTGTACAAATCAGCTCAGGCGATTATGTACAAACGTATGTAAGTCTTTGGTAAAATACAGAATATATAAAACTTTATTAGTAAATTTGCTTTAAATGAATTAAAATAAATCGTTTACTTTGACACTAACATTTGTCCTATATTCTGTATTGTAAGTGCACACCCAGCATACGTTTGAAAAAGAATCATTTCCGTTGTAAAAATAAACACCAAAAATTACACAAAGAAACGCCTTGAAATTAAAAATTTCCCAAATATGGATATTCCTGCAGGTATTTCAGTCAGCATATTGTCCAACCTTTGAATCTTATAAACAACACAATCATAATCAAAACTTTGTTGAAATTTCAACAAATATAAAACAAAAGTAAAAGTATTATATGACTTACTGCAATACTGTACGCACATATAAGAAAGGGGTTGGAACAGAAACTGCAGTATTTACTTTGAAGCACATTGCACATCATTATCTACGAAATGATTCTCCAGTATATATTGCGTATCTCGATTCTAGTAGAGCTTTTGATATGGTTAATCACTGGACAT
Organism: Entomobrya proxima; assembly: GCA_029691765.1. Classification (NCBI taxonomy): domain Eukaryota; kingdom Metazoa; phylum Arthropoda; class Collembola; order Entomobryomorpha; family Entomobryidae; genus Entomobrya; species Entomobrya proxima. The sequence goes on from CM056168.1 coordinate 817,730, forward strand.
TGTTGCGTAAGACTATTGAGCGAAATATCTGTGCCACTGTTGTGCGACTCCTTTTTTTCTGGTTTAGAAACCAGTATTTTAATGTTCGATGGGGTGATGTGGTTTCAACAAAGTTCCCTGTTCGAAATAGCGTTAGACAAGGTGGAGTGTGCAGCGCAATTTTCTTCGCGGTGTATATGAATGGCCTAAGTTTGGCCCTTAACAGATCTGGTATTGGATGTCATGTTGGCAATTTTACTGCAAACCACATTGGCTATGCTGATGACTACTGTTTGCTTGCTACGTCGATCATGGGTCTAAAACGTTTGCTGCTTATTTGTGAATATAATATAACATAATATAACTTTTAATAACTGCATTGGAACATAAAGTAACTTTTAATCCAACGAAAACTGCCCTTCAAGCATTCATACCGAAAAATGCAGATATAAAATTTCCTCAGATTCCTCACAAAAGTATGTGGTGAGCTGTTGACATGGAGTGAGAATGTGCGATACTTGGGATATGATGTTAGCTGCTGGAATAGAGATGAAGCTGAGCTACTGCGAAGAAGACGTGAAATCTATGCCCGTGCAAATATGCTAGCATGTAAATTTAGAATGTGCAGTAAAAATGTTAAGAAATACCTATTTAACACATATCTAGGAAATATTTATTGTGAGAGTTTGTGGTCTCCTGTTAATCGGAGCTTCTGAGAAAAGTTAAAGTTGCCTACAACGACGCGTTTCGCATTCTGTTTGGTTATAGCAGGCTTTCCAGTGCGTCCAGCATGTTTGCTGTTAATCACATTAGTGACTTTGTTGCAAGAAGAAGGAATGCGGCTTACTCACTGCTAACTAGAATTAGTAATAGCAATAATGAGATTATACGCTGTATATTCAATTCCAATGTGTTTGCCTGTTCGTCTATTTTTGCAGAATGGAAATCTTTATTGTACTTAAATGAAAATTGAAAAACAATGTATGAACGACTGTTGTGGCTTTTGTCTGTCTTTGAGTCTGTACAGTGATATAAGTAGGTAGTTTGGCTTTGTACAATTCAGGGGCTCTTAATGAGCTATAAATTGTCTATAAACGGCACCACTGAACATGTCCACCGTCCAGCACTGCCTCTTTGTCATAGTCAGTCAGAGCAGTCAAGCTTTAACCTTAGTAAATGTGTATTTTTTATATATATAAACTCTTATGACATATTAGCAATACTCTTGCAAATCATATATTTTAACTTTGAACTTCAATTGCTTTAATTCTTTATATCCCTACTTGTTTGTAACCGCGTAAAATATGGATTGTCAATTTGACTGATCTGCAATAAAGACACATGAATGAATGAATTAGGACAAGCTTGAAGTCCTTCCTTAATTAAAGAGATTCGGTTCGGTTCGGAATGGAAGCAATGGTTTCAGTATCATATCGCCAAAGAGCTAAGAAATTCAAATGTCAAAATTGCAAAGCGCATTCCGTCAGCACTGAAAGCAAAAGATCTTAAAATTATTTGGGTATTGCACGTTACATTTCTAAGCATAATTATGTTGGTGTTAGCTATGGAATTTATTTATAAGTACATATATAGGAAGCACGACAACCAAAATAATATACTTAAAGGGAAATAATGTTGGTTAGCAATAAAAACTTACACTACACTTTAAAAGCTCCCGCTTGACTATTATATTTACCATACTTCTTTGGTATTTAAAAATTGGTTTATTCCATTCTTTTTGGCATAATCGGAAACAACTTCTCTATGTATTGTAATCCCGCATAGCTTAGCATCATGTTCAAAAAGTGATCTGCTATTTGAATAGACATATTTTTGTGTATCAAATGCGGACTCATGCACGCCTGCCTGGCACGCTCCTGCAGAAGTATTTAGAAATAGACGAAATAGTCGTCTTTGGTTTTGGAAAAGAATTGTCTTATTAAACGATTTACGTAACTGAAACCTTTTCTTATCAAAATTTTACAAACCTAAAGTTTATTGATTAAGATGTTTTTATAAATTAATCGTTGGGTGGTGGAACCAAGGAAGTGGAAAGACAAAAGATACTAAGATTTATCGAACCCATTGTATACTACAGTGATAAAACGCAAGAATATTTTGGTTTCATATCTACAGATAAAATCGTTATCACTTTGTTATTACAATACCACTAATGTTTGTAAGCTTTATGGCTTTTGCTTTGTGTTTGGTGCACAAACTGCATAAACTCAAAATTTTGCGTTAGCTCATATACTTAGTACTTCAGTAATTGCCACCTCGAAAACAACTAAAATGCATTTACTTCAATACTTGTTACTCCTGGTATTTCTCACCTTCAAAATAAAAGCTGACCAGTGTAAGTTAATTAGAAATATTTTCAAATTTAAAAATTAAATGTATAAGCTTTGTCTCAAAGTTTTTGGGATTTCTTCAGCTGATGGGATACAGCCGAGAATAATTGATGGGCATCCTGCTGGGCCAAATGAGATACCCTACCAAGTGGAGTTGTATTATCAAGGAGAGCCTATCTGCAGTGGTGCATTGGTACAAAGTCCAACCACAAAGTATCACTTTATTCTAACATCTAATGCGTGCACTGTCAACAGAAAAGATGGCACTCCTGTCAGAGATGATAGACTAGAGATAATCGCTGGCGTTACGGACCGATTTGCTACAAGCAAACCAGACCAACAGATTGTACTAAATCGAGAAATTGTTCGTCATCCTAATGCCCCAAAAGTTGATATAGCAATTTTGCTACCAAAAAGGCAATTTTATGAGACCCAAGCTGTTAAACCAATTGTATTGCCACCAGAAAAAGACTATTATCCTGATGCTTTTACACCTCTCATTGTGTCGGGATGGGGTTCCAGCAAAAAAGGAGATGATAACAACAGAACAAATCATCTTCAAGTAACGGACGTTAAAACATGCAAATGGGTCGAGTGCCGTATTAACCAAGAAATAGGCAGAGACGCACTTTGCGCTTGGGATTACCCTTCAGAAGGACATGAAAAGGTGTGTTGGGGCGATTGGGGGGCTCCAGCAGTAACGACTTATCCAACAACTAAAGTTCGTTACGTGGCAGGAATTTTCAGTTGGAATGATAAAGGTAATTTTGAATGTTTAAAGTTGGCATTCAAATAGATTTCATTTTTATGTTTTAATGTACTGCAGGCTGTGAAACGACTAAAAAACCTACCGTTTTTGTCAGCGTAAGTGCAGTTTTAGACTGGGTTAATGAGGTGGATAAACAGTTCAGTCAGAAGTATAAGGCGTCTGCTGATGATTAGTTTGAAACATTACTTTAAAAATTAAACTTGTAATAAAAATGTTTTCAAATATGCCGCTTTACACATTAACTATTATTTCTTCCCCTAGCCCAACATCAACAAATAAACTGTTTGATACACATTACAGTCAAATAAATGCAGTGCAATTAACTCATCGTAGTAATTATCTGGCCCAAGCGTGCAAGTAACCAATTTGGCCTTAGCATTCCCATTACATTCCATTGTTACCAAACCAGCGTCAACAACAATAAAAGCAAACATTTGGAGTAAAATTATTTTTAGTACAGTATAGTGATATAACACCAAAAAGTGAGAAAATGGTTTCTGTGCAAATTGTAAGAATGCTCGAAATTAATATTGTTGTGCTTCAGTACCAACAATTCAATTTCACACCAGACACTTTAAGTGTAATACAAGCCTACTCACGTTCATACTTTCAATTTCCTTTTCAAAGTGCCTGATAATTACACAGAAAATAGAAAAGTAACAATGTAAGAAGAACAAAGCCTAAAACGCAACTTGCACTTTTAAATCGGCAATGTTAACACTAAACATAATAGAGAGGGTGAACTAATTTCGATTAGAGGTTCAAAAGCTTAAACACAAACGTTGAAAATGTAATGCTAGACTAAAAGTCGAATTCAAAAACGTACTTAATAGCCAATGAATACAGTTTTACAAACGAATTTAAATTTGGTGGAAAGTCATTATCACAAAATTCTGTCAATAGTCAGGCACTACTATAGCTGTTGTTTTGGTGCTCGATATCGCCTTTATGTTTCTTATTAGGAATCGACAGATTCCTTCTAATTTCCTGTTCCGGCCGTCCGGCCGTCCGGCCGTCCGTGTAAGCACGTTTTTCTCCGAAATGGCTGATCAGATTTCCACCAAACTTGGTATACAGACTCTAGTGGACCTCCGACAGAACACTATTGAGTTTCAGGTCAATAGGTCAACTCTAAAGGTCAGAGGTCACCAACGGTTCAACATTTTAACATAGGACCTATATCATGCGGCACATGATTTTAGGTCCATTTTTGACCAGGATTACGAATCCACAGTCCATTTGTTAAAATTCGGATTGAAAGGTCCTGAAATCAGGGCCTTAATTGTCAAATATGCCAAATTAGTGTACCTATGCTGTGTGACACATGATTTTAGGTCCATTTTTGACCAAAATTACGAATATGATGTCTATTTGTTAAAATTTAACTATTTAGGCCCTGATTTAGGGCCTTAATTGTTAAATTTTCCAAATTAATGGATCTATGCTGTGTGACACATGATTTTAGGTCCATTTTTGACCGAGATTACGAATCCACGGTCCGTTTGTTATAATTTAACTATTTTGGACCTGATTTTGGGCTTAAATTGTTAAATTTTCCAAACTAGTGGACCCATGCTGTGTGACACATGATTTTAGGTCCATTGTTGACCAGGATTACAAATATGAGGTCCATTTGTTAAAATCAGAGTATCCGCGGGGCCGAAGGCCCCAAATATCAGCGGGGCCGAAGGCCCCCAAGGCCCGGGAGGTCCCGAAGTCGATTCCTAATTATGTCCATTTGCCAATGGTTTATTATTTTTGGATGTGGGAATTTATGGCATTTATTTATTTTATTCAAACTTTTTCTCAAGTTTGGCCAAGAGGTTCAAACCTGATTTTCATTGTAGTTGCATACACGTCATAACACAATGCACTGTGTAACTTCTGTGTAGAACAACTATAAGATTTTTAAATGAGCAATTCATTTTTATAGCTTTTGAAATATGAAATGTGCTTTCTTGTGAAATATCCAAACAAAAGAAAATCAGCTTTAAACAACTGCTATGTTTACACATTATTACAAAGTTCCTGGAACAAAATCTCGTTTATTTTATAAACACTGTAACTGCTTCAGCTGTGTTAATAAAGTTTTTTTTGCAATGCTTTAGTTGTAATAACATTTGTCAACACAACACAATTTTATAGTGAGTATTAATTAGTGCTTTTATAAATCATAAGTTTGTCATGCATTTCAAAAGTACTGGAATTTGGGCGGTAATATTTACTTTATTCACACATGGAAAATCTGTCTGCCCAGATGTGTTTGGTTTTCCCAACTCACAAACATGGTGCTACAAAGACAAAACTTGTGGTCCTCATACATGGGGCACTTCCTGTCCTACCGATAAATCCTCCCCAGTAAACCTGCCTGACAATCCCGCTAAATTGGAAAGTATACTTGGGCCTAAAATTGATGCCCGTCAATTCACATTTGAAAATTTTTCTCTTGCTTGTGGACGCTATGGAGTTAGACTGACGCCAAAGAAAGCTGCCAGAATGCTGATTAAATGGACAGAAAACGTCATTCAGACTGATGGCTCTCGCGAATACATTCTAGAAGCAGTTGATTTTCACTGGGGAAATAAAGACGACATTGGCTCAGAACATGCAATCAAAGCACGATCATTTTCTGGTGAAATTCATCTAGGCTTTTACGATAAAAGTTTTTCATCCATATTCGATTCGTGGACGAACCCAAAGCTGGAAAATAATCTGGTGGTTTCAGCGTTTATAGATGTAGTGGACGACCAAAGTTTATCGTCATCTGACTTTTTACAGGCAGTTACAGAAAATTTACACCATCTTGAGGAAAATGAGGAAGTTAGTGTTTCCCACATGCTGGACCTTTCTATGATTTTTCAGGACTCTGTGTTTTATGCTTATCCCGGGACATATACAGCGCCTGACTGTAAGCCTTGCTTATGGCTAGTTCGAAGAAAACCCTTTGTTGTATCTACGGCAGTAATTGAAGCATTTAGGAAAACAAAATATAAAGACATGGGAGAATTTGCAAACAATATTCGGTAATGCTAAGTAGAAACAAACAGTTTACAGCATTTTATAGTTGGTCGAGAAGTGTAATAAATTGTGTTATTGTCTGTGCTTTCAGGAATTTGCAGAAGAAAAGTACAATTAAGGTTTACCAAACGCGTTTTGGGAAATAAATATATTGTCAGACAATTGTTTTCTTGGAATCTAATCATCATGTCGTTTTCAATCAATTTGTGTTGTGTCATTATTTATGTTAGTCCTCTGTCTTATCGTTAGCATGTATGTATAATATTGGTGATAGAGCAATATTGTTGCTTTGGTAAGTTTTTAAAATATTTTAATATTATATGTATTTAGTAAATAAAGTTTGGCAGTTAATAGCTTACTATTAATGTAGGATTCTAACATAAAAATAAAAACTCTAGTGTTCGTTTTTAATCAGAACTTTGCTACTTCAAAAGCATTTACATAGCAATGATGCATGCTATCGCCGTCGCCCAGTCCATAAGTTGGTAAATCCTACGGTGTTTCACGCAGTAAGTGGTTTGTCACGGTCGAACTAGACTCGATATAGATGACCGGTTATTGGAAGTGATTGCAGTTATTTAATACATGGCACAAAACATGTATGAAAACGCTTTTTTGGATAATTAAAATTTAGATTGGTTTGCAGAATTTAAAATCTACCAGTGTTTGTTTTGCTAAGCTCAAGATTGCTATTATAAAGTAGTATTTTTTCTAGAAAAATATGTAAACCTTAACATTCTTAGAAAACTGTTACACAAAAGTAAAAGTACTAAAAATAAAATTCAAACTGTTGAAACTGTAACGCTGTAATGTAACTGTCTTTCTCGATGTCTCCGAAACGCAATTTAGACCATAATGTACGAAGCAAAATTGTAAAGCAATAAGATTTTAATCGAATGATGAAATAAAATTTTTTAAATATTAAGCCATCAAACCAAAAATAGTTTGTATAACAAATATAATAAACTTTTGTAAATTTAGAAAAGCAGACGAGAAAGACAATTTATTTTAACTACAATAATGGTCTGAGTCTCGTCTGCTTAATAATTTAGACATTTAGTTAGCTATATTTTAAAAAAATACAATAATTGCAACTTGAAATGTTTTTAAAGAATTTGGTAAAAGATCCAGTCCACTAGAATGCACGTCATTAGCCAAAAGCCAACATCCTGCATGACGACCTTCCTTCCAGTTCCCTCTCCACCAAAAGCAGCTCCCAGCTTGTGTTCATTGCAAAAGTTCGTGTTGCACTTGCAAATCTCCACCCGTTGAAAATTCTGTCCCTGTCTTGTCACCACATTGTCTTCGGGTTCCACCGAGTCCCGTTCAAGGCCCAACTGTATTTTGCACTCGTAAGTTTTGGTCTTGGTGGCGTGGGGTGAGCCAGCAATGCAATGTCCTCGTTGCCTCAGTCCCTTTTGCACGCACTTGAAAAGAGCCTCAGGCACACCGTCTCCTGTGACGTTGTTGCAGCTTTTTTGAAAGGTGCCACCAGCGTCCCCAAAAAGTTGCCTTTGAATCAAGCAGCCATCAGGACATTCCACGCGGGTCGGGTTGCCCACACACTCTTCCTTTCCGTCATGGGATATACCTTCACAATCAATGCACTTTACAGCATGGCAGAAATCCGGAGGATAAACCAGTCCAGTGAATGTCAACAAGATAAGCACCACTAGCTTCTGGAGAAATCCATTCATTATGATAAGCATGACATAAGGATCTGTTTGATAGGAAGTCACGTCACGTAATTAATTATTTTTCTCAGAAAGTCTGGAATAAAAAAAATTGACAAATTAATTTATTTTAAATATTATTAAAGTTGCAAAGAGTAACTATTAGCGGATGTTGACACCAAAAAATGAACTTTCTTGAATTTCAAAATTTTTACTATATAATGATAGTAGGACTAAAGAAAATAACCCGTGCAAAGTTTCAGCCCTCCAAAGTAGCTGTGGCGGCGGTGGTGACGAAAAATATTTTTTCTAGGTGTCGACGGAAAAAATTTCAAATTTCTCAGAACTAGGTTATTACAGGATTGGGATTTTTTTCTTGGAGTACAAGGAGTAAATGCGCAATTCAATGATGTATAGACATCACGCTAATGTGTATATAGTTTTTTCAGAAAAATTAAATTTTCTAAAATTTTCAAATTTTTACCCGACTTTTTGGAGGTTTCAGCCGCGCCCATTTTTAGGAACCACCCATAAATCTTCTAATTTACACTTTCCAGATTAAATAATGGTTTTCTGAACTATTGCAGCAAATTTCGTGTAAAAATTCGGTTTGGTTGAAAAAATATGACAAAAAGTGTCATAGAAAATTGATCAAAGTTGAAAAGTTGCAATATCTTTTTTTCTTGTCGACATTTTCGAAATCTGGGAATATACACTCGAGCTAAATGCATTAGGATTCATTTGACATATTAACTGTAAATATCTGACGACGGACCACGGTGGACGGCTTTGCTACTTTTGTCCCACAATTCATTCAGTAAAAGTGTCCTGTTTAAACAAGCAAAATCAGATGTTTTTATGCAATTCCTAGGTTTTATGCACCGTGGATATTAAAGTGAATGATTTGAAAAAGAAGGTGCTACTTTTAAATGTATTTAATATGCAAACTTAAGAATTGCATAAAAACATCTAATTTTGCTTGTTTAAACAGGACACTTTTACTGAATGAATTGTGGGACAAAAGTAGCAAAGCCGTCCACCGTGGTCCGTCGTCAGATATTTACAGTTAATATGTCAAATGAATCCTAATGCATTTAGCTCGAGTGTATATTCCCAGATTTCGAAAATGTCGACAAGAAAAAAAGATATTGCAACTTTTCAACTTTGATCAATTTTCTATGACACTTTTTGTCATATTTTTTCAACCAAACCGAATTTTTACACGAAATTTGCTGCAATAGTTCAGAAAACCATTATTTAATCTGGAAAGTGTAAATTAGAAGATTTATGGGTGGTTCCTAAAAATGGGCGCGGCTGAAACCTCCAAAAAGTCGGGTAAAAATTTGAAAATTTTAGAAAATTTAATTTTTCTGAAAAAACTATATACACATTAGCGTGATGTCTATACATCATTGAATTGCGCATTTACTCCTTGTACTCCAAGAAAAAAATCCCAATCCTGTAATAACCTAGTTCTGAGAAATTTGAAATTTTTTCCGTCGACACCTAGAAAAAATATTTTTCGTCACCACCGCCGCCACAGCTGAAACTTTGCACGGGTTATTTTCTTTAGTCCTACTATCATTATATAGTAAAAATTTTGAAATTCAAGAAAGTTCATTTTTTGGTGTCAACATCCGCTAATAGTTACTCAAAGCGAAACCATGGAAAGCCACGTGTATTCGAAAACTGGCCAAACTAGCTAATTTTCATAATTATTCATAATTTCAAGTGAACATAATTTGGATTGCTCAAATTTTCGTAATTTTAAACCTACGTCATGATTTTGGTGGGAAAACTGCGTGTCCTGCTGCTTCTCCTTTGCACCTCCTTGTGGAAACCCGGGTTCAGTTCCTCCACGGACACGTTCAAATGTTTGAAGGGTGACGACACAGAGGAAATTTGTAACAGGACTAAACTACCAGCAGTAGTGTGCGGATTGGATGCTGATGCACAAAGCGAAAGAAAAGGTGGATGCATTTCCGGTTGTTCCATTCCAGAGTCCGTTCCAGAAGGAAACATTTACTGCGATGATAATGATGACAGCAAGCTTTGCTGCTGCATTGGTAATTTGACTTTGGCAATCAATTAACAAACCCCTACAGAAACTGACTTTTCCCTTATCACGAATTAGTTTTCCGGGAAAGCCAGATTTTTTAGGGGAAAAGTCAAACACCAGACTTTTCACTTATGATAACTGAAATTTCCCTGAAAAAACTTAAAAATATTTCGACACGTGGTAGAGGCTGCTTTCGTCAATGAAATGAGTTCTGTACTTTCATGATTCATGTGCTGAGAGCATGCATCTAAATTGTGTTTCTTTTAAAATAACGTGCTTTCAATGCAGAAACATAGTATACACATGTCAAGTATATTTATTTTTTCCTTTTGTAAATATTTTTTCGCGATTTTGATATTATATGTTTTTTAATTTTATATGAGACAATATAGTTTTTTCAGGGAAATTTCAGTTATCATAAGTGAAAAGTCTGGTGTTTGACTTTTCGCCTAAAAAATCTGGCTTTCCCGGAAAACTAATTCGTGATAAGGGAAAAGTCAGTTTCTGTAGGAGCCGACAAATATTTTTCCATTTGACTTTGTCCTGCAACGACCTCGATCTTCCGGGTAAAATTGACCAAGTTTGCAGCTTCAAAGCTTTTAGAAAGCGGGATACAAGAGGCTTTTGTCCGGGAAATAAGTCGGCGTCATCACGAATAACTCCAATCTTTGAAATGTTGGCGTTGGTCCAATTAGCAAGTTTTGCAAGCTGACTATTTACTAAATAGTATTTAGTTTTCACTCAAAATGTAAATTTGCTAACTGAATAAACGATTTGAATTGCAAAAAGTGGCGTTTTTATTTACGTTGGTGTAATTTTAAATTATTCAGTAAATTTTCATAAGCTGGCCAAAGCGATAAAAATTACCGCGACTGCGGGTGCTAGTGCGACCAAGGTCGGTTCATGGAAGGTTCCATGCAGCTGTACTAGGTGTTATTTCAGTGGCGTCCTTCGAGCATGCTATCATTCTGAAATGACCCACTCATTGGTCGCAATAACGATATTAGTATGTGGACGAATATATTTTTGTGATATTATTCGTAGTGATGTGTGCAAGTGGCAAACTTATTCAAACGTGTACTGATGACAAGGCGACACCAAACTGTGGAGTTGAGACATTGTATGGAAACCCTAAAGGCTGTGCCGTAGCAGGTGTGGCTTGCAATGACCTGTACAATGCGGTGGAAAACATCGAGTGTCGTTAGCCTTATCATTTGACACATTTTATAATGCATTGATTACTGATTTGGATTGGAATTTTATTTTATTAGGAATCGACAGATTCCTTCTAATTTCCTGATCCGGCCGTTTGGCCGTCCGGCCGAATGCGTTTTTCTCCGAAATGGCTGATCCGATTTCCACCAAACTTAGTATACAGACTCTAGTGGAGGTCGGACAAAACCCTATTGAATTTCAGGTCAATAGGTCAACTCCAAAGGTCAGAGGTCACCAACGGTTTAACATTTTTACATAGGACCTATATCATGCGGCACATGATTTTAGATCCATTTTTGACCAGGATTACGAATCCACAGTCCATTTGTTAAAATTCGGATTGGAAGGTCCTGAAATCAGGGCCTTATTTGTCAAATATACCAAATTAGTGTACCTATGCTTTGTGACACATGATTGTAGGTCCATTTTCTACCAAAATTACGAATATGAAGTCCATTTGTTAAAATTTAACTATTTTGGCACTGATTTAGGGCCTTAATTGTTAAATTTTCCCCATTAATGGATCTATGCTGTTTGACACATGATTTTTGGTCCATTTTTGACCAGGATTACCAATATGATGTCCATTTGTTAAAATTGAACTATTTTTAATATAAACGTGCAAACGGGATTTAAAGTGGTAACAATGTTTTATTCAGCCAAGCTTTCGATAACAAACGGTTATCTTCATCAGGGCATTGACAATAAGATGTGAAAATAAACGCAGTAAGATAATCTAATATCAAATGATGATAATTATGTTATTATTGTAAAATCTATCCAGCCCGTTTCCTCAGTTTCTTCCGGTGTTCCAAAAAATTTTTCTTTAGGATGTGAGTCCAATCAGGTTTCACAGCTTGACCTTGATTTTGGTTCATGGTATTTTTGGAGTATTTAATCCAAAGAGCTTCTTTCACTTTCCTCCGTGTAGTATTGCTTTCTTTGTCTATAAGGCGAACTTTATTCGGATCCACTTGATGTCCAGAATCCCAGACATGCTTGGCTACTGCTGACTCTTCGGTGTTGGCATTATGAATATGTTGCATATGTTGTTTTGTTCGTTTTTGAATTCCTTGTCGAGATTCACCTATGTATCGTAAGTCGCATTGTTCCGTAGCATTACCTTCACAAGGAATTTCATATACTCCGGCTTCTATGTCAGACTTCCTGTCTTTGAAATTACAAATGTAGCTAGAGATTTTGTTTCTGGGTACATAGCCGATTTCAAGTGTCGTATGCTTGCGAAAATGTACAGCTAAGTCATCCGTCAGTTTCCCAACGTATGGTAAGATAGCTCGTTTTTGGTAGTCTTCTGCAGTTTTTTCTGGTTTTGAAGCACGTTCACATTCCTTCGATATCTTCTCCGTTTGAATAGCAATTCGTCGTTTGATGAGACTACTTGGGTATCTATTTTCTTTAAGAGTTTTGGTTATGTATTGCAGTTGTTTGGGAATGTGAATTTCATCACATAGCTTCAGAACTCGATAAGCTTGACCATCCACAACAGAGATCTTATGTGCCATTGGGTGACAAGAAGTGTAGTGAAGAAACCGATTGGTGTGTGGTAGGTTTCCGATAGGTTTCCTGTAAATTGAATGGCCAATAGTGTTGTCATCTCTTCTATATGTAAATAGATCCAAAAACGGAATTCAGGTATATGTCCCATCAACCAGTTGCGTTTCTTGTTCAGTTTCAAAGGTAAATTGAAGACTAGGGTGATAGTTATTCAGATCTTGGTGTATTTCTTGAATCTTTCTTGATTTCACAATCGAATGAACATCATCCACGTATCGCACGTAAAATTTGATGAATTTGTGATTTTTAACTACTCTTTCTTCAAGAGCCTGCATAGCAAACTCAGCAATCACCGGACTTAATGGGGATCCCATTGGTAGACCATTTTTTTGTTTGTAAATTTGGTCACGGAATCGAAAATATGTGGCATTGCAACAAATTTGGATGATAAAAATTATTTCATCAAGTGTGAAGTCTGTCCTCTTTTTCCAGCAGTCGTCACGGGAAAGCCTGTATCGGATGTATAACTATTTTGGCCCTGATTTAGGGCATTAATTGTTAAATTTTCCAAATTAATGGGCAAAGATGTGTGACACATGATTTTAGGCCCATTTTTGACCGGGATTACGAATCCACGGTCCGTTTGTTATAATTTAACTATATAGGATCTGATTTTGGGCCTAAATTGTTAAATGTTCCAAACTAGTGGACCTATGCTGTGTGACACATGATTTTAGGTCCATTTTTGACCAGGATTACAAATATGAGGTCCATTTGTTAAAATCAGTTTATCCGCGGGGCCGAAGGCCCCAAATATCCACGGGCCGAAGGCCCCAAATATCCGCGGGGCCGAAGGCTCCAAATATCTGCGGGGCCGAAGGCCCCCAAGGCCCGGGAGATCCCGAAGTCGATTCCTAATTATGTCCATTTGCCAATGGTTTATTTATATCGTCGTTCTTATAATCCAACATATAGAAGGATAGTATAAAGGACAGCAAATTCCTCAAATGACGTTTTTTAAGTATTTACAAATATGGCAATTTTGCTAAATCTGCAGTAATCTTAATGGGCATTTTATTTCTATTGCTAGCCGGCGTTTTATTTAGCAACGCATATAAAGGAAACAACATTACTAAACTCTCCATGCCATTCGCACCAATTCCGTATGAAACAGTGGATCAGCTAATTCGGCATAATCTTACAATGTATACTGTAAAGAGCATGTAATCCAAGAACCTGATGTACAGTTTTAACAATACTTATCCACCAATGATAGCAAAGCTTCAAGAGACAGAATTAACTAGCAAACTGCTTTACACTGAAAACGAAAATATAACGGAAACTTTAAGCCCGTGTTCCAAGCAAGGCATGGCAATATTTCTGCCTGAAGAAAGTGCTTATTTAGCACCAACCAAGGTTAGAAAATTGGGTCACATTTACTATGATTCTGTTGCTTCAAACAACGAAGAATTGAAAATGATTGAAAAAAGGCGTCGAATGGAAGAATGGAAAACAAGTTTGGTTTTGAGTTGCGTTCTAAAATATTATTTCTTTTGGTAGCAGCTTGTCATTTTATATAGCTTTGTGTTTGTAAAAATGCAAATTTTGTTGGAAAACAATAGCATGGAATCACATTTTATTTAAAATATTCAACATTTGTTGCGTTACAATACAATTCAATGTAAACTTAAATTTATCACAAACAGAATAAATATTATCACTGGTGATGATAACCAACTTGGTGCAGCGCAGAATCTGTTATCCAATTGGGCTCTCTGTCCTTGAAAACAAACACATTTGCCAAGGTTACATCTTGATTCACCCAAAATGCTTATCGTGCACTGCCTATCATTTTCACACGCATCACCAACTCGTTTGTTTTCCCAACAAAGCCTCTCCCGTTCAAATGCAGTCTCCTGACACACACATTGACCACCTTGCGGGCTGGAGCATCTAGTTAAATTGTTGCTACCCAAATGGCACTCCTCGTCTTTGTTGCAATTACCACCAAGCCCAACGGAAATGTAGCAATGACCGTTATAGTGTTCATAAGGTACAGAACATTGACAGCTCAAATTTCGACATTCAGCAAAATCGTCAATTCCCTTGGTACACTGAATATCTTCTTGGCATGGTTGATTCACTTGTTTGACAATCTTAAAATTTAGATATAACAGAACTCAGTCTATTTACATGCAATTTATTTAAATTTTTTAGAAATCTTAATTTTTTTACCTGAATGCATTTTCCACGATTTAAAATACCTTCTACAGTTGTGACATTATTGCAACGGCATTGACTCATGTTATTAACCATTATGCATTCCGCATTTGTTCCTACGCATTGGACACTTTCTTCACAGATGCCATCATTCAAATTTGAAACCGTTTTAAGACATTTGTTTCTCTGTCCATTGGCAACTTCTAAGAAATAGTCACAGTGACATGCCCTAGTTCCATTGACAACCATACAATTTGACCCAAATACATCCTCACATTGCAATTGATACTGACATGTATCTCCAATAAATTCAGCCATCTTAAGGCAAGCCGTAAAGTCTGGATTTTCCACGTGACCGGAATTGCATTGACACTGGCCTATTTCTTCGTTAGCGGTTTTCACGCAGCTAGCTGAACCTAGCTGAGGAATGTGACTACATTGTCCATCGTCAGTACAGGGTTGTCCCAATCCCACTTTGAGCACGCATTTTAACCCATCACTTGATGGATTAGCTTGCTGTGAGCAAATACACGTGTTTCCATAGCATCTGCTATATCCCAATGGAACAGCGCATTGTTCATCAAATTCGCAAAAGTCTCCCACAAATTTTGCTTTCCTGTAACAGTGATGCTCTTCCGGTCTGGCAACTGCTTCGTCCGTGCAATTGCAAACCTTGCCCAAAAAGTTCTCATAATTCCGACATTCACTCAAATTGCCAGGCATGCCATGCCAGCATTGAATTTGCTCTTCGCAATGACCGCCAATAAAATCTTGAACCGGTAGGCATTTATCAAATAGGCTATTGGGCACGTACTTGTCTATACAGCCGCACTGACGTGTTTCTGTACACAATGCATTAGCCACACATTGAACATTGTCTTGGCATTCATGTCCAACCGGGCCAGGAAAACATTTCAGCCCATTACTAACTGCCTCTGAAGTACATTCACAAGTACCCAGGTAACATTCAGTTAGATTACCTAGGTTTGCCGTGCATTGAGCTAAAAATTCGCAAGGTTCGCCGATAATGTCAGCTTTTTTGTGACAGGTGGAACTTCCAGGCAAGTAAACTGCATCTTCGGTACATTGGCAACCAAGTTTGCCTAAACATTTACTGCAAGATCCTGGAAGACCTTTTTGGCACTGTTGGTCTACCTGGCAAACAGAACCAATGTTTGTGGCTAAAGGAAGACAAACATTTAACTCCAGATTTGGTACTGCCTTCTCTTCGTTACATTTACAGCTTCCTTTATCTGCACCATTTTTCTTTTGACACAGAGCCAATTCACCAAGAGTGGATGTGCACTGCTTATTGTCAGTGCAAAGTTCATTTAACAATTTTTCAGGCAGACAGGTTTCGCCCAATTCGGGGTTTACGTAGCCGGGGTCGCATTGGCAGGTGAAATTCACGCACTTGCTGTTTCTACCGGGAGTTCCAGCCGTGCATTGAGAGGTCTCTTCACATTCTCCTCCTATCTGGGTTGCCAGAGGTAAGCATTTGGTTTTATTTGACCTTGGCACAGAATTGAGACACTTACAATGGGAGTCAAGGCAAACTGCAAGATAGCCCAGCTTAGCCTGGCATTGTAGTGATGATTGACAGAGATCGTCAACAAGGTTAGATTTAAGGAGACATTCCGGAATTAATGGATCTTTTACTGCACTTTCTATGCAATGGCATTCTGAATCAATACAGTCGCTGAAATCTTTCAACCAACCTTTTGTACACTGTTGGCGTTCTAGGCATTCCTGACCAACCTCATTTTGGATTGGTAGACAGTCCTCGAGGTCATTTTGGGCAACGTATTGGTCCTTGCACCAGCAGCGGTTAAAGTCAGTGATGGTTTTGCACTCACTTCTGTCCGGTTGTCCAACACACTCAGCAGGGTCATCACAGGGAGCTCCAATTAGGAAGCTGCCAAAGATGAACTTTGAACTGTTACTGCTTGCATAAGCTTTAGTTGTTATTTGGAAAAATGTAAGAAAATTTGCTAATACTATTAATTTCATTTTGGCAAAATGTAGGGTTTTATAAAAAACGCTTGGAAATCTATTGTGTAGAAGAGTCGGTTTTCAAAAAATGTCCACTGCAGAATGTCAAGGACGTGTCCTATAATGCCATACGTTTTCCTGGCTGTATATGTTGAAATAAACAGAATGAGAAAATGAGATAAGCATTGTGGGGATTATGATTATTTTCAGTTTGGGTTATAATACATACCATGAGACAGAACACAGCTTGGTGAGATCATAATATTAATTTGATGACATTTCCATATTCAGTCTAGTACCAGGGGGTGAAATTTCACCCCCTTAGTGGGTGAAATTTCACCCCCCTAGATGGGGGTGAAATTTCACCCCCTAAAATACACAGAGGGGGTGAAATTTCACCCCCTAAGGGGGTGAAATTTCACCCCCCTTACCTAATTAATTTTTTTTCCAAAAATTAACACAGGAGTGATTTTTTTAATTAATTGACCAAAAAATATGCAAAAATACTTATTCGATGCAGAAAAAAATTGCAAATTTTTCAGTCATAATTGCAAAAAAGTAGCATGTGTTATTGCATAGCTATGCAATATTTAATGTTGAAATTTTGGAAATTCGATAACTCAAAAATCTCGTGTTGGAATTTTTTGCAAATTGGCCATAAAATAGCGCATTTTTTGTAGATTCAGATGGTGTGAATGACATGTCTGGCGTTTTAGAAACGCAAGCAAGAAAAAATAAAAACCACAAATTTTACCTGATTTTTGCAATTTTTTGATATTTTGAAGTACTGAAATTAAAACGCCAGACATGTCATTCACACCATCTGAATCTACAAAAAATGCGCTATTTTATGGCCAATTTGCAAAAAATTCCAACACGAGATTTTTGAGTTATCGAATTTCCAAAATTTCAACATTAAATATTGCATAGCTATGCAATAACACATGCTACTTTTTTGCAATTATGACTGAAAAATTTGCAATTTTTTTCTGCATCGAATAAGTATTTTTGCATATTTTTTGGTCAATTAATTAAAAAAATCACTCCTGTGTTAATTTTTGGAAAAAAAATTAATTAGGTAAGGGGGGTGAAATTTCACCCCCTTAGGGGGTGAAATTTCACCCCCTCTGTGTATTTTAGGGGGTGAAATTTCACCCCCATCTAGGGGGGTGAAATTTCACCCACTAAGGGGGTGAAATTTCACCCCCTGGTACTAGACTGATATTGACACGTGAGGATTAACGGAAAATATATTTTTCAAAGATCTGTGCTTGATAAAAAGTTTGGAACATTCGATTGGTATCGAGATCATTGGTATTGGTGATAACATGTGCAACCAAACTAGAATTACTTTGCAGAATTCTAAATCCCTCTTGTCATATCGCAATCTAATTTGAGTTTTGGTGTCGTGGGGATTAACAATATATTTATCGATTTTATATTTATTTGCTTGGTTTCATCACACTTTTTACCTGTTACCTGTTAGTTATTTACCAATCAATTATTTACATGAGTTTGACAGTTTAATCCTAAACCAAAATTATTTTTTGGCGTTGATGTCATGAAGGAAAGTCTTTGCGTTTTTCAACAACATAAAAAGTCAACGGAAGTAAGTGACAATTAGACAAAAATGACAAGAGCTTAGCTTTGTGTATAAGCCCAAACTCGATGTTGATTGATTTGTTTTTGTGCAGTTTTAAGTAGGCTCACCTTGACTTTTACACAAAGAACAAAGGCAACTTTTGCAACAATGCAGTATATTAATGCATGCAAACTTGGTATAAAAAGCGATGTACTGACGAAATATGATAACATTACTGACCAAAAATAATATTTCTATTTTGCTGTTTTGTTCATAATTGCCAGTATTTTTCTTCAGAATGTCACGCGCTGTTTTGATTTTCTGGGGAATACTTTGTATTTCCCAGATTTTGCCGGGCAATGCACTAAAAGTGCAAATTTATAGAGACTTAAATTTTAGAGGTTTGATCTACGAGCATGCTTCAAATGACGAAGGTAGCCCTTGCTACAATGTTAAGGAGTATGGGCGTGGCGAAGCTGGTAGCTTAAAAACCGACACATGTTTGCTAATCTATGAAAATATAAACTGTGGCGGTTTTAGCTACAAGTTAAGTCGCGACATGACTGACGAGTTGGCCCATTTAGCGAAGAAAGTTTCCTCTTTCCACGCATGTAACTCGACACATGGCGGACGGCAGATCCGATTGGATATGTTTCAAGGAACTACGCTGTGTAATAAAATCTTTTAAAACTTGGAAGTATTTGTTTAATATTATATAAAATTCGTTTATATAGTGGGCGAATATAGGGACATCTGCGGTTGTCAGGATATGCCTACGCAAATCAGTTCTGTGGTAAACCGTCTCAACAACTATGGCAACTGCATTGCAGTTTATTCAACAGAAACCTGCGGAGGATCTACACAGGATATTCTTCCAGGACAAAATGCTATTACGGAGGACTTGCCACAGCTTGGCTTCCGAGTGAGATCAGTTAGTGGATGTGGAACACGCAGGGCTTGCTACTTGTATGATTTTTGTTATAGCCGGTGTAATTAAATGAAAATGTGTGCAATTTACTAAATTTACTGTTGATTACAGATTGGATGCACGAATCTATAAATTTGTAATACTGCCTGATGAGTCCAGAGCTTCAGTAATGGAAAGTGAGAAGCAGGTAGAGCTCGCAACCAAGACAACTTTCCATAACAATGGAAGCGCAACTGTAACCCAGGAATATGAGGCTAGCAAAACAATCACCGAGTCTACCACTTTTGAGCAAAGCAAAACAATCATGTCAATGAATAGTCATACGGTTGAAGCAGGAGCGTCCGTTTCGGTAACAGCAGAAGCTGGTATTTGGTTTGCAAAGGTTTCTACAACAGTTTCAGCGTCCATTTCATATGCTTATAATCGCCAAGACAGCACAGAAAACTCGGAAAGTTATTCGTATACTCATACAGAAGAGAAGACATTTGCCGTAAGGCAAACCATAGAAATTCCTCCTTGCGCCCAGTACGAAGTACAGTCTATGGTAAGCATGGCAGAAAACTATCCTGTGAAATATGAGGTTTACACGAAGGTCACAGGAATGTCAAGTGGGGAGAGAATGACAGCTGAACAGGTAAGTCAGCAGGTGGATGAAATGACTTTTGTTGAGTATATTGATGAGTACACTGCTGTCTTTAAGTCGACACATAGTATTGTAGCAAATGTGGGTGTAGACACGTTCATTTCTGGCGAAGGTGAAGATATACTTGGGTGCTCAATGAGAGAGCCTCTAAATAAGTATGAACTATAAAATGTATTTGTAACCCAAACCTGTTTCAGTTTGTGCTAAAGCGAGATGTAATGTAACTGTGTAAGATATGTTTTATGTCTTAATAAAAGAATATATAAATACCATACGAGAGTACATAAGTTAACTGAAATAAATTTTAAAAAACAGAAAAAAGTCTCGCAGGTTTTAATCAAATAATTAAATAACATAGAATTTAATAGGAAACTGCAAAGCCCCTAGTATCTCAATGCAAAATTTGGTCGAATTTCGATTAGCCATTGCTGAGAAAAACGCGTTTGGCCGGAGGGAATAGAAAACTATTAAATTATGAAATTAAATAAGTAAATAATCCCATTTATTTGATTTCGAAACTTTTTTGCATGCATATTAGAAATCCTAACTCACAAGGAAACTGTCCCATCCAGAAATATGTGCATTTTTGATAGATTTTGATGCGTAGTAAACGAATATATTCATTTCCGTTGTAAATAGGCGTTTACTGAAATGTTTAGTAGTAGTTCGTTTCATACTCCAGCTCATTATTTTTTAAATTTTCGCTGTAAATTTATAATTATTTATTTATAAATTATATTTAACTGCTTTAAAAAACTGAGTGAATGTGCTTTGGAAGAATGGAGTGAACACGTATTCACGTAAATCGGATACAAGTTCTTGCTGTTGTGACATTTTTATAGGTTCTGGCCACTTGAAAGTTCACCAGGTCATTTCATTAGTTTCAAAACTTAACTTGTAATTTTAACTCATGTAGTATAAACGGTAGGCTATGGGTAACAGTAGAAAAATTTGTAATCGGTAACAAAAGTCGCATAACGACGACTGAATAGAAGGGTACTTGTAGAAGAGAAGAAGAAGGATTTTGACTTTACATTACGCTAAATGGATATTCCGCGGATTAATGTCAGTAAAATTTGTACTTTCGAAGTGCACACGCCGAAAATCTAATTCTTTGTTAAATGTAAAGCCAATACTTTGCACTACTCAATACTCAACTGGTAGCTTTATAAACATTAATATTTGTATTAGTCTTAGTAGCCAGATCTTTGGAGTATATTCATACAAAGTGTAAAACGAATTGGATCATAACCCTTGGAGCTGAACCCATTTTTCAAATCCATAACTAACCGGGAAAATATTGCATGTTGGCGACCACGTTCTTGACTGACCCTTAGAAATTGCAACAGCATTTTACGTGCCTAAATCTCGCTTGTTCTTGTCAAGCGTTTAGAGGCAAATTGAACAATAAAGTACGGTTCATAATAAAAATGTAACTATGTCAAATCAGAATTGGAACAGCATTATAAAACACTCTATCTTTACAAAATTTTCAGTTAAGGTGTAGTCACACCGGAAATGATTATTTTCGCTTTCGTCGCATCAAAATCTATCAGACATGCTAAATTTAACATATATAGGCACGTACCCAATGGGACAATTCCTTGTCAGTTTCATCAAAAGTTGGCCAGACAAACTCGCATTAAATCTCAAATAGTTGTAGCTTCCAACCTTTTGGCTTACCAAATTAATCATACTTTTTTGTAAAGCTATCGATTTGGCTTTGCACCATGTTGTGAAACATAAAGCAAACAAACAATGTATTTGTACTCCAAACAATGTCATCAGCTACTTATTAAATATCAAGTTATCCCGTTAGATGGTTAGACAATTCCTTCGGCGCCAAATTATTCTTGTATTGAAACATCAAATGAAGAATTCTTGAAACATTGAAATTTATTTCTACATATCACACCTAAAGCCAATCTATCATAAACTTCAAGTGTCTGCAAAGTGCAAATCTCTATGAATGCATTTGTGTTATGTCGAAATATTTTTACAATTAATAGGCTTACCAAAAAATTGTGATACATCCTAATTGGAAAAAGACTTTTGAAGTAAACAACTGCATTGTAAATCCTATAATGCAAATATGTATGGCCAATGTTCCAGTTTGTAATTATTTATTCATCATCATTCTCGCATATAATTTGGGTTATAGGGTTAAGTAAGTTTTTAAGCTCAGCAAAACTCTCGGTGTAAAATACATGTCTTGGATCTGAAGCAATGTCTCTAAGCTCCTGCCAATTTATTCCGGTTCCAATTCCAACAGAAAATACCCTTACCCCAGCTCGATGAAGGTTTTGTGCTTGTTCTATAGTTAGTGGTGGCTCGTTGGATTTACCATCAGTAAGGAAAAGTACGTTTCGTGTTTCTTCTCGGAAATTTATATTTAAGTCATCATATGCCTTTAGTAAGGCTAGGTGACTTGCGGTAGTTTGACCAAGATGTGGAGCATCCAAAATAAACTTTTCCATAGTAAACTCATCTAGCTGGTTGTTTAGCCCAAAAATGGTTTGTACCTGAGTGGAGTAGATTAGAAAAGACAGTCTTGTTTTTTCCCATCCTACCCAGGCAGTAGTCACATTTATCACAAACTGCTTTTTAGCCAGTTCATAGTCGGTCGCTGAAATACTTCCTGATGAGTCCAGCACCATTATAAGATCGTTTGTGTTGTAGCATGGATTTGGAATGCCAGATGAACCGGGCACCAGCTTAAAAAATTCAAAATTAGTTGGAATTTTGGCGAGTATATAGATTTTCCCATTTGTAAATAATTGCTATCCTATTGATATTCTCCTGACTAACCTCACAAATTAGACCATGCTGCTCTGTGTTCTGACTACTGTAAGCACCCCAGTTTCCACTTGCGTCTTTCTTCATTACCAAACTTGTTCCGGCAGCGCTTCTACTAGGCTCCCCTGTCGCCCAAATCCAGCTACCCAGCGGCTCCGATGTTCCCCACGAAAATATTTTTCTTCCATTCTCTTCATATTTCCCATCGGTCCAAAAGGATGTCATTCTATCTCCGGCCGAAACAAGAAGAGATTTTATCTCTGCTAGTTCTGCCTCGGACTCAATGTTTACAAGTGAAGCGTCGTTACCCAAAACGGTTATACAAAGTGTCCTGGCTTCTTTCCAAGTAGTCTAAAGCATAGAAAATCAAGTTTTTAAAAATCATTGTATCTCATTAGCCTTTAAACCGTTTACATTTATATCTACTTGCGTACGGGAGTCTGGCTGGTAAAATACAAGCTTCCCTCGATCCCACGGGTTTTCGGCGATCCCAAAAATTTGAACCCGTTCGTTAGCTTGTAACCCTTGACACTGCCGAAACTCAGCAGCATCAAAGCTACGGTTGTTAATGCAAAGAATTTCATTGTAAAGGTTTTAGCGAATACAAGGATGCTTATAAATTATTATTACGCAGTGCGACATTTATATACGTGGAAATTCAAAGAAAAATTTGTACTATGTACTATAAATATCAATAAGTTGACAATTCACTTTGGCTTAACGTGTCAAGTTAATCCTTATTGATAGCGCAAGAATCGGAAAACATATTGTTCATGCGAATTCAATTAACTTGTCGTTTTATTTTGGTACAATTTTTGCACTTAAAGCATGAGTGATGATCTGATTGATTGATGCCGTTTTTGGTAATGTATATTGAATACTATAGAAAATTTATTTATTAATATTATGGACGGCGAAAACAAACTACTTGAAAAGAAATGTGTCAACATTCAATCACGTGCACATAAGTGCAAAATCGACAGGAAGTACATTTCACCAGTTAGTCTTTTATACTCAATCCTTGTCAAGCATAACGTGTCACACTTTCTCTAGATATGTAATCCCTGTCTACAAATGAGTGTTTACTTATTCTGACAACAGCAATTATTCCTGGCGGTTGTAATTATTTGCGTCATATTTATAACTATGAACTATGAAAGAATATTAATTTGAATAAATATTGGCCAATGAATACATCTAAGATATTTCTATTTTTTATTTAGTTATTTAAATATATATATGCTTATGTTATAGTTAATTAGTCTGCTAAAGCATAGCAAATTAATTGAATATACATGAAAACGTTCATTTCATCATACTACTGCCAATTTATTTTCACGTCTAGGCCAAATGTGTGTGTATACTTTATGTGCATCGACGATCTTTTTTGTGATATTTCCAAAAACTCTGCATTGTGCCTACGTACGAGTAGTACTTCAAAAACATTTGTTTTATTAAAATTTATTTAATTGCAAGTTTCAAGCAAATTATTATTTATTCATGGCAAATCTCAGTAACAGGTCTAAGTAGATGTTTTAGCTCAGCAAAGTTTTCAGTACCAAACACAAATCCAGGTTCGGAAGCAATGTCTTCCAGCTCCTCTCTAGGTGCATTCTCTATGCCGACAGCGAATACCCGTACCCCAGCTTGGTGAAGAATTTGTGCTCTCTCTCTAGTTTTTGAAGGATCGTTAGATGGTCCAACAGTAAAGAAAACAACAGTTGATTTTGTACAATTTCTATCGTACTCTTGAATGTCTTCAAATGCCCTTTGTAATCCCAGATCACTTGCTCTGCTACCGCGAAGTTGTGGAGCTTCCAGTATTTTCATTTCTATTTCAAACCCATTAAGTTGGTTATTGAGCGGAAATACAATGTCGGCATAATCAGAGTAGATTAGAAACTCCAGTCTTGTTTCTTCGTATCCTAGCCATGCCGTGGCCATAACGTTTACGAATTGTGATTTTGCCAGTTCATAGTTACCCGGGGTAATATCACGTGACGAATCTAAGGCGATTATTAGATCGTTTCTGTAGTAAAATGGACTAAACGTCTCGGGATGCTTAGATATTAGCTGGAAAATATATTTTGGATTTTTGCATGAATAGTTGAAAAACAAATTTTTGGAATGTTTGAAATTGTTTGCCACCAGCATACGAGAATATGTTGTTAAAATATAAGCTTCTTACGTGTTCCCGTGTATTTGGTGAACCCAAAGGGTTTGCCCCATTGGAATGCTTGTAACCTTTGATACTTTTGGCACTCAGCAGCATAATTGCTACTGTTGTCAATGTAAAAGATAACTTGTTCATTGTCAAGGTTTAATAAAACAAATAAGTGGTGTAGTTGCTTATAAAAAATGAGGCAGTTCGTCCTTATATATACGCAAAAAACGAAAAATGCATTGTAAATATGTTAGTATTTGAAAATGTTTGCATATTAACAATAATTAGTTTGGGCTTAGTGTGTCATGTTAATTCTGAATCATATCTTACCAAAACGAACCCAAACAAGTTAACCCAGTGTTATTTGACATTAAATGTAATCGTTTCGAATTTGATTGATGGATCTTGGATAATCAATGAGCTGTAAAACCAAAATTCACAAACGAAAAGCAATTAAACATATGGTGCAAAGGCTGTGCTGCATTTTTATATCATACTATATGACTAATAGTCATTGACTATAAGCTTATATACGCTAGATTTACTGCTGACGACGTATAGCCACATTTGACACTGCATTCAAACCGCATACAAAATCGCGTAAAGTTTTTTTTCAATTGACACTACATACTACAAATTAAACACAATTTCTATAATAAACATAATGTATGTATAGTGTCTACCAACCAATGAGTATGTCGTACTAATTTGTAGAAAATTTACCTTTAATTTAGCTGGTCAGTTGTAATGAGGCAAATGTCAAAAGGCTTGCTTCAAACTTTCAACAGTCAATGCGTTAAAAATGCTTCAGTTGGTAATCGTTATCCAAATTAAAGAACAGAAGTAGCTTTTTTATTTTTTGGGGGGATTATTAATTATATAACACATACCAAGCAGCTTTGTTGGCAGCCAGTATAAATTTCATCGACGCATTGACAATTATGCTAATCTTATCTCCATTTTGATAAAATTGATATTAAAATTCCAATCAAAGCACAAAACCAGAACGGCATTTGGTTCAGCTTCTGTGCATTGATTTGTTTAAAGTTTGTGATTTAACAAGTATATTTTATGTTTTAAACACTATCATGGAGTTTTGTAAAACACTCGGTTTCATACTGCTTCTTTTAATTCCAGTCCTCACACTTGGTCGTGGCAATGGTAGGAATTAATCATAGAATAACAAACTATCACCCGATTTCATATTGTAATTCTTACAGGTAATACTTCTGTACTATGGAGAACCTGGCAGTCAATATCTGGTTTAGAAGAGGAAATCATTCGTTTAAAACTGGAATTGCAAAACGAACGTGCAAGTAGAGTTGTTGCATTATGCACACCACAAAATTACGGACTGGCGGAAGTAGTGTTTAATCAACTAAATAATTTTTCGTCTACATATCTCATCATGGAAAAACTTTACGGAGATCCATACCATGAACCGTTGGTTGGATTTACAAAAGTTTTTCACACGTTACCTGATCGAATGACTGCGTATCAAAAATGGTTAGAACTACTGGAGGTAAATGAAGGCTTGTTGCAAGGTGGGATGTTAGTTTTCAGCAAAGTAATTCAGGAGGAAATTGCCAGTGTTGTTGGTGCACCACCACAGGCTTTACTGGATCTCAACACCAGATTAGACATTTACGCGGATACAGTTTTGAACATTTGGGCAAGAGAGATACGCATAGGTAACTTTGATAACGCAATGAACTTTGGAAGTCCACCTAAGTTTCACATGATTGGACGAATCTTCCAAGACAATATTGATAAGCTTGTGGAAAAGATATTAGGAAATGGAGAAACTGAGTACTTTAAAATGGCTTTGGAATTTGTAGTAAACTTAAGATGGAATATGCATCGATATGTGGGACTTAAAGCAGTATATGATCAACTAAATGATGACAGAAGATTGGTGGTGGCATTTAAAATTAAGGAAACTATGAATGGATGCTTTGTTGGTCCAGACCCAGACCTGCCAGTGCGGGAATTCTTTAAAAATTTGAAAGAAAGTTTGCCACCAAACGTACAGCAGCTTTTGTGGCATGAACGGTGTGATATTAAGAATAAATATTACGCCGGAGAATACCTTTATGGTGATACAGAAAACTTTGACACTAACAATAAAAGAATGTTTACCTGGATACCAAAAACTACAAAGGATGGATCAGCTTTTTTGCTAGAAGCAAAAATTAACTCTACAGGAGACGGACTAGAATTCAGGATCGAGAGCAAATATTGGCCAGATTTAAAATATTTTGATGTACATACTACCGGTGCAGGAGATGGGTCAATTAAAAAATATGTTAGTTTACGAAAGACATCTCCGTCAGGATACAATTGGAGAGTAGAATTGAGCGCTTTAGATGGTGAGGTGATGTTTTTCTACTTACCATTAAATAGTTATCTAATGGCAGACATTATTCAACATGACAGCAATCGGAGAAACGCTATTCTTTGGTATACTACCGCGCTAGATCCTACGACACATGTGTGGACACTAGATTGTGTGCCTACGTGAAGAGCATAATATAGGAAAATCATAATATAAAATAAGCAATAACCAATTTGATGGATGTAAAGCATGTCCAAATACTATTGCGACTACATTTAGTGTGCCTGTACTGCCACAAAAGCTTCATCAGAAAGTTTGTACTGCAGTTTTGTATTCCATTTTTTACCCAATGGTTTATCAGCTTCTACTGCAACGATGACTTACGTTTACTAAACAAGCTAGTAACTGGTGTAAACTGTAGTCCTTTGGAAATAGTTATTCTTCTGGCTGGTTATTACCAGAGGACATTTACTAATGTCCTGCTATATATATAAAGGAGAAAATCTAGCATATTTTACAAAGAAGCTTGCTATCTTTGCAATTTCATTAGCAAACATAATTATTATTAGCTCGTTTTGTGGCCTTGTAATTATGACTCCAAATGTATTAAACCGCTTTTGATTTGAAACATTAGTTTTAATATTAAAGCCTTTCAAAAAAAGAAAATTGGAATAAATTTGACGCCGGGAAAAATCAGTTTCTGCATTGCGTTAATCAAACCCGCCTGTGTACTTTTTAAAAGGCTATGCAAACAACGTGTAATATGCATAACAATCTATGAAAAATGGGCTACAATTCTATAGTACAAACGTTTTTGTATATCTTTTGTGGTTAGAATACCGCCACACACCAAATCTAGTCGCAATAGTACTAGTAGAACAAGCTCTAAAATGTCATTTTAGAACTGTTTATTTTTATTATTACAAAATTCTATTACTCCAGCAATATGTGCAGAAAATTAAAGAAAACAAGCTTATAAATCCGAAATACTAACAGGGACAGTCAAATAATCGAATTATTTCTAAATACGAAAGATTTGAAAATTTTAGGCGCAAAATAGTAAGTGCTTGAAATGTAAAGTTGGTTTATTTTACAAAAGTATAGTTTAATGCTGCTCTGTCCCAGATTTTTGCACGTGTACTCATTAAATATTAATTCAACAACAATTAATTTTTGGGCCTTGAAAGTTGATTTACTCGTAATACTTCATTTTGTGTATGTTGACAAAAAACCATGAACATTGCATTTTTAATACATTCATAATGCAGAAGGAATAATTTATGCATTTGACCACATTTAACAACAAATTCATTATTTGGACACTAATAGTGATCATCTGTTGAAATTTGAAATTACTACGTCCTTCCTGAAACATTAGAAATCCATAACATGTAAGACTTTATTTCTAAAAGGTATTGGCACACGGCAAACACAGTTGCTGTAAAAAGACACATTCATATGAAGAGCAAGTAAAACTCCAAGAATTTACCAAATCAATGTTGCCTTTGGAGACGAGAACTTGTCAAGCGGCACCATATTCACACACCAGACAACCTTAATCTATGATTTCCTAAAGCTTTCCACAACCACTTTTGTAAATCCGATAATACCGATAAATTAGTTGTGCAGAAACCGAGAAACCGGTATCACATCATATTTAGAACACATTCAGTATTACACTCTACAACTACAGTTAAAAATAAAATAGTCTCACGGCAATATTTAACTGTGGCCTGGGATTGCAGTATAATTGAGACTGGCTGTTTGCATAAATCATGACGCAAGCCAAACATCAAAGATAAAACGCGTCCATTGAGGACGGGGTTTTATAAGAGCTCACGTTGAGTAACATGCTTTCTTGTACAAATACATTCCTTATGGATACGATTTGTTTGTTATCTTAATTGTATTGGAAATATACAACGTTTTTGCGATCAATTTTAAAAATTGAATTTTAATATATAACCATACTACTGTAAATCCGACAGCAATGCAATAATTTATTTTTAAGACACGTTAAAAACTTTCATTTTCTATGAAAAGTGCACGTATTATGTCTTATAATATATGCAAATAGTACGCACGTAATGATTATCATTAAATAAGTAATCACAATACATAATATTTTTATGAATTTGATCAAGTTGAGCACCGGTCTTGTTGCATCTGCTTGGCTTACGAAGCAAAATGGAAAGTAGACAA
This sequence comes from Entomobrya proxima, assembly GCA_029691765.1. Lineage (NCBI taxonomy): Eukaryota > Metazoa > Arthropoda > Collembola > Entomobryomorpha > Entomobryidae > Entomobrya > Entomobrya proxima. Next base: position 847,171 of record CM056168.1, read on the forward strand.
GTTGTCATAAAAACTGGTATTGATGTGCAATAGCAGCCGATTTAGTTACGTGTGTAGAGTTCCGAATGACACTTGATGCACAACGGATTTGGCCAAACATGAAATGATCAGTTCTGATTTAGTGTGATCACGGTGCAGTGTTGTTGGCTGGTTTCTAAGTTTTGTGAAAATTATTTGCAAAGCTTCCTAGTCCCAGAAATTTACAGATAAGGCAAGATAAAGCAAGTGGACACAAATAAGTTCTTATTAGAAATATATACTTAAGAATGAATTTGACACGAAGTAAACAAGTGCCATGCTTTTATTTTTTATTTTACTTGTGCTACTCCATCCAATTTTCTGAGTCATTTATCATTCCACATCCATATATATTTCGAAATCCTGGAACGGTTTTGGAAAATGTTATTTCAAATTCCACCACTCAGTTATCTACAGGTAAATATTTTTATTTATAATGTTACATTTTCAAAAATTGGTCATAAGTTTTTTACTTAAAACGAGAAGTAAGAATGACAAAATGGTTTGAATGAGCGTTTTTTTTGAAAATCTCCAACTTTTTTCTTCATACTCTCCAAAACGTACCAAACTTTCAGGATTGATAAAATAGCATGATAAACTCACAAATCTGAAGTACTGGCTCGAGATGTTGTCATAATTCGAAAAAATCGCAAAAATACTGAAAAAATGAGTTGTCCCAGCTGAACATCTGTAACTTTTTTGTCTTACATCAGAAACCTACCAAACTTTGCATGCATATACAAGACTAAATAAGTTATTTTGCTGCGGAGTATCAAGTTGCTCCGTTAGCAATCGAGAAAGTTACATCAGATTTAGTGCCAAATTTTTATTTTTATTCTCAAAAAACTTAAACTACCAACCACTAAAAATAAGTATTTTCACAAAATGAAAAGATGACTAAAATACCACTGCTATGGTGTAATAACTGCCACAAGTCGCATGTAAAAATCTCAAACCACTGTGAAGAAATCCGGGGTTAAGTACAAAAAAACGTGAAATTTTCATGTATAATTTTGGCAACTTTTTTTGAAAAGTATCAAAATTTTTGTTTTTTCGGCTTAATACATAGAGCAGTTTATGTTGTATATTTATCTGAAAGATTTATTTAGTTTTGACTTTTAGTTATGACAATTTGAAATTTGAAAGGTTGTGACCCTGGCATTAGCAACAAACAAAATTCGAATTGTCATAACTTTTGACTAAAAAGTCAAAACTAAATAAATCTTTCAGATAAATATACAACATAAACTGCTCTATGTATTAAGCCGAAAAAACAAAAATTTTGATACTTTTCAAAAAAAGTTGCCAAAATTATACATGAAAATTTCACGTTTTTTTGTACTTAACCCCGGATTTCTTCACAGTGGTTTGAGATTTTTACATGCGACTTGTGGCAGTTATTACACCATAGCAGTGGTATTTTAGTCATCTTTTCATTTTGTGAAAATACTTATTTTTAGTGGTTGGTAGTTTAAGTTTTTTGAGAATAAAAATAAAAATTTGGCACTAAATCTGATGTAACTTTCTCGATTGCTAACGGAGCAACTTGATACTCCGCAGCAAAATAACTTATTTAGTCTTGTATATGCATGCAAAGTTTGGTAGGTTTCTGATGTAAGACAAAAAAGTTACAGATGTTCAGCTGGGACAACTCATTTTTTCAGTATTTTTGCGATTTTTTCGAATTATGACAACATCTCGAGCCAGTACTTCAGATTTGTGAGTTTAACATGCTATTTTATCAATCCTGAAAGTTTGGTACGTTTTGGAGAGTATGAAGAAAAAAGTTGGAGATTTTCAAAAAAAATGCTCAATGCAAAATATGAGCAATTTTTTACACCGTATAAAAAACCGGTTTTGTCATATAGCGTCAATGCAAAGCAAACTTATTGCTTTAATTTATCTTGACTGTGTGATTTGCTCGCACATGTCAACGTCAAAATGCTTCAGGGCTCATGACAGATGAAAGTGAAAATATGCATAATGGCAAGAATCCATTGACTATTGACCTAATTTTTTATTTTCTGATTTTCAGCAACTTTACAAGCGCCAGCAGTCTCTGGTCAAATTTTTCAAAATGAACAGACTACCAATATTTCCAATGCTTTAGCTTTTACAACACGGCAACAACGACAAGTACCAGACCGAGCCCGATTTTTACTAAATAACCTCAGAAGACAAAATTGCTTCTCTAAAGTGCTTTGTAATGTGGGAGCGTCTCCGCTGATTAGTAAAAATGATAATAACGAGGACATACTTGACAATTACGTTTCATTAATGGAAGAGCTGCTTACAGAGTAAATATTAAATCAAATTAAGTCCTTTTAAAATTTTTATAAAAAATGCCTAAAGTTAAAATTTAATGTTTTTAGTGACTTAAAACAAGGCTATGAAATTGAGGGAAAACCCTCAAAGTCAAAGCCCAAAACCACAACAAAACCCACTCAAAAAACGAAACCATCAGCAAATGCAATAATTCGGGATCAAGATGAATCTGCTGAAGACGAAGAAGGCAACAAAACCATTCCCCAGCTAGAGTTGGACGATGACGACACGTTTGAACCAGATTTAGACCATTTATCAGATTTTGAACTTAGGCCACCAGTTTACCATCCTTTACCTCAGTATTATCCTACTTCTGGCCTTCCTTACGCTCGTTATCGTCGTAGTTCATATTCCCTTGAACAAAAAAATCTTGCCAAGTTTTTACAGCAACGCATGCTAGAACTGGACAACGAAAAAGATTTAAAACAGCAACTTTCCCTGGCTGCTGATACGGGTCGTACTTTAGGTTTTTCCAATCGACGCCAGTGCTGGCGTCTATTTCATGACTGCCCACTAACAAACAGGCAAATAGACTCGTTGGCCAAAGGTTTAAGGCAAATTATTAACGCCAGAGGAAATATTAGCAGTTTAACACCAACAACAGCAGTACATAGCCAAGCCACAAATGCAGCTAAACCGGGAAATAAAGTGGAAATTATTTTAAATCTGGGCTCTAATGGAATGCCATACGGAGCCCAAAAAATTAATACTGAAGCAGTTTATCAGTCTATGGTTCATTCTGCGCAAAACCCGGTTCCAACCGTGTCTCACATTAGCCCTTATGAAGCAAGCTTAACAAGCACCACAACAGCCAATCCGGAAGAGGAAGAAAAGCTAATGGACTTTTTGTACGGTGTGCTAAATCATAACGACACCAATGAGGCGGAGAAAGAAAATGCTATGGAGCCAGATTTTGTAGAAACACCGTTAAAAGTTAGAAATACGCAGAAAACTAAGCTTCCTGATCCTTTTGGTTTGGGAGTGGATACCTTGTTTGATGAGGACGATGATGCTGATCCCCCGGAGGAAGCTGAGTTATCCGAATTGAAGGAGTATCTTGGCAGTTACAAGAAAGTATTGTCGAAATTTTATCAGATGAACAATGTTGGCAAAGTGGCCAGTGTGGTATTGAAGGAAGAAATTAAGAAGAAGAAGAAGAATGAAAACCAGCAGGCTATAGACAGGGAGCAAAACAGAAACAAAGAGCTCAATGCTACAACAACGGAGAATAGTGAGGAGGAGGATGATGTTGATGCAGCTAGTGAGGAAAGTAATGAGTCGGCGGAGAATGATGAGCTGATGCAGTATGACTTGTTTTACGATATTTAATATGCATTCCTATTGTATGGACTATGTAAAACTATAAATACTCATAATTAAATAAACCACACTGTTGTGCAAAGCTTTTGACATTAGAATTATTTTAAATACAGGCGTCTTTGTATTTCCACAAAACAAGCTATAAAAATATTTCAACTTACTAAATTATTCAAAACATTTCACCAACTTGTTGGAAAATATCTAGTCTTGTTAAACAATTATTCGGTGTTATATCAGCAATAAAAACACTGAAAACAGACGATGTTTGAAAAATTTTACAGTTAATATGCACTATTCCATTCTTTAAAGTTTTTTCTTTTTGATTTTATAAAAAATAGTCCCTAAAAGTATTGTCAGTACTGTTACTCAATTATTCATTTTGTTTTATTTGGCGTAATGGAACGGAGTGCTTGATTATTTAGTATAAACACATGTTTGTGAATTTGTATGTATAAAGCAATTCTATTCAGTACGCGCTTTTTAATATAACCAAATTGAAGTAACAAAGCCAATCGTTTTTCCATTATCCAATAACCTTCTTGCAGCTTTGTCTATATTACGCAGCGAGAAAAGTTTAAAAAAGTAATGAATTTCGTATAATATTATGGTATGGTTGATACAGAAAAGCAAATGCATTATAGGAACTCACACAACATCGCTCAGCTCAAGCAAACGTTTTTTTTGTGTTCGAGAAGTGAGATGAATGAACTTTAAGCAGAAGCACAAACATTGGATTAATATATTCGGCATTGTGCCACTGCAGTGTGCACTACATATCCTCGGGCGTGTGACAAGTAGGATTTTTCGTAGTTAGCTGTCAAGCGTAGCGGGCCAAGCTCAGTTGTGTAATATTAATATTTTTATTGTTGTGCTAAGCCGCAAAGTAAAACAACGTTTTAGTTATATGAAGTCACAATAATTTATCGTGAAATACAAGTGTCTAGATTATCAAAGGCTTTATGATAAAACTTTTATCGTTTAAACAATTTGTGTGCAGTCAATTTTTATTGCCATTGATATGGATCAAGGCAAACTGATACGCATATTTCCAGAAGAGGTAAACTAAAATTGCAAGCTTTAGCAATTGCTTTTTATTAGTATTTTGTTTTCAAATTATAGTTATTTATCTATTTATATTTTTTAGCTTTGGCTGAGAATTTTGCAAAATATAGTTAATTCAGGTGATTTCCTGAACGCCACCAATGCATCTCCATTTTTCCGAAATTTATTGCTTTCAAGACGAACTTTGTACCTATTTCCAAAAGTTTGGCCAATTCTTGGAATGGCTTATGAAACCTCGTATGCTCCTGCTTTTATGGAAGGTGGAGATCACAACGGACACATGGTGAATGATCAGGAATGTGAAACAAGTAATTCAAAAAGCAACATTCAATGGTTTTCAGGAATACTCAAGTGTCGTCTGGTTTGCAAACTTTGGTGTCAAGCTGTGGATAAGTTTTATCGACAATTTCTGGACATTTCTGGAAAGAACGGAGAAAATACGGAATTTCTCCAAAGTAATAGTTGGTGCTTTACTCTTAAAAATGGAAGGTGGGCGAGAAATTACAAATTGTGGAATTCTGATCACATAACCAAGTTTCGGAATAACTTTGGTGAAACCCATTCCACCGGCAAAAGAAGTCCATTTTTGTCAAACAAAATTTCGTTGCTAGTTCATAACGAGGATGCTGATTATATGGAAAATGTATGTGCTCTTCTCACAAAATACGGCAAGCATGTCTGGTACTGCAAACTGCAGGTTAAAAATGATGCCACAAACCGGATATTATATGCTCGGTTATTAAAAGTTTTGAATTTAATGCCGAATCTGAAGATAATATGTGTTATGTACGAGCACAGAGAAAATGCAGAAAATGAGGTAGAACTGTCTGAATTGGAAAATGAAATTGCGGAACGCCACCTGTCCACATTTAAAAAACTTGTGTTTATGAAAGTGGAAAATGTTCCAGGTCCAGTGTTTTATGAACTGGTAGCAAGAAATGAGCGCATAGCAAAACTACAAATAACCCATCAGAAACTAGAGATTTCACACCAACTTTTTTCTCAGAATCTTAATAACTTGAGACAGCTTTCATTACAAATTAACTCACGGTTATGTTTCGAACAGTTGAGAGACTCCAGTGTAACGTGGAAACTGGAACAAGTTTTTCTGAACTTTATCAATTGCTATTACATTCCATGGTCAGAAGTATTTAAGCTTGTGGAAAATAAATTTGGAGATACGGTTACAAGTGTTGGCTTGCATTTGCCAACTGCAAATAGCTTAGAAGACAGGCGCATGCAAATTTCTGAGCATGCATCACTTCAGTTTTACCTTCCGCGTGTGAAAACGCTGCACCTAAGTTTTGAAAATGAATCAAATATTGATTTTGTTTTGCCGATGAAAGATACCCTGGAACATTTAGAAATTGGCGAATGTACTGATTGGAATTGGGAGCACTATGTTGACTTGAAGACAGATCACTTTAAAGAAACCATTTACAATTCTAAAATCAATTTTGCTGGTTTCAACGGAAGATTTTATGAGTCGAATATCTGGAGAGTGTTGCATATGCTACAGACATTAAAATTTGTAAACATGGATGAATATTGGTTTGCTAGTAAAAATCCGGATAAGCATACTAGGCAGAAGTGGATAAAAATGCAAACGGTGTGATACTGTGTAAAAAAAAATTGTGCGTTTTACGTAAAAAAACAAAACAGACTTGTTAACATTAATTATATATTAATTATATTATTATGGAATTTTGCATTTTCTGTTAATACATATTTTGTATTCAAACTTGCAAGTGTATTGATTAAATAGTTTTTCAATTTTTTGGAATTTCAAATGAAATTTTTCATTAGGAATTATATTTTTTTCCGTTTATTCAGGTTTCTCTGATTTGGGCGAGCTACAAATTCGAACCATGCATTTTTCACTTAAATGAAACAATGAATGCATCTGCATGAAGAAATTTTTTCGAACTTACACTTTACTGATTATCGTTTTAAGCTCTAAAAGTGCTAAATTTACTTTTAAATGAATAATGATTACTGGATTAAATATTTCAACAGATACGTTTGAAAACTGGAATAATGTCATTTCTACAAGTTATCTGATCTATAAGACACGTGATGTGTTCCACTGGCTGTACTATTATGTCCATTTAGCCCATTGCACAGTGCCAGTAAATGTTTGGCATGTACTTCATAATCTGTAATGTCCATATAAACTTGTGCTGACGCTCTAGCCCACCAAAATCCATTATGTTTATAAACCGGAGTGTATGTTCCCGGAGGAGTGTGCAGTTGAGCATCAATCCACCAATCGTCACTAATTCGTGGGTCGTTGTGATTTATCAAAGGAAGCTGCACATCTGCCATAGAACCCATTTGATTTTGACTTGATTGAAGCAAACGTGTGCCAAACCGTTTTACCAGATAATTTCCACCTTCCCATGACAACTTGTGATTGTAAGCCATAATAGCCTCTTCACCACCAATTTCTTTACGGAATTCTAAAGCAGCTGGAAATGTCATGTATGCGCTGAAGTCAATAGTACCTGTCCAGTAAAATTCCGTTTGGAAATTGCTTGGGTTTCTGTAGTAACGACTAGGAATCGTAGGATGAATCATTCCTTTGTATTTTTTGTTCACGTAGACAATCGCCGTGCCTCTGGCAACATAGCCCCATTTATGTCCATTCGTTATATAAAAATCTGGATTTAACGCTGTTAAGTTAATAGGCACTTGCCCATATGCATGAGCGCCATCAACCAGAGTAGGAATACCCCGTTTATGCAAGATGGGCAAAAGTTTGTCAATGGGCATTAGTATCGTGGGCATTGAGGAAATATGGTCAATCATAGCCAATGTAATTGGTCGTGTGGGAGTGTGCACTTTGTCTAAAAAGTGCTCAAATCTTACCAACATTTCTTCATGTGTTGAGGGATAAGTGACGTTAAATACTACTGTGGATACAGCGCCTTTGTAACGATCCTTGATAAAACGAACAATTCCAAAAATATCTGTGTAAATTGTGCTGAAATGTAGAATGCGATCTCCAGCGTGAAAAAGCCAACTTCGAAGAATTGACGCTATGCCTGTGGTGGTATTGGGTACTATGACCAAGTCATCTGCATCGGCGGACAGAAATTTTCCCAGTTCTTTACGGATTTTACCTAGTTCAGTAATAACGTCGCGTTTCAGCCACAGGTCCGGATTTCGATTGGAACGATCCTGGTAGTCACGTAGCGTTTTGTAGACGTGGTTGGGATATGTACCAAAGGAGGCATGATTCATTTGAATGAAGTCTGGTTCGATAAAAAAGTGTTTGCGCATACTTCTGCCGAATTGAAAATGTGGCTGAATGTACGTGGCTAAAAACAGGAAATTGTAAATTTGTCGGAAAAATGTACGAGAAATATTTATAAGAATGCTGTATTTGGAAACTTACCATGGCAAGCAGCTCTATAGCTGAGCACCAGAATCTGGACCAGTAGTCGAAGTAAATGCATGATGAAACAAACTATATGGTTATTTATGGTGCTGCTACTCTATTTAAGCAAGTTTTTGCAGGAAAATTGCTATTTTTGGTCGTACAGCATGCTTTACTACTTTGATCAAAATATTTATGCTTTGATCTGCTTATAGACAGGGTAAGCTGCCAAAGAAATGTAACATTGTTTGCAACTTTATATGAAATATCGACGTTGACAAAATATTGTTTGTTTCAACACGTGCATAAATAATAGTAATAAATTATAACGGTTGGACAGAAAACATGTACAATATTATGCTAGATTAATCAGCAGTCAACATTGAACATAAGGAAAAGCTACATTTTGTTTACAATGGCACGTTCAAGACAAAAGTTGCAATAAAGAAAATAGTAATAGCTTTTGGCCTGAATTTTAAATAAAAATGCACGATCTAATCAACGGATGTGTAGTGCTGGAAGGAGCAATAATTTGTTATTTTCTGAGCATCATGTGCTTCTTAACTTTAGACATCATCACCTGGATTGACATGTCTGTATTTATAGATGATGAAGCTTTTTCAATTAGAATAGCAACTTGGAACTTATCCTTTTATGGACATATGTTTGTTAGGTTTATAAGCCGTAAAATAAGTTCATTACTTCACTAATCAGCAAAAAATGGAAACTTGTAATAGAGATAACGAATGTTAGGAGAATTCAGACTTTACTATGCAATATTTTTTTATTAATATTGTTGAAAATAAAGCTTGCAATATGCTACACGTTTAATATTCATTTGCAGTTAAAACAAACAAAGTGAAAGTATTCAAGTACTTATAATACATTTAAGAATTGTTTACACATTTGATGTAAAGCTGTTAATTATATTTAGGTAACAGGATAGCGACATATTATGTCGCAACAAACATGAGTACTGATATTATATTTAAACGTGCCATTCATTTTATTCTTAGAAACAAGTTCAAATGCAAACAATATGCACAGCCGAAATAACATAGCCATGTCAAACCATGTTTTAAATTTTTATTAACAAATTAGCATGTTTTGAAAACTGGAAAATAAATTGCAAATATTTGATGTTGTTACTACACCACAAGTATAGGATTTCATAGTCATTGTGCTCCCGTCGTAAGAATTTTGCAGCATATTCTGAAGCATAATACGATTTTCATCAGCCTAGTTCTTATACGTTTGAGAACAAAGAGTTTACAAATGTGCGTCCTTGTGTACCCTTGGTATTGGTACTCAACCATGCAATGCAATGTGTATTCATTTAAGCCTACTCATGCATTGGGTTAGCCAAAGAGTATCACACCAAAAAAACCTGTTTTCACAAAAAATGCAATAGCACTACAGATTTAAAGCGTAATAGGGAAAACGTTGAGGTTTCTAATTTTTCGTTTTTCGTGTTCACTGCTTTGCAACAAAAAATCTTATCATGCAACATATTGTAGAAATTTTACAAGGAGTAAAAATCAAACGATTTTCAGTACAAAATATTAGCACATAAAACATTTTTATTAGTACCTACTTGATTTCGGGCATTATTAAATCGGATTTCATTTTTCTTTTGTAATCAAAATGAAGTTGGTACGTAAAAATTGTTGACAATTTTTATTTTGATGTTTGATAATTGGTTAAATATATTATTTATTTTGTGTGTTTTGCTGCACAGAAAGAAATGCTTTGTTGTCTTTCCTGGTGCCAAAAAGAAGACTCATTTTGCAAAGTATGTGGAGAAATTGAGTCATTTGGATTTCAAGGCCTGAAGAAACCAGGAAATAATACTGACTATGTTGAAAGTTGTGTGGTGAATCTGGCAAAAACTGGAGTTGTCTCAGGAGTGGCTGGAGTAGCAGTTCCAACTGCAGCAACTGCTGGACTAACTGCCGCTGGATTTACAGGAAGTGGCATTGCTGCGGGCTCTTTGGCAGCTGGGTTTCAAGCGGGAGTGGGTAATATAGCTGCGGGTTCTTTATTTGCCACGTTCCAATCTATTGGTGCCACGGGAGGATTTGCTATTTTGGGCCCAGTGGGTGCTGGGGCTGCTCTGCTTTGTGGTGGCGTTTTTCTGGGAAAGAAATTATGGAAAGGAATAAAAAAAGTTGTAGAGGAAGAGGAATTGGAGAAAGTAAGACGGAACAATGCACTGAAGGAAGTGGAGAGAGTGAAACGTCTCTTATGCCCAAAGTGCAGACAAAAGCTTGAAAAAAGTGTGCAAATTTGGCTAAAGAAATAACATAAAGATTTGAGCACTGAATTGTGAAACAATGTTTTAGCCCCATTTCGGAAATTAAAATCTGCAAAAAAATATAAAAACAATTTTTATATTCGTTATGTACAGAGACTATTTTTATGCAAATAAATAACCTTTCCTCTTCGCTTTGTAATTTTTAACGGCTTCCAAATACAACAAAACACTGTTTTGAAGGCAACTCCTTCAAGCTCAAGTTTGTACTAGGTATATATAGGTTTAATAAAAATTATATTATATGCGCAAGATTGATACTATAAAATTATTTCAGTAAACTAACTTTACAACAGATATAAAGTAGTAAGAATTTGTTTGTAAAAGCAGTAGCAGTAACTACATAATGATGTTGAATATTTCGAATGATTTTGTGTTGATTTTTGTGTTACCTTCAAACAAAAATCTCTGACAATCCAAACAAACTTCATTCCTTTGTTAACTCAATCTGCCTGCTCAAAGAAAAGTCTTCTCCAGTTGAACAGCTAGCCTTGAGTGAAAATATGAAAATAGAGTCAGTCCTTAACAAAATTAATCACCACTTTACTGAAATCAACAATCGTTATGCTCCAATGGGGTTTCATGAATTTGATAAGCCTAGCTTAGAACATCTATATGTAAACGAATTTCAAGTTTTAAAAAGGTTTGAATGGTTAAATATAAATAAGGCTAACACTCCAGGTGAACTTCCAGTTAGACTGTTAAAGTTTGCAGCAATACATATTGTTCCTATGTACACGCACATCCTAAACTATATCTATAAACATTGTATAGTACCAAAAGAATGGAAAAGAGGATTTGTGACTCCTGTTCCTAAAGATACTAATATAATATTTGATAATTTAAGACCCATAACTCAAACAAGTGTTTACAGTAAAATACTAGAAGGGTTCATGTTTGAAAGAGTATACAAACAGGTCATATCTGGCCTAAATAAATCTCAATACGGTGCAATAAAAAAGTCTTCTACGTCGCATTATCTTGTATCCTTATATGAGTTTATATTAAAATCATTAGACACACCAAATACGTATGTAATCCTAGTTCTATTAGACCTGGCCAAGGCCTTCGATCTAGTTGATCATAATGTTGTTATTCGTTGCCTTCAGGAGTTGAACATTGATAGTAATGATATTAAATGGATAGCTGATTTCTTAACTGATAGAGAACAATATACAAAATATAAAAACTTTATCTCTTCGTTTCTACCTTTAAGCAACGGGACGCCCCAAGGAACAAAAATTGCGGTTCTCCTATTCATATTACTTATCAATAATGTCCTAAATGAATTCACCCTTAAACACGGTAGTGACACAAATATAATGAATGCTTTTGTGGACGACATGTGCATTGCTGAATGTGTAAGGTATGGTACTAAGCCTAAAATTAATGAATATATCAATGATATTAGTAATAAACTTTCTGTTAATAATATGAATCTAAACCCTAAGAAAAGCAATATTATTGTAATTGACAACTCTAAATCAAAAGAGTATAGTAATTTAACGATCTCTGTAAATGGTTCAGTGCTTCCTCAAGTACATGTAAGCAAGCTTTTAGGAGTAATGATAAATAACAAATGTGACTGGAGTGACCATGTAAACTTTATATATACTAAAGCAGGTAAAAAACTATTTATTCTAAGAAAGCTAAAATACTTCGGTTTTACCTCTTCAAGGCTAGTCAAATTATACATATTACATGTCCGTAGTATTCTAGAATATTGTAGTATTCTTTGGGCTAACTACCTAACTCAGGATCAATGTAAAAAACTAGTTAGTGTTGAAATGCGTGCACTGTCCATAATAACTGGTAAATACATAAGTAATTCAAATTATACTGCAACCTGTGATAAAGTAGGAATTAGAAAATTAGAAGAAAGATGGAAAACACTCTTACTTAGTTTTGGTAAGAAAACTCTAAAAAGTGACCGTTTCAAGCACTGGTTTGATAAATACACAATAAAGCGTAAACCTGACTTTAGTAGCAGATATAATAAAAACCGTAATAACTTTCGCCTAGTAAAGTGCAGGTATGAAAGGTATCGTAGATCCACAATACCATCATTAATAAAACTCTTAAGAGAAAAATGTTAAATTCGCGTTTACTAAATTTTGTTAAGATGATCGCGTTCTGACTTATGTACACTTCTTTTCCTTTTATTTCTTTATTTTTCTTGCACAGCGCCTTAACTGGCAGCGTGTACCTCTTCTTTTTTGTAATTGTAACTTATTCAAATTCTTGCTATGTATCATCTCCAATTTAGTTAACTGTGTGACTAAATTGCTTAAGATACTTTTTGAGTCTCTAATAAATGAATAAATCAAATTAATAAATGAATAAATCAGACATATAATTTGGAAACAAAGTAAATTAGTTTTTAAAATGTTTTTAAAGCTACGCGAGCTACGTAAAAACATACATTTTTTTGCTTAAATAATCATCGCTTACAATAGGTTCATTTACGCTTTATAAAATCATATTCATATTCTAATTTCTTTTAGTTTCGTAAAGATGAATTTTAGAATGCTAACCGTTGTGAGAATGTAAAAACGTTATATACCAAGAAGATTGGTGCATTCGATTGTTATGTATTATTTCATAACATAAATTCTTAGGTATAAATTTTAACAAGATCTGATACTGGACATGTTCACCTAGTTCTGTGTAGAGTGTTCCTAGTCATCATGTAGCTTTCAAATACTCTGTGTTTGTACGTGAATCGACATTTATGTCTCTCCACATCTAAAACACGGGATCAAACACACGGGATTAGATAGCCATCTAAAACACACGGGATCAAACACACGGGATTAGATTGTCATCTAAAACACACGGGATATCTAACACACGGGATAGATAGACCATTCAAAACATACGGGATTAGATAGACTATTGTTTTATATTCAAATTGTGCTGTATTACTACCTAAAAATATGAAATACATTTTCTGATAATTTACATATTATTCTAATCTTGTGCCTACGGGCTGAACTAAATGTCATTGTCATTTTACCTTTTTTATTGAACTTGTAAACTCGTGTAACCTCATTGTCTAAAAAGAACATTCTCGATAGAACCTTTTTGTAAACTCGTGCAACCTCAATTCTAGAGAGAACATTCACGATAGAAGCTTTCTTGGGCTCGCCCAACTCACTTTTTAACTCACTTCTCGTCAAACTGCCGACTTGCTCAGCGGCACTTTTTACGTTTCATTTTTGCCTTGTAAAATAAACTCAGTACATTTTTTGACTTGTCAGCACAAATCTCTTGTGTTCTTTTGTTCTACTCATTCTCCACCTCCAGGTGGCCTACACGGCGAGAAGTCCAAGGCATAAGCTACGTTTGTTTTTAATCTTTTTTTTATCATCTTTGTTTTAATCATCTTCAGTTTCATCTTATTGTTGTACATTCCCCACATTTTTTAACCATCATCATCCGAGTGATCTCTCCTCCATCTGCTTTGTCCACCTACATCATCATCAGCAGCGAACTGCCTAAAGGTTTTCCTTTTAATACCGACACCCCGGGTTCTCACCCAAACACTCTGTCTGCCCAAGTATTGAAATTCCAAAACCGACAATACGTATTTGTAGCAGTTTGGCTATTACTTATTTCAAATCTTGAAAATTGAAGAATTCTGCGGGTCACCTTTTTGGGTATTTAAAATATTTCTCAGCATGAAAAATGAAACTCAACCAAACTGAAATTGCATGGGCATTTTGGCAAAACTGAGTAGTTTTAATTCTAAATTGATACAGGACTGGAATCTCACTTGATACACGGACAATCCCGACTTGACACCCTGTTTTGAATGCACAGTGCTGACGTTTGTTCCCTGCGTCTTTATCTTTCTATTTGCAAGCTTACAAGCTTGCAAGCTTTCTATTAGCAAGACATATACCTATTTTAGTAACTCCTAGCCCTCGTCTAAAGCGCTACCCTGGACTGCTTTAAATGTGGCCAAACTTGGACTGACTACATTTCTAATTTTACTAGAATTTGGAATGATTCTAGTATCATGGGCAATCCGATGGAATTCAGTAACTGAACATGATGCATATCCAGTAGATTTATATGTTCCACTTATTCGCACTGGAGCGGGCAAAAGCAGACCTGACCTTAGGGCTTTTTAGAATTGTGGAGGCGGCGGGAGGCCATTACATTGGCAAAATGGGGCTACATGATCTCAGAAGAAACCTGACAATTATTCCCCAAGAGCCTGTTTTATTCTCGGTTAGTTTGAAGCTGAATTTGGATCCCTTTGAGGAGCAAGGGGATCAGGAGCTCTGGAGGGCTTTAGAGTTGGCTCATTTGGCAGATTTTGTAAAGAAATTGTCTGTTGGACTAAATTATCAAGTGGCGGAAGGAGGGGACAATTTAAGTGTGGGGCAAAGACAATTGGTTTGTTTGGCTAGAGCACTGCTAAGAAAAACCAAGATTTTGGTGCTGGACGTAGCAACTTCAGCAGTAGATTTGGATACGGAGCAACTTGTTCTGAAAACTGTGAGGGAGAAGTTTGCAGATGCAACTGTGATTACAATAGCACCTAGGCTGAATACCATAATATTGGATTCGGACAGGTATGAAAATTGCAAGCTTTGTGCATTATGAATATACAATTAAAAGTGCATTAATTTGGATTTTAAATTTGAAAATAGAGTGCTTGTGATGGAAAAATGGGTTATCCAGGAGTCCGGTACACCCAGTGACCTTCTTAAGAACAAAAGTTCAATATTTTACAGTTTGGCAGAGGAAGCGGGATTAGTTGGCTAAATGGCTAAAATTTGATAATAAAAGTAAAAGCTCAAAATTGAAAAGAAAACCTTATTGCTTTATTTTTCCGCAAAGTATCTAAAAAACAGTTTACAAATTGATTATGCCAAGTGTATTTACACAATTTTACGAAATTTAGTAAGCTACTAAAAACACTGCTAAACACACATAAATAAGCTGAAATTAATTACAAAAATAAAAATTTTTTTCGTTTAGAGCCATATTTAGAGCCAATCTGCTTTCGCACTAAGTGGCTTAGCGCTACATGAGACTCTGTATGGCACATTTTATTTAAGTTTCCCGCTGAAGTAAATTATCAAGTGGCGAAAGGACTGATACTGAAAATCAATACTCATATACTAACTTCCTTTATTTTAAATACTCCAATAATTAACTAGACTCATAAATTATCAGCATACAAAATGCTTATCAGATAACTAGTTTATCGTTTAGCACCCATGTAAAATTGAGAAGAAGAAGACGATGAAAGTGACGTCTCCGAAGGCGTTGCTACAATGTGAGGGGTTTCCTCCGCAAAAACTGGAGGTGGTCTAATCGTTGTCCCTGTTTTGCACCACTTGGATCGGCAGCACAAGTATATCAGCACGGAATAATTAACGAATGCAAGTGTACAAATAATGGAAATGATCACAACAAAACCATTGTCCGTTTCCGATCCATCGGCATGTTCTGTTGTGGAAGGAGTACTAACTGTTGGTGGTAGTGCTGGCGATGGAACACGGCCGGAGATTTTAGTGGTTGTGGTATCGGGTTCACCAAAACTCCGAGGTCCTGGGTGGGGTTTACCATGGCCAGAGGTTAAACACGTTGCAGTGTAGAACAACAGGGTGCTAAAAAGTTGGTTAATTAAAGTGCTCATCATATTTCTGCTGATGCTGACTTTGTTCGATCAAAAGTAAAAGTTTTTAAAATAGATAAAATTTAAAGCTGTTTTACCTGAAGGGCTTAAAATTATAGTGTAACAAATTCTTTGTTGCTGTTGCATGACAACTTTAGTCATGCCTTTAATTTGGAATGCCTTTGTAAACAAACTTTGAATATTGAAAATGAGTGTTTATTATGGCATTTGCAACAGGATTCAATTTTTGTTTTAGATTGCGGCATTTCTAAAAAATCTTAATTGATTAAATTCAATATTAAAAATTTTCTTGAACGCAGGGTTTGGCATAAGTAATTGGGCATGATGTCTAAAATTTACTTCAAACTATTTTGTATTGAAATGCATTATAAACACTTCAGCAGATTTTCAAGAATTGGTTGTTTCAAGCTAAAAATTTGTAAAGGTTAGGAAACAACATCAAAACAGTGTTTTCTAAGAGCTTCCAGTAAATTCACGCACGCACGCAATGCCACTACTGATTTCTGTCATTAGCCATTACTAATTGTTATGTAATAGTTTGTCATGTAATTAGTGTCATTACCAAACTATCTCAATGACACAATTAACCTGACAATGTCAGCTGAAGAACTATGCTGGTCGTATTTGCTGAACTTTAATTTGAGAGGGCAGTCTATTGGAAGCAATAGGAAATGATACCACAATTTTGTACGTTTTAATTTTAAAGTTATAATGGCAGAAGAACTACATTACGTGGAAAATGTTACCCATATTATAGAATTATTAGCGACTATTGCCACTCTAGGCCAGTATTTATCTGGAATGTAAGTGAATACAATAAACTATTTTATTTAAAACAATTAATAAAACCTAAACAATTTGTATAGTCCGACAATTCGAAAGGTAATTCAAAACCGTTCAGGTGGAAATGTTTCTCACGTGCCGTTTCTATTGGGAACTGCTGTTTGTCTGCTTTGGTTGGCATTCGGAATAATATTAGGTTGAAATATTATTTTAAGCATACATATTGAGTGATCAATAACACGCGACAAATGATTTTTTATTTTCTGTAGATGAGACCTTGATTATTTACTGTCACACTATTGGGGCGCTTCTAAATACGTTTTACGTTTTTGTCTTTATTTGGTTTAGTAAAAAGCAGGTATGATTAATATTTACGGCAAAAATTCAGTATTTTTTCTGGAAATCCTGACAAAATTTAGCAATTGGTTGACTTCAGGTGGAGGTTTTGAAACAAGTCACTGCGTCTGGCGCAATTGTAGTGAGTGTGTTGTGGATCACAACGACCAACGCTGATAAATTGCAAATTATGCAAAATCTTGGCGCTGCCTGCTCAATCGTAACTATTGTATATTATGCAAGTCCATTGCTTGACCTTGTGAGTGCAAAACATTCATAAAATGTTCTGCGTAATTTGTTTGCTTTCATTTAGTGGTGTTGATATATTTGCAGAAACACGTGATTACAACAAAAAGCACAGATTGTCTTCCGTTTCCCCTAATTCTTAATGGGTTTGTTGCGTGCATATTATGGCTGTTTTATGGAATGAGTGTAAATGAAGAGTGCATCGTGATCACCAATGTGATTTCAGCAGGAATTTTGTTTATTCAACTTGGATTGTTTGTTGTGTTTCCTTTTTTGAAAATTAACAATTGCTCCAATAAAGGTTTTAATTTGTTTCCGTAAAAGTTATAGCATGCAAAGTAAAAATACTTTAATCCTTCGTAAACACTTTGATGTGTGATGGTTTAATTGTAAATGAAAAATAGTAAATGCCGTTAAATATAAATAGAATACATATAAACCAAATGCTATAAAATTATATAATCTTTTGGTTTAATACAAACCTTTGTTGCACAAAATATACATGAAACCATTTTAGTTTAGGTATTGTGTAAATGCATCAAGTCATGCAAAACTTTTGTACTTTCAAATCAACACACAATTTGTAGGAAGATGCATGCAACGTGCTCGTTAGTATATATGTAAGCAAATGCAAGTGAAAAACATTTTTAAAAAATGTATTTAGGTCTTTTTTCAATTTAGTGTCCTCGAAAACTAAATGTTTTGTATTTATGGGGTTTAAAAGCATTATTTACATAAAATATTTGCGTTCAGTGTGTACGACGTTGCTTGATTCCTTAAAATAGTAAATGTTATTCTCCTGGTAAGTTTTTGTCATTGAAAACTTTAAGAGTATGCAGAATTTCAAAAACAAAGTAGATTTGTTTAAAGACTTGCATAAACAAGAAGGCACACAACTTGAAATACTTGAGCTGCCAAACATTTTCAAAATCTATTTTGATTTTGTTTACTACCTTGGCGCATGTCCATTCCGGTTTGTGAAAAACCTCGACAATGGTCAACATTACATTAAAACATGGACTCCACAAAAGGTCACTATCATTTATCATGCTTTTTAAAATATTATTCTTACAATAATTCGTTTATATTAATGACTCTTGTTTCTCTAGATTATTTGCGCAGTATTACAACTATTGTGTGTTATTCGGCTCATTTCTGAAATCCGGGAAACTATACCGGAAAACGTGTTTGTTGTGATGAAACACAATCCAACTCCGTATTTTGATATTGTGCTAGAAACTTGTAGCTTTTTCTACAAGCTCACAACCATGAGCAGTTTTTGGTTGAAACAAAAGCAGTATCAAAAGCTGCTTTATTACATTACTAAAGAAAATTCCCTGCCTGCCAGAAATAAATGGGTACAATTTTTCATAGCATTATTTATAAATGCTTATTTTGCATTAAGGCTTAATTTTTTCAACTTTGAAACTTTTTCCAGGTAACCAAGCCATCTTTCCTTTACGCCCTGTTTATTGGAACATTCTTAAAAATTGTTGCTTGTCTTATTGCTGGATACGGATTTGTGGTTCCAATTTGGACCTGGAGCGCTTCTTGGTGGTTCAGACGTCTTGTGGCACAAGCACATTTTGTGTTTTGCTTTGAGAAGTATCCTAGCTCAACCGAAGCTCCGGATTGGAAAAATATTTCCTTTTGGGATGGACTTTTGGCAGTTTTTGCAGCCGTTAGCCAGTTCGAAAGGTATGCGAGGATAAACATAAGTTGTTATTGTTTTTAGAGAAGTTACACTTTGCAAATTTCAATTTAGATGGGTGATGGGCTATGCTGGCGAATATTGTATATTGGCATGCTCGTTAACCTTATGGACAGCGGCAAGCTCCTATGCAGAAGACATTGAGGATTTATTACAAATTGACGAAGAAGAATGGATTGAGCAAACCATGAATGCAGAACTTCCGGTTGTTGTAAAACGTAGTAGCAATGTAAATTCAAAGATGGATAATTCAGAGCAGCAGGCTGAAAGACTTTACAAAAGTTTTCAAGCTATTCAAAATCTTTCTGAGCTAATCAATGCTTGCTTGGGAAGCCTAGTCACATGGTACATGGCGGAAGGGCTACTCTACTTTTCCATTCATCTCAACTCTGTTCTACTAACCAGAGATGAATTTAGACGATTTCACAAAATGACATTTTACGTGCTCACATTTGTGATTCTGTACGTGTCAGCAGAAATTTGCACAAAGGTAAACTGTCTATTCTATTTGTACTCAGTAATTGGAAGTACTTAAGCATATTAATCCCTTAAAATGATAGGCAGGTCTCTGATCTGTCTACAAGCAAGCTTTGTACTTGATATTTCCCGGCTTTACCTAAAGTAAGCTGTCGTGGCACAGTGCGCTGGCCCTGGCCTGGAGCGGAAAAACTCCGCGTGGGTCTCGAGTTCGAATCCTGGCTATAGCAAAGTTTTTTTTTGTTTTTTTTACGCACAAATCTCCCAACTGTACCTCAAGCCCAACAAGTACCAATAGACGTTGTTAAATTTTTCATTACGATTTAACTAAGACGGATTCAATTTTTGTCATTATGATGATTTAACTGAAGTGGCTTACATTTATTTGTGAAATTTGTGGATTCAATTTTAATTGCGGCTTAGGTTAGGTGCATTAAATTTAGACCACAATTTTACTGAAAAGAATTTTTAATTGTAATTAAACTGACTTTGGTTAAAGTTTAATTACAACTTATCTGAGATTGGTTAAAATTTAATTGCAATTTAACTTATATTGTGTCAGTTTATAATGCAATTTAACTGACTGGGATAAAATTTTGAACACGATTTATATGAGATGATTTTAAATTTAATTGGTATTTACTGATATTCTGTCAAGTTATAAATGCAATTTAACGAGATAAATCTGTTCACTCAATATAATCACTATAAGGGAGATTGAGTTGATAAAAATGGACTCAACACCAGGTAATACGGACCTCAGAAACGTGCTACCTTAGTAGCAGCTAAACGAAAACTTCCGGGCAAAAAAAACTAAACAGCATCGTAAACAGTGATTGGATAGTGCTAAAAAGTCAAAATTCAGTGAAATCTTTTATATTAATTAGCTGTTGTCTTTGTATGAAATTCATTTTCTTTTGTAGACAGTTTACAAGCTCGGCAGATAATTGCAAATGTTTTAGATTAACTTTACTACGTAATTAGCTCTAGATTTGCCATCAAATTGTATGTTGTTTTTTGATGGCAATAAACGGGCAAATCTAGTTGTAAACATTTCAGATGGAAGCTTTGAAACTCTGGCTAGCCAGTAAGAACAACATGAAGCTTGTGCACACGCACGAATTGAATATTGTGTTACATGAGGATACAAAAAAGGACATTGGAATTCGAGGCAGCAATGCCTTTACAATAACATTTCCTTTAATTGCAGGGGTAAGGTGAATAAATTAGATTTCCAAATAAATTATAAAATTTTAAATTTTTGGAAAATTTGTATAATTTTTTTAAAAATTTTCAGTACCTAAGCCTCATTGTGACTATCTTTGTCATATGCGTTCAGCACAACTAGATACACAAGAGAATCAACAACATCAACAACATAAATATACTCTATTAGTTTGCACATTATGTGACCTGCAATGACAAATAGCTTTAAAATTCCGAGTCTTTCAATTAATTGTGCTTAAATCAATAAAATGTATGATTTGCTGTGTGTAAGAATAAATATATATTGCTACAATTTAATGACATCTTAATATTGCTTATAGTGATTGTACTGTGAACTGTTTGCTTGAATAAATGTGGTGATGTGTGAGGGTGCAAAAGACTTGTGTCCGTAAAAGTGATGCCCTTGAGAGTTTCCCCAGCCTCTTCCAGTTGCTGCTATGTCACGCGGATAAATAGGTATTGTACTAGGATTCAAATTAATCACTTTGCTTTTCTGTTTTTGAAACAAAAAGCTAGATACAAAATTATTTTCCTCTTGCTTCTTCTTTTGTTGTTTGATGTTCCGTTTCCGACGAAAAGTCCAGAAAGCTCGTATAGTAAAAAAGTAGACCACTTCAACGCCGCTCAAAATAGAGAAACCAAGACAGAGTCCCAATATTCCACCCGTATTTGCTTCAGAACATTTCAAAAAGTTTTAAATTTATTGCAAAATTCTACATATCAACTTTTCCAAGATTTCTTTACCTATTAGATCGGTAATTCCGTAAAGCTTTTTTCTGAATTTCGGAACCGTATATTCCGTCCCAAAGAAAATGTGCACAATTGACATTTTATGATTTGCCCACGAGGGAGTTTTGTTGTGGTAGGTCGGGTTTGGATCACCCCAAATTACATTGTTGGGCTGCATATCCGCAATAGTTGTTTCGTAATTGTAGGCAATATCTTCACACAGGGTTTCACATTGTCCACATTCCTCATTCAGATTGGTTTGCAGTTTCACTAAACAAACCCAAATATCCTTACCTAATCTCAGCTACGTAACTTTCAAGTGAAAATATTAGTTTTGCATACTTAGAGCTTTGTCAGTGCAATCATCATCGGCTGAATCGGGATCACTGTCGCAAATTCTTACTCCAATATCGCCTAAAACAAAAGGAATTGTTTAATTGTTAGAATGAATCTAATTTAATTTAAATTTACGAAAATGCAAGTATACTTACGTGGCATGTAGAACAAAGTACAATTGCAGTGTAGCCGTAGATAGTCGGCGGTACACTCATCCACACAATTTCCGCCCGTGTAAGGACCAAAAAATCTTAAATCCTTTTCCCGCCCAAAAAGGCACATCCTCTCCTTTGCTTCAATATTCCGAATGTCATCATCCGCATTTGTTACGTCTGGATGAACCTCGATCAAAATCTCTTTTTCAAGATCAACCAGTGACGAGAATTCCATAACATGAGGCATTTCTAGTGGACTATGCAAAATGTAGCGCATTCCTAAAGAGTCGGATGCCGGACAGTAGTAATCGTCTACATTTGGATCTAGTAGCAAGGAGAGTCCGTAAGGTAGTCCGGCTCGTTTTTGGCGCCAGGGTTTTTCCAATGTGCCGTCTAGTATGTATCCATTCACAAAGTCCCACTTTTTCCATTCTGCTATATCAGAAGGGGGCCAGTGGTTTTTAGCATCGCTACCCAACACGGGATTGTCGTAGATGGAAACATTGGGATTGGTTTGGCTTTCACTAAAATCAGTTAATTGCAAATTAGTATTCTTAGATAATGGATTTATTTTAGCAATTATTTGTTAAACACTTACGGGGTTTGGAGCAGTAAAGGCAGCGGCATGATGTTAAAAGTACAACCTATTAAAAACGAATCAATAATATTACAATGCAAAACTAAAGTAAATGGTTAATACAGAAAAAAATTGATAGCTCTTTACATTTTCCATAGTCTGTGATAATGGGTTTGAACAACTTTTTGCATTTAACTTTTTGTTCACCAAGCATGCAAAGCCTGATCAGTTCCTTGCATGACAAAGTGTTCTGGAAGCAATTTAAAAGTGATAATGGCAAAAGAGCTTTTAATGGTTTAATAAAACTTACAAGTAAAGGCAGGGAGTGGTAACCCGCAAATTTTCAAATGGTTTATGTTTTCTAGATCACTTTTTTGAGCTAATTACGAATATAATGTCGAAAGTCCCGAATGCACAAACCCTGTGACGCTAGTTTGCTTTGAAATGACTTTATTCCAGTTTTCACTAGCTTTGGACCCGGTATCAATTTTTCAAATACACGTTCGGTGGTTTCAAATAATAGCTCATTCGAAGGAGCAACTCAAGTACTATTAAACAGCAGTCTAGTTTTGTCCAGATGAGGATGCGCATGATGCGAGAATTCGACTCCAGTCGACAACTCGCAGTTGTGGTTGTCAAGTAATGAATGTTTGTTGTACCTGAGTTATAGCTCCGAAGCTCATTTTAGCGAAATGTTTTTGCAAAAATCGGACCATGCGTACTCAAATCTGGACAAAACTAAACTGCTGTTTAATAGTACTTGAGTTGCTTCTTCGAATGAGCTATTATTTGTAACCACTGAACGTGTATTAGAGAAATTGAAACCGGGTCCAAAGCTAGTGAAACTGGAATAAAGTCATTTCAAAGCAAACTAGCGTCACAGGGGTTGTGCTTTCGGGACTTTCGACATTATATTCGTAATTAGCTCAAAAAAGTGATCTAGAAAACATAAACCATTTGAAAATTTGCGGGTTACCATTCCCTGCCTTTACTTGTTAGTAGTTATATAATCATACCTGCAATAGAAAATCGGTCATTTCCTGTTGATCCGCTTCCGTGAGCACAATTTCGGTTGAATTGTCATTTGCAACTGGGTTCTTGGGAAGATTCTTTCTACGTTGTGGGCCACGATTAAAAGCAAAATCCATATCCTTTGCAAAACTTTCCTGTGCGTTGCAAGCGGTTCTATAAAAACAAACAAAATTACATAAGGTTTTTTCTTGCAATGAAATGTAAAGCTTTTATAAATTATACTTTTGTATTACCTAACAAATAGAAGTTGCTTTTTTGCTTTTAGATTGTCTTTGTGATTTGGATCTGCTGCAATTCTTTTAAGTTAAAACAAATAGCTTATATTAAATAAGTTGAGTTTAAATATCCAAAGAATACAAATGTGTTTAATGAATTACATACAGGGTCTTACTTCTCAAGTACTTTTACTTTTGATATTGGAAACTTGTTCATGTTGCAAAAGGTAACGGCTGGAAAAGGAATAGAGTCCATGTTAATTTCATTGGATTGAAATGAAACAATCACCGGTACTTTCGTGTAGCGGTCGTACACTCCGTATATTAGGTAAATTGCGAGACTTAAACTTATACAGAATCCAATAATCCAGAAAATTCTAATTACAAACAGCAAATTTTAAAAGACAGTTTCAAACAGCATAAAAATATTTTCTTAGTTAAAATTTTTACCTTTCGGAAATGTGCCGCTTATCTTGTCCCAAAAACTTAAATCCGTGAATGCTTGTTTCGTTACAGAAAGCTACTGCTAAAGACTTTTGGTTGGGTTTCCACCACCAACAACTTTTAGAATCCTTGTCGTTTTCCTCATCCATGTTGTCAACGACAATTTCCGATTTCAAAGGCTCTGACAACCGGTTCTGGTGCATGTTTTATCCTGGGAAATTTTACCTGAGTAGCGTGGACGATTTGCAAATTCTGAATGCCCAGAAAGCCCTTAGTTTCACTTTTTAATATGCGGGCTTAACCTTGCAAAAAAGCATGCTTGATATTTATCAGACATTTTACCGGAGGTGCTGTAATATATCAATTGAAAATATATTGGCGTAAGCGATAAAGAATTGACAGACTCGCACGCAACATTTAAATCAAAAGGTATTACTACAGTTTAAAAATTTAGAGTGTCTTTGCTTCAGCAACGTTTCATTAATTGAAAGGAGTAAATTTGGAACTTTCCTTTTAATTATTTCTGAATAGAACATCGAACATTTTAATATTGCATCACTGCATTGTACGATTGGAAGGTACATGTCATGCAATGCAATCGTTTTTTATGAATACAATTTATGATTTTTTGTAGTATTCAAATAAAGTGTTTTATGTATATATAGTAATAAATTTGTGTAATGTATTTTCTGTTGATGGCGTAAGAAGTTTTCATTCAAAAGTAAATTTCAATGCCAATTGAAAAAAGCTTTTGCGCGGGCATTTTAAACGGAAGAACAAATTTGAAATCCACACGTGCAAGCAAGAACTTTTATTTAATTACATAGTGCAATTGACATGGCATTCATCTAAACCCATTTATTCTAACCAAGTTATATTACATTATTTAACACTGGTGCCATAATGTACACGCGTTAAATAGAATAAATGTGTTCTAAACCCCAAGTGTGTTGTAAGCTGGAGGATCTTCCCACTGACAAGTGCTCAACTCGGGATTTAAAACATCGTCAAAGAAAATGTCGGCTTGATCCTTCCAATCCACTTCTCGGAATTGTGTCTCAGTAAGGGGATCATCACTTTCATCTTAAAATATAATTAATGCAATGAAAATAACGTCAAGTTGTCCATTTTGTAGCATGATGCTCCTTACCGTCAGTCAAAACGGCTCCGGTGTAGAAATCTTCGTATAGGCGGTATCCATAAAACTCGGCTATAGCATCTCGTGGCCTTCCTTCAATTTCGACGCCAAACATAAAAACAAAAATGTTCTTTGCTTCAAGTACTTTATACAAAGCCATGGGTGAAGGAGGTAGCGAATTTTCACAAGTATCCGATCCATCACCCAAAGGTTCTCGTCGATTTTTTTCGTCTGCCAATTTCGCACTTGACAATTTTAATGGAAACATTATAATCGCATTTCTAGTTGGCTTTTGGGATAAAGTGAATAAACTTGTATCCCATTCTAATGTCGCGTCTGCAGCACCCAAAAGTATAGCAATTGTAAGGCTACATTCACTCAATATGTTTTGAGTAGAATCTCCAGGTAAGTGTTTAACGGTTTTTACAATTGCACTAAAATCATTGGTAAATCCGTGAAGAAGCTTGTAGCAATTTCCACCCTTCCAAGTGCCAAACGTGGCTAGAGCAAATTCTGCATTGTACTGGCTTTGAATTTTCTTTGGCAATATTTCAACCATTCTGGTTTGAGCCGCTGCCCATGTGGAGTCTTTTGATATGGTGCCATCAACTAGAAGCAATATTTTTACGGATGGCAGCTCAGATCCGGCTAGTAAGCACTGTTCTCCTCCTTCGGAATCAAATCTTCCTGAAACTCCCTTCTTTTGACTTTTGTGACCGACGAATTTAAGCTTTGATTCAACTAGGCAAGCGTTAAGTGCTACTAAAAGGAGAAATGTCAATTTCATTTTTGCAAGATGTACAGAAATACAAAAATTCTCAATTATGTTTTGCTTATTTAACTAAATGCTTGATTGATTCAATAAATTACGCTTAAAAGCCTTACATAATCATAATAATATGCCATAAAGTTTATTGCCTTGTATGGTTTCTTACCAAACCTATACATTTTGCTTTCTACTAACCTTGAGTTTTATGGCATTACAAGCCAGTACATAGTATTGCAATTTAATTTGATTTTGTTAGCGTTTTACAGGTTTCGATGCTTAAATTTATACTCTGGGAAATGGCACTATTCCCTAAATTACTTTAATTGTTCTGTGAAAACGCAGTGTAGATTTGATTATTTATTGAGCTAGAAAGGTACATACAGAAAATTTATTGTGTTTTTTTCATACGTCAGCAATGCATCATCTTTTGGCTTAAGCAGTGTGTGAAAACTTTTGTGAAAATTGATTTTTTATCTATTTAAAAAAAGGATTTTGAGGCACATTATCTTATCGATTCAAGACATTAAAAAATCAGAAGTAAATTCAATTTTCTATCTTTTGTAAACCTAAAAACTAATAGTAAATACGGGTAGAATGTAGAATTCTTAGCATTTACTTTGCTGTTTAATTAATATACCTATGTGTGATATGGAATCAAAAACTTTACTCTCTATCACCTTCTACCTTCCTTTCTCGTTTGATTGGTGAGGCATTCTATCTTTATTTACTGAGGTTTCTCTCATGCTGTTTTCTGAAATTGCTACTTTTTCAGTCCATGAAAACAAAGGTCTGAAAAAAGATCAATGAGTAAAAAGGTTAACCTAAAATGCAAAATTGTGTTAAAATCCATATGCACATAATCAGTCTAGTACCAGGGGGTGAAATTTCACCCCCCCTAGATGGGGGTGAAATTTCACCCCCAAAAATACACAGAGGGGGTGAAATTTCACCCCCCTTACCTAATTAATTTTTTTTTTCAAAAATTTACACAGGAGTGATTTTTCATTAAATTAATCAAAAAATCTGCAAAAATACTACTCATTCGATGCAGAAAAAAATTGCAAATTTTTCAGTCATAATTGCAAAAAAGTAGCATGTGAAATTACAAAGTCATGCACAATTCAATGTTGAAATTTTCGAAATTCGATAACTCAAAAATCTCGAATTACACGGATTTGTAAATTACCCAGGAAAATAGCCAATTTTTTGTAGATTCTGACGGTATGAATCAACCGGCTGGCGTTTTTGAAACGCAGGCAACAGAAAATAAAAACTACAAAATTTACCTGATTTTTGCGTATTTTTAAAATTTTGAAGTTCTAAAGTTAAAACGCCAGCCGGTTGATTCACACCGTCAGAATTTACAAAAAATTGGCTATTTTCCTGGCTAATTTGCAAATCCGTGTAATTCGAGATTTTTGAGTTATCGAATTTCGAAAATTTCAACATTGAATTGTGCATAACTTTGTAATTTCACATGCTACTTTTTTGCAATTATGACTGAAAAGTTTGCAATTTTTTTCTGCATCGAATGAGTATTTTTGCAGATTTTTTGATTAATTTAATGAAAAATCACTCCTGTGTAAATTTTTGAAAAAAAATTAATTAGGTAAGGGGGGTGAAATTTCACCCCCTCTGTGTATTTTTGGGGGTGAAATTTCACCCCCTGGTACTAGACTGATAATTCGAGCTGATATCAATTTCGAGGTAACTGGGTTCATTGCAGATATCTTGGGAAACAAACCTGGAAATCTTTATTTCTGGAATAATAAAGGTAGCTGCTATCGACGGACGAATCGTGGGAAAATTTAAAATGTTGCATAGACATATTATTGTAGTTGTCCAACTTTGTGTATATTTTGATGTTATCAAGGGAATCTCGTGAAAACAAGTTCTATTTTCTCAAATTTTGATTGACTAGAACTTGCTTGTTATACAAACCACAAAATATGTGGCAGTATAAGATGCTTAGGTCATATTGGTACATGCTTGGTAATGAGTCCTTTGTTTATTACAAGTTAAATCTTCAAACTTTTATGTATTCACCGCAGTATAATTTATTTTGTTTTGATTCATTTGATTATATGCAAGCAGCATGCAAAGCTGATTTTCTTACGTCATTCATTTTTATAAAACTGCAACAAAAATAAAAATATTTATGAATAGTTATGAGAACATTGTGTACTACAGATCGAAGAAGTACCCGACAATGGTAGATTTTAAAGCTGAAAACTCAGATAAATTAGCGAAAATTTCAGCTCTAAGCCAATATTTATGTTGCAGCAAAACCAATTTTATTTAAAATAATTTTACTAAAAATACATACACCATTCTCACTCGAGTTGTCTACCTGGCAATAGCATAGAAAACTATTTCATGAAAAGTAAACTCGCATTCATTCTGAAAGCTACAATGTATCGCGTACTATTTTCACTGGCTTTAGTATTCATTTTCTTTGACAAAGTTGTGAAAAGTGTAAGCTTTATAGAAGATGTAAGAATAACAAAAGAACAAAAATTAGCAGTTGACCATGTAAGTTCCTGCAAAATTACTGAACAAATTCTGTGTCCTTTATTTGCACAAAAATACTATTTGTTTATTATTAATTTCAGCTTCGGCAACTGGTTCTACCTTATATAGTCGAACCTTACATGCAAGATGATATTTATCTTGTCAGATTCTTACGCTGTAAGTTTGCAGCTGAGATATTTTGTTATTATAGCCACTCACTATACATATTTTTAAGAACAAAAAAAATATGCTTCGATTGCAGCATCCAACTTTGATTTGGAACGTGCTCAGAGAAAGATTATAGAGGTACGTTTGACATAGTAATAATTCCTATTCGCATCTAAAATATTTACTTTATTAAACTATTTTACACTTCACAGAACATTCGCTGGCGAAATGAAACAGGAATGGCAACAATCGAAGAGGACGATTTCGCAGATATGGAATCGGATTTTCCTTTCCTTGACAAGGGTTATGATAAAGAGGGAAGACCAGGTTTGAACTCATACAAAAAATTGACCTGAATACCAGTAGATATTTTCTTATTTTTTTGAATTTTGTAAAAATATTATAGTAGTCATCGGATTTGCTAGTGATTGGAACATACGGTCGGCTGTTGTTACCGGAAGAATTAGACGACTGGTGAGATATCTTGAAAAGTTAATGGAAATGGCCGCCAGAAAGATTAGAAGATTACAAAATGAAGGAAAAAATGTACAACTCAAAGATATTTTAATTCGTCTAATTTAACTTCTTATACTTCTAATTATTAATTAGTTACATCTAAATATTTCAATCAACAGGTTACTCAAATGTTGCTTATTATTGAGCTAACACAGTGGTCCATAGTGACTCATGGATGTGTGCCATGTACTACCAAGTTCAGAATAAGGATTAATACACATGCATTTGTGCAATTATAAAGTGCTTTGTTATAACAAATATTTTTGTATTCAAGGTCTATCAGCAACGCTGGAGTTTGTTCACTCGTACGAAAACCATTTTCCAGGACTAGCAGATAAAATTCTTTTCCTGAATGGTATATATTTATCTGATTTGCTTTGCAATGAATTCAATACAAAATTGATGATTTATTAACTTGCCCCTAAATTTTAGCTCCACCTGCCGTACAGTTTGTTCTTGGATTAGTTCGCCAAAACCTTAGCAAATTTTCAAGAGATGCTATCAAGGTATACGGAACGAACAAAGAAGAATGGGAAAAGGTTTTACTACGACAAGTTGACAAGAAATACCTTCCAGTAGAATTAGGTGGGTATTTGTCGCGGCAATAGTTACACTATAAACACACGTGTTGATTAAATGCGGCTATTAGTCAACGCTACAAGATGTAACTTTAAAATGTAACTAATATTTATTTTACTAACAAATTTTAATGGAATAATTGTGATTTTTTAAAAATTCAAGTACACAAACTTGTACTACAAACTTAATAAAAAAATGTCGAATCAAGCTGATTTATATTAGAATTTAGAAGTATTAAATTGTTTTTCACTTTCTTCATTTTTGCGTTGCCAGATTATTTCGTAAATGATTGCAATGATTTATAAGCAAACACGATATTAGGTTAGGTTAGTAAGTTGAGACCTAGAAATGTCACGATCGAAGCATGAATTCGGAACATTTATTGCGCCAGAGCGTAGGTTTGTGTAAAAGTGAGCTGCAAAACAAAGACTTTGTGCGTGGGAAAGTGTTTTATTACAAGCTAATAAATCCCTAAATCAGCAAAATGTTATCTGATATCACTTATCCGTGTAAAAAGCCAAACCAGTTTTAGTGACTTTCTATTCATAAAGAGAATTGTTTTCTCGTACCATAGCAGTATAGCAGACAGTAACCTCTTAAGCGCTTTAATGGTACATTTCGTTGCGAATATTATCCACCATTACCACGCATTTATAGAATAGGATACTTCTTAAGTGCACTTTAGTGTCACTTGAGTGAGCTAAAGAAAATCTTATATTAAAAATCAATTAGCGCGATTTGCACATTTGCATCAAGAAGACATCATCTAAGAACTAATTATTACCACAAAATATAGTGTTTTAATTTGAGTTATGTGTAACATTTGTTTACATTTTGTAAATATTAAGTTTAAAAATATTATATTTCGGTACAATGTATATTGCGGTTGCTACAAATCATTGAAAGGTTTCGGTGTCACCAAGAAACTTTAGCAGGGCATTTTATTGATAGTCAGTTGTAGCTGTCGTCGTAATTTCAATGTCGATCTAAAGTTCCACCCAGTTCTGCTGGAAGGTATTTTCTGTCTATAATTTGGAATAATACTTTTCTCCACTGATCCTTGTTAGTTCCAAAGATTGTAAGAGCTTCCCTTGTCTCCTTACTCATATTCTGACGCACAAGAGTAGCGAGAAATTGAACTGACGGTGGCGCTATAAACATTTAAATAGCCACTAATAAATTTTGTTTAAAGTTAAAAAAACAGATAACAAAACATTAAAGAAAATCTGCAAACCATCCAGAATCAAGACTTTGTCTGCCATTCCAGGAAAATGATTTTCATACGAGTACAAAAAATCCAGTATGCGTGCCACACCTAAGTTTTATACAACCTTACAATTAGAAAAGCATTCCCGCGCGCATTAAACATTAAATGCAGTTTGATGCCTACATTGAACACATCCATGAGTCACTACAGAAAACTGGTCAAGATCCACAATAAGAACAAACTGAGTAACCTATAATCATATAGTTGGTTTCATTCAGACTGCGAAAAGTAAGCACCAATTGTTCAATTTCAATGTTGTTTACATTTTTTCCTTCCTGTTGTAGCTGCCGCACTTTCCTTGATTGCATTTCCATCGCTTTGTCTAAATATCGGAGAACCCTGTGAGCCTTGCCAGTGACAACGGCAGTGCGAAGGTTCCATTCACCAATGAACACTAAAAATGTTTTAGTCACTCATAACTTCATGTGTAATGCAAACATTACATAATAAAATGAAATGATTACATGGTCTTCCATGCTTGTCATATCCGTCAGCAAGAACCGGATAGTCGTCAGCAATATCTGAAAAATCATCCGTTTCAATTTTGGCCATTCCAGTTTCGTTTCTCCAGCGAATATTCTATAAGTCATAAACATTTTATCGACTGTATTGCCAATGCCCAGTTCATAAAGACGAGTTAAAAATAATTAACCTACTTCTAAAATTTTCTTTTGGGCCCGATGTATATCAAAATTTGTTGCTGAAATAAAATAAAACTTTTATTAAATTGCTCGGTTGATTGACCGTAATGTATACAAAATTCAATGTGTGCGTACAACGTAAAAACCGGACAATAAATATATCACTTTTCATGTAGTCTTCCACAATAAACGGCAGCACTCGCTGTCTCACCTAACACATGAAAATACCAAAAAATCGATTTGGGGTAGCAAATGATTTATCTTTAGTGTTCAAAATCTTTTTATTGCTTACCTTATCAATTGCAAGTTTTTGAGTTTGTGTAATTTTTACATCTTCTTCAAAACTTACACTTTCCACAAAATCTAAACTATCAAACAAAATCAAAGTCACTAAAAGACCAACCGTTAGGGCCATGTTATGGAAAAACATTCTATTCAAATGCAAATTGAATCAATAGCAATTACTATTTTACACAAAATGGTTAAGTTAACAGGACGCGACCAACCGCGGTTTACCTACTAGTGATAGTGATGTACTAAACATTGTTTTAGAATTGTACGGTACCTCAAACATGGAATAATGTTGAAATCATTTTAAAAACTGGAAAAACCATGCAGGAAAAGCGAATTTCATTGATGAGAGTGTTGAAGTGTTCTGTAGCCAGAGAGATGATTCCCACGATAACTCCTAAAAAGTGAAGCAACTTACCAAATTAGACAGGAGTATGATAACTTTGTTGTGCTGGTGCAGTGAGACCATGTCCAATGCGGGAGTTTTCAAGGATAGTAATATTATGTGAACAGAATGCAAAGAAATTGTTTGCATGAGTTATGAATTACCTAACATCATAAAATTTAATGACTTCTGGCCAAAAAACAGGAAAATGCCCTAAATTTTTCATTTAATTACCGTACCAATTTTTATTCATCAGATAAACCCTGAAAATTCTGATGAATTTTATCTGATGAATTTTATCTGATGAATGGAACATGAACATGGAAATTATGCTTAGAAACTACGTTAGAATCATAGTATATTTTGCAGTGTGCGTTTGGCCGGCCCACAAACATACTTTTCACTTTTACAGGTATTTTCTGTAGAAACAAAATCATAAGTTAAAGCTTGTAACGTTTTAATTTGGTTTTCTCTTCAAGTATTAAGCAGTCCAAAATTGCACAGCTAAATAAAAGAACTCTTCGTTCAAATTCCTAAAAGAAAATCCTATGCTGTGCTTAAATTCAGTATCTTATTTATATGATGTTGCATCTAAGAATAATGTACCAAACTGGAATAACCTACCAACTTTAGGTGCTACTGTTTTCACATGCAAAATTTTGGCAAACTGAAGAAAAGCATATTGCATAAACATTTTTCACTTTTTACACTTTTAAGTGTGCATAAGAAATTTTACAGCGGTGTCATTCTATGTAATGTAATACACTCCGGCTACTCGTTGATTCTTTCAGTATTTCTGCGAGACTACTATTCTAATAAATACTAATGACCAGCAGAATCTGTTCAGTTCATAATTGTTCATAAAGCTGCTAAACATTATTTAATCAAAGCAGCTAACGAGGACTTCAGTACTAACCTGAACTTATCAATAATATTACCAAATCGCTAAAATAAAGACATCAAGAAATTGCAATTTAAGGGAAGATATGTGCATTTTTCTATATACAAACTAGAGCGGCATAACTACACATTTTACAAACTTTCGCATGCAGTAAATAGCTTTTATGCAATACAAAACCGGACAAAAAACCAACAACTCTAGCATCTAGCCGAGTGAGAGAAATTTACACAAGTTCTTTAAAACCTTTCTTTCTAAAAATAAACCTTTTCTGGATAATCTTACAAATGAAACACTTCGCATTTTCCGTTTTTCCTTGTATTTCTGTAGTCTATGGTGTGTGTAAGTGGCCCCAAAGCAAAGTAAAATGATTGACAGGTAGAAAATTGATTTTACTCAGTGTAGCAGAAAAATATTGAGTGAAACATAAAAACATGATTGACATGCAGAAGCAACATCCTACGGGCTTCAAAATGCATGAATAAAAAAATCAATTTATGAAACTAAAATCGCATTATCGCATTTCCTTTACTAACAAGTCATTAGTCATTTCATTATCACCTGCTTTAATGAAACAAAAAGTTGAAAATTTTCAATTTAAATTTTTAAGTTTACACTTATGCAATTAAAAATTTATACCGTGGAATATAAACTTGGGAAATGAACTTAAAATTGTATCCGGTTGGTGAGTAATAGCCTGATATTAAGCAATAAAAAGAGGAAATATAACAGACATTGAATGTTCAGCCTCATTAGTTCAGTGCACCTGCTAACGCGTAAAGCGAATTCCATTCAGGTGCAGAGTTTTGGGGAAATCTGGCGTAAAATTTCAAACAAGAGGATTAATGTGGCGGACTAACAAAAAATCATTGAAGTCAATTGAAAAATTTTCGATTTTTTTGAGTTACTCTATTTATACGGCCATGGGCGTATTTTTTGTAGAATTGCCTTTCTTTTTTTTCAACACCAGCATAAGTGTGAAAGCAATTTGCTTCGTAATAATTCTAAAGATATGTTTGTCACTTAGAAAATGGCTTAATAAAAAAGAGATCAAGAAGGACATTCACGGCATAGATGATATTCCTGGACCAAGACCAATTGTACCTATCAAGCTCATTGGAAACCTGCCCCATTTTCTCCCATTGTCAAGCAAGTTACAAATTAATACATAGTGAAACTACTTGACACTTGGTCAAGTAACAAAGGCTATGTTTTCTTTTACAGATACCATAAAACAGGGTATGAAATTTAACCGAGAATTTCCCGGTTTAATAAAAGTAACTGGAGCAAATAGAACAGTTGTTGGACTAAATAGTCCCGAACTAGTTCAACAGCTATTCCAATCAACGGATTTTGGTCATGATTTCAAAGCTCCATTTTTCTATGACAAAATGAAACCATTTATAACAAACGGCGTGTTAGTGTCCTATGGCCAATTTTGGCAAAGTCAACGCAAGATTTTAATGAAAACGCAGAGGTTTCAAAATTTGAAAGCCTACATGGAAATGCTGAACAGGCACAGCAAAAATTTTGTACAGGATATTAGCGGAATTTTTGAGGATGGAAAGTCGCACGAGATAAATGAAGCAATTAACGTTTTCTTTCTAAGAATTGTTTTTGGTAAGCTTATTTTCACGCTGTAAAAACGTTTTGAAAATGCACTGGCTATCGTAAAATTGAATTACACTGTATTTATTTTTTAGAAATGATCACTGGAACAGACGAAATATCTTCCGAACTTGACCAATTCCACCATAACTTTCAAACGTAAGAACTTAATCTTCATTTTGTTCCACATAATGCAAATAAGCAATTTGTTTTTTAAATGCATAGATGGAAATTGTCAATCCTAAAACGGGTGTTATCCCCATGGTTTCATTTCGATTTTGCTTGGCGCTGGCATCCAATGTTCAAAAAGCAAACCAAAGCTGTTCAGGAAATGTTCGACTTTGCAAAACAGGTAGAGTAAAAACAGCAATGTAATACGTTTTTGTTTGGAGATCAGACTTTTCATAAGTAAAGGTTTGCAGAAAATTAAGAAACATCGAGAAAGTCGGAAAATGAAGAAAAGCCAGGAACAAAATTCTGAAAGATCGGAAACGTTTCGCAGTGTACTTGACGAATTGGTAGATGCTGGTGTTAAAGATGATCAAATAATAGACGAAGTTAACACAATGATTTTTGGGGTAAAACTAAACAAAACTTTATTGGAACATTTAATTATTCTAATATACACAAAACACTCAACAATTCTTTTTGTAGGGACACGAAACGGGTGCCACATTAATTCATTTCTTTTGTTTGATGATGGCTCTTAATCAAAACGCTCAAGAAAAATGCCGTGAAGAAATTGATGCGTTATTCAAAAACCCTGAAAATTTTAAAAATGAACGTTTGAAATTTGAAGCCGTCACTTCCAACTTAAAATACGTTGAACGATGCATCAACGAGACATTGCGACTCTACCCACCAGTTTTTATGTTGTTTCGCCAGTTGAAGGCACCATTTTTGATCGACCATAATAACAAAAAGTACTTGTTACCTGTGGGCTGCATGATAGCTTTAGGCTTGTATGGAATTCACCGTGATCCCAAGTATTTTCCCGACCCAGAAAAGTTTGACCCGGACAGATTTCTTCCGGAAGAAGTAGCTAAAAGGCATCCATTTTCGTACATTCCATTTTCTGGTGGCGCTAGAATTTGTCTAGGAATGAAATTTGCCATGTTGGAACTGAAAGTGGTAATTGCTTACATGCTGCGGAATTTTGAAATACACTCAAAAGAGAAAGTAGAAGATGTACCGTTGCTGCCTCTTTTAACATTGACACCAGAAAGAGATTTCGTGTTTGAATTTATTCGGAGGAAAGTCGAGTAACTTGGAGAAAGTTTAATTCATAGAACATTTTTTATAATCCCATATTATAATTTATTCACAGTATTTTGGGAAATCCGGACAAAAATGTCCAAGGTTATTATATTGCATACATAATTTGTTTTCAATTATTGACTTATTTTACAACAATATAAAATAGTCGTAACATAATGAGACAAAATAAAATAAAATTTCAGCCAAACTAATTGTTTTTCGCTGTTTTCTCCATGTTTTATTTGCAAAACTTTTTCACGCTGTAAACACTTTTTGTTTTGATTTATTACATTGCAGGTAAAAGTGCTATTGAATCATATGAACGTCATTACACATTTATACAAATATAATTAAAATTTCTGAAATATAATAACTGACCATATATTATCAATCCGACGATGAGTAACTCAAACATAAGTTATTTATGAGTGTTTTGCCTGAAATTTGGTCAATACTAAACAAGTTACTGTCATATAATCACTTATTTCAAGAACCAGTTTTAACATCAAACAATTATGAAACTGCATTAACCATATTGCTACTACCATAATATTGTAACAAAATTACTTTACATTGCCTAATGTTTTTCGTTTCCCATCGCATTTTCAAAGGTTTACAAATGGTATGCGGTTAGAGTACCAGCAGTTACAAAAAATATCATCATAAAAATGTTTTATGGTCTCCTGTCTCAATAATGCTTTACCTAAAAATATTATAGAAACAAATGTGTTAAAAATCTTAATGGATTTTTACAAAACTTTCCGTGACATCCAAGGTTTTTGTACACTCAACAGCTTTCTTAAAAACTTCATGAGTCTCGCCCATTTAAATGAACCAAATTTTGCTTTAATCGATTATAAATTATCACTACTTAATATATTTTTTAGCAAAGTTTAACTAATATTTATGCAGATAAAGATCGTTACAATAGTTCTAAAGAAAAGAATTAACAATCTTTATTGGTAAAATATGAATATCGCGCAAACCATAATATTCCTATAAAACATAATGACATAATGCAGTGCTCCTAATCTTGAATGCAAGTTGTAGAATAAACGCTGCTACTATTGGCAAATAAAAAATAAATGAGAATAGTGATGTTACACGCGATTTAAAGTGAAAAACTACCTGAAATTCTACACAATTTGGTGCAACCCGGAAAGCTGTTTTTAATAGTCCAAAATAACATAATTCAGTTTTACATCAACAGAGTTAATCATAGCAAACTGAAGTGATAACAATCAATAGAAACCCTTTGCTTATAATCAATTAAAATTGAGTTTATGGAATTATGCAAACATCCAAATAATTTTGAATGGGCAAAAACATGCAAAACATGTTGAAATACTCCTCAGGTGGCATTATATAACAGTGTACATGGCAGTCTAATTTATAGTTAATATAAGAACGGCAAGCCCAAACAAAAGCGTAAGATAAAGCATGGAAAACGTTTGTCACTGTCATTCACATCATCATCGTACCCAACCAACCTCTTCTTTTGTTTGTCTTTCTGTCATTCAAGTGCACTTTACCTTTTTCCTCAGGCTACCTATTCATCTCTTTTCCGTACAAAACCATTCTGCAGCTCCTTTGCAATAGAACAACCTTCAAAAGCATCTTTTTCTTGGGTTACATCATAATCATTGATTCTTATCTTGTTTGCTGAATAAAATCAAGTGTGCTTACCAACGTTGTATTACCGTAAATACTACTATGAAAACAATAATTATGCAATGAGACTACATTTCTGAATAGTTCTTGATTTGGCTGACTAATTGCCATATTTTTACTGCTGTCATTCTAATTTGTATTTGCTCTCAGATTGCTCATTTGATACAATGTAAAAAAACATTGTGCAAACGGAGAAAAAACAAAGCTCTCTGACAAGGCAACAAAATGAAGGTAAGCGCCAGTTTAGTTTGTCCAGTCGACATTGAAAATCATTTTGGGTGCGTGAAATATTAAAACAAATGTTTTAGATTAGAATGTATTCCACGAAAACATAATTGGGACATTTAAAAATTGCTATAATTTATTGAAATAATTTTAAACATTTTTATTTTAAGACAGCTTACAAATTACGTTTTGCTACAAACTTTTTGCGTGAAAGCTAAGCAGTTTTATTATCTTCAGTAGGTTCATGTTGTTCTTCCAGTAAGAAATCAACATGTCATGGGGCAAACCTTGACACAAATTTTTGATTTAATTAACAGACAAATAAATATTTAGGCTATGTTTACAATTCGGTTTCCTTTTTACGCATGTAAATGTGCAAGATTTTGTGTAATGGAGCAGAAGAGGTTGTGGCGGAGTGTTAAATACTTAGGGATTATTTAGCGGACCTAGCTCTAAAATGAATAAATACTTGGCACTAATTCTATTTCCATTGCCTGGATTACTGATAACAGTAATAATTCTTGTATTTGGATGGCTCCTTTTTCCCGGAATTATACACGGAGAAGTAGAAAAGCAGATTAGACTGATACCTGGATCTGATACGTGGAACAAATGGAAAGAAGCACCGATTCCCATTTATTTGGACTTTTATGTTTATCACATTACAAATCCGGATGAAGTGGAAAGGGGATTGACACCAAAGTTTGAGGAAAAGGGACCGTATTCGTACCTACAAAAAAGGAAAAAAGTGGATATTAAGCAGGAAAATGGGAAAAATACAGTGAAATACAGGGAAGTTAAAACCTACTTTTTCGATCAGGGAAGGTCGGGAGAAAATAAGGAGAATGATTTAGTCACTGTTTGTAACGGTGAGAGGTATCTCACGTAAAATTGTATTTGTAAAAATGTCAGAATACCTATTTGTGTATAAAACTGTCTTTGTATCTTTTTATGTATTTTTGGAGGTTTATGTGTAAAGCTAATCTACGGAATCTTCCAGATTCTTCTGGAAGTCAATATAATGTCATTGTTTGGTATATCAAAGTGTGCTCTATAATTATAAATTGGTTTTTTTTGTATGTATGTATACACTGGGGAAGCTAGACTCTTTCGTCTTCTCCACACACTCACTTGATAGCACTTGAAGCAGAGAGCACGTAGTAAATTTGGTGGCCAAAAAATAAAGGCCTATTTTCGTAGCAATCTTTCCTCATTTATTTCTTTTACTTTAAATATTTTAAATTACCTAAAATTCTACCAGTGATTATTCGCCAGTCATTAAATAAATAAAATTATTGAGTTTGACAGTTTATCTCTAATTTCTCTTGTGTCTTGAGTGTTTTGTGGTTCATTTGCGGTTAACGGTTTGGTGCAGTTGTCATTGGGCATTTTAGCCATTTCATCTGTTACTCCTTCTTGCCCACCATCATTAGTGGTTAAGGTCATCGCATCAGTTTGCATTAGGGCATTTTGGAGGTGATTTGGAGGTGGAAACACGGTTGGGGGAATTTCCTGAGGAGTTTTGGGGATTTGGGGCGAAGTGAGTCAAACCAGCTTGTCAGCTATCGGGCGACCGAGCGGCGTGCCAGCCAGCTAGGATAGCTATAGGGGTGACGTCTAGGCGCAGCTATAGGACTGACATTGGGGTTTGGGCGAGGGGCTTGCGGGATTGTGCGATATTGGTCGTTGAAGCACTTGGGTTTCACGGCATGGTTTAGCCGCAGCATCCGCACTTCAACAGCATCACCAACTCATGGGAAAGAGTGTACCAGCAGCAGTAGTAGTAGCAGCAACAATCTCCCGGATCCAGCTATACCTACCACCACTATGTACCATCTCCCGAACCCACACACTACACACACTCTAGTAGGCCAAAGTGACTTATGAGTTTAGGGAATTCATCAGTGACTAAAATTAAAGTTTGACCTGACCTCTGCGCCACATAAAACAGTCACCGTTCCAAATATTCCATTTGTGGTAAACAGAATAGAAAAGAAAAGTTGAGATTTATGACATTTATGAGCTTTCAAAAATTTTGAAAATACATTTTTTGATATTTATTTAGGCTGTAATTCATACCATCAAGAAAATGATCCCACTAGACTTAGTAGCTGGTTTGGTAGGAAACATAATTTTATTTGAGGAACCATTTTTGCGACGAAATGTACCTGTCAAAGAGCTGCTGTTTGATGGTTTTGACGTTACCAAATATACAAACAGTTTGTTGGCAGGTCAACTGCCTAAAGAATTCGCGGGTGGGCGATTTGGATTGTACAAGGGCGTAAGTTGTTCATTTTTTGGCAAATTTCGACAAACATTTTGAATGAATTTTATTTTTATAGAAAAATGGAACCGCCTCAGAAGAATGGGAAATATTTACTGGCATAGAAAATTCTACAGATTTTGGTCGCTTGAAAACGTGGGATGGTCGGGATCAATTTGGTTTCTGGCAAAAATTCAGTCCCTGTGATCAAGTTCGTGGGACAGACGGAAGTGTGTTTCAACCGTTTATTACCAAAGACACTGTGCTTGAAATATTTAGCAGTGATGTATGCAGATCACTGCGAGCAGTATTTAGCGAAGAAACGGAACATTTAGATATACCTGGATACATATTTAGAGCGGCTAGCAATACATTTTCGGATCCTAGAGAAGAAGAATCAAATAGGTGCTTTTGTCTAGAGCAAAAGTTGGATGACTGTCCGGGTGCAGGAGCATTGCCTTTAGAATCCTGCACTAAAGGTAACAGCTAGTATGTTCTAATAAATTTATTACAAATTATTCAAACTAAATTACATTTATGCATTTATGACCAGCTCCAATATGGATGTCATCTCCACATTTCCTGGAGGCTGATAAACGCTACTTGTCTGACTCTGGTTTGGATCCGCCCGTTAGAGAAAAACATGAAACTTTTATTGCCGTTGAGCCAGTAATAAATATTTCGAAATTACATACTTGCTGAATTGTTTAATTTGTTTTGTTAAATCATTGCAAAAAAAAAATTACTATTTTTTATATTTTTTGCAAGACTACTGGATTGACACTAAAAGTTCATAAGCGAATCCAAATAAATTTGGAAGTACGATATAATAGGAAAGTCCGTTCTCTACAGCGACTTACCAAAGACTTTGTTTTGCTTCCTCTTATTTGGGCAGATGAAGTAAGCTCAAGTGTTTTTACAAAAAAAAAATTACATGAGAATTTTCAAATTATATGAAAATTACATAATTTAATTTTAGAATGCGGAACTCACTGAAAAACTCGCGGACGAGATAAAAAGTCAACTATTCACTCCACAAAAAATAGTGGGAATTGCAAAATGGATCATACTTGTTCTCGGTATTGCTTTATTTACCATTGGTCTGGCTTATGCAGTTCAAAAATATCTACTGAATAACAATTCAGCGAACAAAAAAGCTGGGATGGATTTAGCCAGATCCGCTTCCCTCTCATCCAAGAACAGCGAAAGCAAGAACACAAACCGTAGAAGCCGGGGAACAATAGGTCCCTCACAAAAGTCTAATCGGCAACCTAGCTCCTCATCTTCTACAGAAAGTGGAATCAGCTACGCTACATTCAAAAATTTGCATTAGAATTTACAAAGTTGCAAATATGCATCATTCAAAAAAACAATGGCTTATTTACCATGCAACTATTCCCTTTTGCCTCGTGTAAAGCCCACTTGACTTGTTTAGAGCCATTTTGCCAGATGTAATAATAAAATAGATACACAGACAAAACATTTTAATTAACTCTTCTGCAGAAGCAGCAAGCTAATAATCAACTGAAAATAGTTTTTTAATTGACATGATTCATGATTGCACATCTTCTTCCACTCCAAGTTTTTCTAGGAAACACAAGGTTTGCTTTTTCATTGTGTTTGGAACTGGCAGTAACCTTAACATGTTTTACAAAACCTATATCTAAGCGCATTCTTGAAATAAATTTTCTTCAATTGGTTTTGGGTAATAATATGTTTTCGACTGATAATCAGTCAATAAGGTTGTTTGGTTACATTCTACAATGAATAAATAAATATTACTCTAAATAAGGTTACTATAACGACAAAAACATATAATATTTATTTATATTCCTGGTTTGACTTGCCTCTAAATGCTTGAAATAGCATAACACACTTCTTTGTTATGCTAATTTTTTGTACTAGTGGGAGCCCGTTATGCTTCGCATTTGATATTTTGAATAAATTAGTCCGTATAATGATAATGATGAATTAACACACTTCCACGCAAATTAACTGTGACTACGGTTTTGGTTCATTTGGAACCCCTTGGAACACTTAAGGTTTCATTTGGAACACCTTAGGCATTCTTTGGAACACCTTAGGTATTCACCTTAGGTATTCTTTGGAACCCATAACGTTATAACATGCATAATTCCTATATCAAATTTCGTAAGTAGTTCTGCTTGTTACGTAAATGGCAGTATTTCGGTTAACGGTTTCTATCGGTTTTCGTTGACCTACTGATCCCATGAACAAACTCCGGCGAGCTATTAACACCAGAAATGGATTGGTGTAAACCGTTTTTGAAAATTCTTAACGTTTCTCCGGAAATCGTGCGGACGTACATACGGCAAACTCTTTTCATAAGGTAATGCTTCGCGCTACCTAATAATGAGCGCCCCTACAGATCACATATTTCGAAAACCGACACTGTCATTTACTACCCATGATGACTCTAGCTCCCAACAATGACTTTGTTATAATTCTTATCCAGTATTTTGTAATGATGACTTGTTACTAATGACGACAATTGAATATTGTTAGGTATGCTGAGTGTATACGTTTCCACGCTAAAGTAGTAATTTTGTAAGAATGTGGACGTTTTACATAATCGTAACTTTGACTGTTAAATTAACGGTAAAAACAACTAATATTTACAAAAGAAGTATCCTTGCACCTTCTACTGTGCTTAAAGATGTTGTGTGCAGAATTTGGTGTTTGAAAGTGGTCTAGTTTTTTGTCAAGAGGGACCGATAGAATGGTCAAGAGTCCCATGTTGAAGTAAATGGACCCACCTAATTTACATATTATCATCATATTAGTATAGTGATTGTTTATAAAAGTGTAAGTTATCAAAATTTTGACATGGGTGCACAAATCATGCGCACCTTTGCTACACCAACCGAAGCACAATATCACAAGGCATCGCTATAATATTCATGTAATCAAAATTATAATTTGTTCGCTCTTGGTAATTGACAGTAATGCAAAATCATGTGTGCCAGGTTTATGATAAACAAGTGCGATAAGACAAACGTTTGTAACAACGGCTCTTTATACACACTTAAATAAAGTTGTTAATGATACGAATATTCAGTTCTATTGCTTTGCTGGGTTCCAACCAGAATATTTTGTATCATTTTCAAAATGAAGCTTAAATTTTTGCTAGCAACTACGCTTGCTACACTTACTTTGACCACAGTTGAAGGTAAAGAATCTCCCAAAATAGTGCACACAGCCAATGGACC
This sequence comes from Entomobrya proxima, assembly GCA_029691765.1. Taxonomy (NCBI): domain Eukaryota; kingdom Metazoa; phylum Arthropoda; class Collembola; order Entomobryomorpha; family Entomobryidae; genus Entomobrya; species Entomobrya proxima. The sequence continues at coordinate 890,927 of CM056168.1, forward strand.
AGTTCAGGGAATTCTAAACAAATCCAGAAATCCTTCTGTTCGGTTTATCAGCTACTTGGGTTTACGATATGCTGAGCCAGCCCAGAGGTTTGAGGTTAGCAATATCAACTCATTATCTTAGACTGGTTTTATAGCTACTTTTCACAAGTTTATTGCTTTATAGCCTGCTAAGCCACTAACTCAGAAATGGAGCACTCCAATAGCTGCCAACATTCCTGGAAGTATATGTATCCAACCAAATGCCAACGGAAGTGATGACTGTCTCTTTTTGAACGTCCACGTTCCAAATTCTGCGCTTAAAGATGATGGAACTCCAGCCAAACAACTTCCTGTTATGCAATGGATTCACGGGGGAGGTTTTACGCGAGGCGAGGGTCATACATACGGACCGGAATATTTTATGGAAAATGAAGACATTATTTTGGTAACTGTCAACTATCGACTAGGAGCTTTAGGATTTATTACCTTCGAAAACGATAGCACTTTCACATCCAACAATGGACTAAGAGATTTAGTAATTTCGCTCAAGTGGGTGCAACAGAACATAGGTTCTTTTGGTGGTAATCCTGAAAAAGTGACAATATTTGGAGAAAGTGCAGGGTCAGCGGCAGTTCACTACTTACTCATGTCACCACAAACAATTGGTCTGTATCACGCTGCGATCATGCAAAGTGGGTCGTTTGCCTTCTGGTCACACGCACAAAATCCAGAAAATAATGCTAAACAATTGGCAAAGCTTCTTCAGTGTCCAAATACTGAAGTGGCATATGAAATCAGAAAATGTTTGGAAAAAGTTCCTACTGATAAGCTACTTGAAGCACAGTCTGCTGTGGCTCGTGTAAATAAAGTTTATCATTTTCAGCATTATCAAATTAGCATTACGTGATCAAAACATTATGTTTGATAAAAATGTTTACTATGGTTTAATCAGCACTGGCCTTCAAAGCACCCAATGGTACCTTTTATTCCTACTGCCAATGAACCTCGTGATAATGCGTTTTTCTCTGGACCTCTATCTTCGTTTTTTACATCAAGTGACAGGAAACAAAGTTATCCGAACAAAGTTCCGGTATTGATTGGAGCATGTAGAGATGAAGGAAGCACCGCGTTCACGGCATGTAGGTTTCAATAGTTTGCAATTCTTTAAAACGAAGGCAATAAGATTTAGTAAATTAAATTTAAAAATAATATGAGTATCTGTCTAGTTGTTTTGGCCGGGAACGACCAACTGCGCCGGCTTAACGCAGACTGGAATAAGCTCGCACCCAAAGCATTTTTCTTTGAAGACTTTGTTCCCAAACACAAGCTTACTGAAGTTTCTACAAAATTAAGAGAGTACTATTATGGCAATCAGCCAATTAGCAGAGATAATCTAGACCCGCTAATAAGACTTTATACAGATGCGTTAATATTCCTACCAGTTTTTCAAGCAGCACAGGACATGGCTCAAGGCGGAATGCAAGTGTGGCCCTTTATATTTTCGTATTACGGCACAAATGGTGCTATGGATAAAGTTGGAGCAAAGCGAATACCAGGTTATTTCTTAGCTGAGTATACCTTAAAATTATTGGTACATGCATACTTATTGTAGTATGCATTTGGTTTTTGACTTAAGGCAAAATTGGTCATGGAGACGATATTCAATATCTCTTTCCACATCCGGTTTTTGGTCAGCCATTGGAAAACTCTGACGATGAAAATTTGTCTAAGGAATTGGTTCGATTTTGGACAAGTTTTGCTGCAAATGGGTAAAGTTATTTACAATTTTCTGGAAAATATAAGTAGTGTAGATAGATGTATGGTGGTTAAATTGGAAATGTGTTTTCATAGGGTTCCCAGCAAACAGTGGAATGAAGAATACTCACTTCAATGGAATCCAATCAGCATTAAAAACAAAGCTCGTCCAAGATTTGACATTTTAGAAATTGACAAAAATCCACAGGTTTTCAGATCGTATGATATTCATAGCCGACTAGAGTTCTGGAAAAAATGTTTTAAGTCACATAGTCCTGAAAAGGCAGAACTTTGATGGTCCTTAATTTATGTGCTTTATAGTAAATAATAGTTTACTAGTTCAAATACATGTTCAAAGCTTCTAATTTCTAAACTGAGTTGGAACTATTTTAATTTGTTTCGTTTTATTTCACACCAAAACATTCGAATATTAGTGACCAAAGTATAGTGTTTGCTGAGTTTCAGTGTACCTCATTGCGTTGCCTACCAATTTACCTAATCATTGACATTTAGAAAAATTCTTGTTTTGTTAAGGGTGGCTTGCTGGACACATGTGAATCACTATTTTAGAAAAGCATTTTATGTAACGTTTCCCCCGCTACTACAAGAATAATTTCTTTCATTCTTTGTCAACTGAATCGGCATCGGCAGCAACCAGAGACTAAAAGTTTGTTCCATAATTGCAAAAATGATGTTTCTTGAAGATAAGTGTAATATTGGTTCTTTTATCGTAAGTTGAAACCTTTTTTGTGGATTGATGAAAACGGTAAACAGAAGCACGATAAAAATTTTAAAACTTACTTAGAATTTTAGAAGAAAACTTATAAATATTTCAGAGCCATCAAGCAAACTATAATGGTCTTTTTTTATATTTATATACGTATGAATATACATCGTTACATGACAACGTGTCATTTCATGAACTGACCCAATCGACCTGATCAATTGGTTTTGTAAGCGGCTCTCCCTTACAAATCAACGTTTTGTAAAGAAAGTAGCAGTTATTAATACTTCAGACATTGGCGAAGGCGTTATAAAAAACCCCATTGCTGTAGCTTTCGAATTTCAAAAGATATTGCTTTTGCAAGACATTGAGACATCAAGCTTGCTATCCCAATAACATGGAACATAACAACCGGTGTACGACGATTTCTTTTAATAACGCCTTCGAATGACGTTTTCGAAGTGTTTCGAAAAAAAATCAGGTCTATAGGACCGTTTTTAGAGAAGTTTCGTTCACAAAACCAAAGTCATAATTTACGTGTATTTTAAATGCGCCAAGCAACTATCTAAAATCATTTACAACTAATGCAGCCGTCCTTAACAATTGAAAAATAAATTTTAAAGCGTTTTTGTTAAATTGTTTTTGTTAAAGTAATATTGTCGAAAATAAGCTACTAGGGGAATACCAAAATCTGACCAAGCTGATATTTCTGCTTTCTGCCAAGATTGTTATTCATTGATTTATAGCAAATCAGTAAGTATCAAATCCCACTGAATAACTATTTTCGTCTAAAACAAGTACTACTAAAGAATTTGGTGTATTATATATTATTTTATACATCATGTTAGAAGAAACGATCTTATTGCTTTAATCTTAATGATTTCTGCTCACGTACTTCACGGACGTTTCAGTCAAACCCAATGACTTGTACACTCCAAGAAATAATTATTTTTCTAAATTCTAGCGAACTGATAACCTGACTATACACAATTAAAAATTGCTTGCATAGCAACAGGTATGAGATATAAGAATTATTACTATTGGTGAATTGTCATGCAACTACAACATTTCTCCTGCTTACGGCTTTATACAACTTGTAACATTTTTATTTTCTAGTAAAACGCTAGTAAAACGGCACTTGTCTAATTGTAAGTGTTTATCTGAAAATTTATTTATCAAACGCAAAGATGTTTAAGAACTATTATTAAGAGGATGCAAGACGGGGAGTGGAAACCAATAGTCAATAGTCACGATCATTCTCTGGTAGGATTCTCTCTCATTCTCTCTCATTTACAAAAGAAAAAATGTGACCTTTATATATTGCAAAATATGAGATAGTTGTACTTGTGCTGTAGGCTGTGGCACTCGGCATGCAACGCTTTGTAGAAAAACGCTTGCTCTTTCTAATGGTACCAAAATCATGAATTTAAAGTCTACCGTTTTTCTAAAAAACGGTTTCAAAAATGTATGAAAATGCAATGGTAGCAACTATTTAATTGCAGATTTTGATTGATGATGGGCAAAAACAATGATTGAGTTTTATGAATATTTACTTCGTGTTTCTTTGTTTATTTGGCCGGTTTAAATTTTTATTTTGTTTTGTCAAACCATAATACTCAAAATGTTTCCATCACGAATCCTTAACCAACACTTATCCAAGTGTCCTGAAAATTGAATACCAACGTTTATTCAGCAAAACTGTCGCCTAGAAAAAGATTCTGAAATTTTTTGACACAAATAAAAATTACCCCAGCAAGACGTAATTGCAATGCTTCGCTGGTTTTTGAGCCTTGGCGTAAGCCCCAGTCCTTTCCTTCGCCATCCTTCTTGGAACTTTTCTTGGGTATTGCAAATGGCCAACTAAACACGACCTATATAATACAAACTTTCTAAGTGAGATACACTTCAGGACAAAAATCAAAGTTTTCAAAACCAAAAAAACCTTACGCAGCAGACCAAAAAAAGAAAGGCAGACAGAACGTAGTTACTCGGCTTCATTTTTAGCTCCTCACAAACACCAAGGCAAATCTGTAATGTCCGGACCACTTCTAACTATTGATATACACCTCCCATGTACCAGAAAGATGTGCGTCATTTTACACGCGAAATCGTTAATTTTCTTTTGTTTTCGTTTTATTCATGTGAATAAGTCAAAATGCTTTACAATATTTCATTCATAGATAAAAGTAGTACATAAATAGCTTTTGGCTTCAAATTCAATGTTGTGAATGACAATAAGAGCGTGCAAACTACGACGCAAAACGATAACAATTTGATTACTTGATTACGTTTATCAATAGGTTTAACGTCTCCTCATGCGCAATTAATCTAGCAATTATATTGTGCAACGTCATTGTTTTCTTTGTCGCAATAAACATCCACAGATTTGGCTACAGACACTTACTTGCTTCTAGACAAATCTCTCTTCCTACAAAAATTATATAAAAATGAAACTTATGAAACTAGCACTTATATTTTGTTCAAGTCTAACAACTTTTAATTTCCGGTCTAACCAACTCCGGCATTGAGGATTTTGAGTATGCTGCCTTTCATTTTTCATGCTGAGTATTCATTGTAGATGCCCATATCCACCTGAGGATTGAACCTATCGTGCAAAATATTTTTTAAAATATCCAAATAACGTAGATTTTTAA